>OU426987.1:199768523-200283523 GCA_911387755.1 Chrysotoxum bicinctum | reverse complement strand
CAATTTGGACCATCATCGCCCAAGTTGAATGGATTTTTCCACTGTCTAGTGGAATTTTGGTCATCTTCACCAGATCCTTAATACCGACTGTGCGTCTACTCCCATATTCCCACATTCTTCTCGGCAGGCTTTCTTTCTGCCCTTGTAGCCTTGGGTAGATTGCTTCTGCCTTCTCTAGAACTTTCAAACATCCCCCCTGCTGCTACTTATAAACTTATTAGCGTCTTTCAAAGAAAAAAAAAAAAAAAACCATAAGAAGACACATTTCGAACCAAATTATCATCAGCACTTAGGCCACAAAAGTTGATCGGCAGTAATTTTCAACTTTTCCCAAAATAAATGCCCCTACCTTACCTGAATTATTCAACAGGTTTTTTGCTTAATTTACCCATTCTTATCGGATCCAAAGAAAAATATTTAAAATTTACTTAACGTCTTAAAATTTTGGGAATTAAAAAATATAATCAAACTTACCTTTTTCTTGCATTCTCGGAAAGTCTTCAATATACAAGGACAGCACCAAAATAATTTTACCGCTTCGAACGCCAATCTAAGATAGTAATCCAATTGAGAATCCTTGAGCACTTAAAATTTCCTTTTATAATTTAATAATTTAAATTTTTCAGATTTTTCTTGACACTTTGGATTTTTTTTTAATTCAGCAACAGCAACAAAAACAAAACAAAACAAAAAACACACCACCAACCGCACAAACTCACACTACACTTTCTTTTATTACTGTAATTTTTTGTTGTAGGTACTCGTACATGAACTCAATATTGCGACACTGAATTCGGAATTATTCTATATAGATACAATATCTTTTTTATTTATTTTCATTTCTTTTTATTTTGTTGATTTATTTTTTGTATTTATTATTCATATTCTGCCTCTTGCTCAACACATCAAAGGGAACTTCTCAAGTCCGGAGAAGAAATTAAGCTACAGAAGAAGGAGGAGGAGGAAAAAAGAAGAAGAAAAAAAAAATCAGAAATGGGCTTATTTATTCAGAGGGAAAAAATCATAATTATTCATTATTCTCTTCCATATTTTCTTTACATAATATTTTGTCTGTTTTTTGTTTTATGTATTCTGTCGGTCTTTGGGAGCCTTGCTTTGGAGATTTTGCAATAAGCTTTGAGACAAAAAAAGGGCTCTGAATGCCTCCAGTTATAGGCTAAGAATTCATATAACTCTCTCTATTCGTCGTTCACGTCATGAGTGTAAATATCATGAAAAGCGCCTTTGAGTTTCAAAGGACATGTCATTTTTCAAAGGGAATAGAAAATAAATAAAAACGAAACAAACTTTACGAGATTCAAAGATGCCAAAAGATGCGCCGCGTCGTAAAAGCGAAAAAATATCTTTTTTGTGGTCTTTCTCGCGGCGTTTTTTTTCGCTTGTTTTTTTTGTATGAATTCCTTTTTGAGAATCCTTTCAAGCATCTTGAACCCCTTATTTTTTAGAAGTGCATTTGAAATGCCAAAGTAAGTGTAAACAAGGTACCTACGAGGTATTCAAAATAAAGCACCACAAATCCTTAGAGATTCATATGGGAATGTGGCCTTTATGAGGATCCTTTTTTTTATATATTTTTGTTGCCAAATGTTTATTTTTGAATATCTTTGGCAAAGACTACAACATCAGAAAGACACACGATGATAAGAGCACCTTTGGTGTACTTGAAGCTCCCGCTTACATACATAAATATGTATGTTTGTTTTTTCTATTTTTTTTGTCAACTTCAAGAACGGTGGTTCCTGTTTGTATGAGCTTAAGCTATATGTCGGTATGGCATGCAAATCCTATCGTAGAAAATATGGCTGTGTTCATGGTTGCTTTCAAATGAAACTCCTTTGAAACAAACTGATTAAGGTTTTTTTTTTTAAGGATCACAGGGATTATAAGTCTTGTCTAGTTGGGGTGTACGTTTTGTTGGTATGCAACCTACAACTCGGTTTGTGCTTTTGGAAGAAAATAAATTAAAAAAAAAAAAAACAGAAATTCTAATAGGAAGGCAACACTCAGTGGGGCTATTTAATTTGGTTTTTCTAAAAAAGGCAAAAAAACACTTTTGACGAACTTGAAAATCCTTGGACCACTTCACTTGGATATTTGTTGTTTTTTAGAACTTTTATACGAGTAATATCTCACAACGAATGAGAAGAGATATTTTTTATTTTTTTTTTTTCCAAGGAGAAATCTAATCAAGGATTGCCCATCGATGGGACTTCAATGGTGAAAATTTGATGTATCATTTTTTTTTTTAATTTCATATACAAGTTAGAGGAAAACCATACACAAATATTGTAATTTTTTTTTGTTTGTGAATTTTCTTCAAGTTTGAAGAAAGGACCTTTTTTCTTATAATGAGATATAATTTTTTTTGGTTTTTTAAATACGATAACCGCGCGAAAGGAATAAACCATGCACTCGAGCTTCAATCGGCAAACTGACAATTAGTTCGGTTTTATCGCAAGAAAATTGTGTGTGTGTTTTTTTTTCTTAAATATAGTTTTCGAGATGTGTAGGGATAATAGGGAAGAAAGTTGTATTCGTTTGTTAGAGTAGTACAATTTGAGAAAGTATTGCGACTGCGTCAGAAAAAAACAAATCTCTCAGGTGTTCCCTATTCTCTTTACCGATTCGAGTTCTGGAATGGAAGGAAAAATTGCATTTCGAGAGAGAAAGAGAGTTCAATGTTGAGACTTGAGATAATGTGTGGATTTATCATCTTTCACAGATGTAGAGATGCTGTTTTGAGAATACTCATTGTCAGACTCTCTGGAAAATTTAATTCCGAAACGGTTTTATTTTTTTTGACAAAGTGAACAAAAAAAGTACCTTTTCAAATTCTCTCAGAAAATTTCTATAGTTTAAGACGAAAATATTTTCGCCGGAGATTAATAAATTGAAGCTTTTCACACAGGAGAAGATACAGTTCTGAAAGGTTATTTTGAATTCTGAAGAAATTTTACAAATAAAAGCTTTATTCTCTTGTGTAGATAAGTTTAGGTACTTGTGTGTTATCATTAAAGGGTAAAATTCAATGTCAAGCTTTAGTGTATTTATTTTGTTAAAGTTAATTGCTGCAGAGGTCAGAGAACCCATTAAATGGTTTTAAAAATGAAAAAAAAAGATTTTAATTACATTACATTTTTGTTGCGTTAGGTACGGGTATTTTTTTATTTAATTATTTATAAAGAGGGTATACAGCTATGGCCAGAATAATAGCAACACTCTCTAATTTTTTGGTAATACGAGTATTGTGTGTAGTACTAATAGACCAGGAGCCCACAGCAAATTTTGTGCGTGAAGATATAACCAAAAGTGGTTTATATGAGTATGAAGCCCTCAAATAACTAACGACAAATATGGAAGTCTGGCAGCATTTTTGTGCAGCTAAGATTAATAATAGTATGAAAAAGGTACATATATTTCCAAAATGTGGATCGTAAGTATAACCACTTGAAACTGGCATTAAATTAAAGGGCAGAATGCACTGAATACAAATAGATAGGTGCCAGACGTTTTAGATGCAGCTTTCCCCTTGCCAGACGTACTAATAGTACGCAAAAAATCATTTTTTTAAACAATTGGTATAACCATATGTGTGATACATCAAAAAATTTGTAAAATTGTCCTTATCACAAATAAATAGGTGCCAGACGTTTTACATGCAGCTTTCCCCTTGCCAGACGTACTAATAGAGTACTAAAAATTAAATTATTTTATAGATATAATAAATTGATTTTTATTTTATAATAGGTACGAGTAGGTAATAAGAACAAAAGTATGTACAAATACTTAAAGAATATTATATTATTCACTATCAGACTCATCGGATGATTCCCTAGTATGATCATAATCTTCATTATCGGATGCATCCACTTCATTCTTCAAAATATCTTCCAGTTTATCAGGGGCTGTATTACCGTCGAACCATTTCACTTTATACATATTATCTTTTCATACCCATCCACAGTCCTATGGTGATAGTTGGAGTGGTTCATTCTTTACGGCATTCTTCCATACATAGCATATAATAGTTGCATCTATTTAATTGCTGCAACAAAACCGATTCGTTTGGAGGCAAAAGACTTCCTTCAAAACCTAGCATAAGCAAATTAATATTATTTTATGTAGGTATCTATTACCTATTATTAAAAATGTAACTTACTTCTGATATTTTTAAAAATTTTTTTGGTTGTGGGCTTGCAGGATTTAAAAAATATTTCATACCTGGCTTCGTCTACGTTTAAAGCCCTTGTTTGATACATATTACAGACAAAATTTTCAATCCTGTTAAAGTGTTCGTCACAGGCGCGGATACAGGGGGAGGGCAATGGGTGCAATTGCCCCCCCCCTGGACAATTCCGGCAATTCTTCGTTTCACAATTATAAAGTAAATTTTTTTCAATCCTAGCCTTAACCTATAACAACCAACACGCAAACGCATCACTTTTCACTTTTCATGTTATTTATGTAGGTACCTTTATTTTCAATGAATTTTCCTTATATCAAAAAGATGATGATTTTGCTTAAGAAAAATCTAATTTTATATGATCTAAGATAGGAAAAACGCTTTATTAAATATCTCTTGAGCTGTGCATCGTAGATATTAAAACAAAATGGTATTTATTTTTGAAAGTATTAAATGATATGCATAATAGACATCAGCTTCTATCAAATCCTTGGCATCCAAAAGAGGACTACAAGTTTCCATTTTCTTCGCACTTGCTCAAAGGTAACAGGTAAGGTGGTCAAAAGGTATTTTAGCCAGAAATAATCTCAGCAAATATTCTTGGCTTGTGTTTTCACCATCAAAACAGGGTTTGTTTTTTAAATACCGCCCTTTCTTTGTCACTGGAAGTGTTGGAGGTGGTCAAAAAACCGTGCCTTTACAAAGCCTTGTGAAAAAAATCCTTAATAAACTTTAAAGTCATTTCTGGACAAAAGGGAGACTTGCAAAATCATGCTAATAACATTTACCACAAGTGAGCTGTTGAGGACGGAACTGAGTTTCTTCACACTTATAATAACCCAAACCTGGAAATAGTCAACCGTGTAAACCAACATCGTCTTAAAAAGGTAGAAGAAAACAGGAAACGCCTTCGTCCCATAGTAGAAACCATCATCTTCCTTGGACGGCAAAATTTAGCATTTCATGGTCATAGAGATGATGGAGTTGTACTTAAAAACACAGTTGATTCAAACCAATCTGACGTGACCGTGAACGAAGGAAATTTTAGGGAACTCTTAAGGCTTCGAGTATATGCTGGAGACAGAAAAATTGGAACAACATTTGCAGTCAGCCTCTTCTAATGCTACAAAACAAACACAGAACTCACTTATTTCATGCTGTGGGAATGAGGTTTTCGATCAAATTTTGAGTAACGTTCGGGCCTCACGTTACTATTCCATACTTTTCGATGAAACAACGGATGAATCTCATCTTTCCCAGCTGAGTGTAATCTTACGATATGTTCATGAAGGTCATATTCGTGAGGATTTTGTAACTTTCGTAGATGTATTTGAGGAACTGACTTGTTCCAGAACTGACGAAGAATACGAGTCAGATGAGGAAAACTGGAGAGAAACTGGAAAAATATTATCTGCCGAAGAGAAGTTGGAGGGAAGTTCTACATCAAATGACTTGTCCTTAACTGGCAAAGCTATAGGGCAAATTATCTTGTTCCAGCTAAAAAAGAAGCTCAAACTTCCTCTTGAATCATGTGTGGGAATAGGGACAGATGGGTGTGCTGTTATGCTTTCAGAAGTTCGAGGTGCTGTGACGGTGATTCAAAAGGAAGCGAAAAATGCTGTGAAGGCTCCATGCTACAGTCACGAGCTTAACAACTCTATTTCTCGAAGTTCGAAAGTACCTGCCATTCGAGACGCTGTGACAATCATGAAAGAGGTAATAATGTTCTTTAAATCGCACCCAAAGCGAAAAACTGTCCTCATGAGCACCTTGGGGTGTGCACTCACATCACTTTGTGAGACTAGATGGGTAGACCGGCATGAAGGTGTACTCCAGTTTTCCTAGACCTAGCAGAGATTGTGGAGGCATTGGAAACGATTTCGCAGTGGCGTGACCCAAGTACAGCCAGCAAAGCTTCCTCGTATGTAACAAGCTTATGCAATACCCAGTTTATTCTCTCAGTATTGTGTTTAAGTGATGTGTTGTCTTTAACACAGTCTTTGAGCAAATTGCTACAAACGAAATCTGTTAACCATACCAGCAGCGCTATGCTGGTGAAAGACACAATTTCCGTTATTTCAAGTCACCGGTAGAACATAGATACTAATTTCAAAAATATCTGGCAGAGAGCAAAAAATTTAGGTGATCAATTGAATGTTGAGTTGAAGATTCCTCGTATCCCACGTCATGGTGGACGCCAAATCTACCGAACCAATTTTGACACAAATTCAGCTGAAGAATACTACAGAATATCTTTATATGAACCTGTACTCGACTTTGTGCTAACTGATTTGCGTGAAAGGTTTCAACCTGAAACATTAGATGTGTTTAAGCTTACGATTTTCATCCCGGAAAATATAATCAAATATAATACTGATTAGTTTGATACCACCGTTAGGTCCCTATTGGATCGCTTTGGAAAACTCCTAAGCTTAAATATAGTAGATGTTGCCCTTTTTTTGCTTAAAGATGAGCTGGTGATGTGGCGCGAAAAATGGGTAAGAGAAAATGAGCAGAAGAACAAGCTTCCTGACACTGCCCTGGATTTAATTGATAAATGCAATAAGGATGTGTTTTGTATTATACATAGTTTCCTTCTTATTCTTGCAACGCAGAAAGGCAGAAAGCCAAAAAGGTCTTTTTCTTCGTTGCGGCGCCTTAAAACATATTTAAGATCAACAATGGCTGAAAACCGCCTCCGCGGTGTGGCACTCATGCACATCCATAAGCAAATCCCGATCGATGTTGAGAAAGTTATTACTAGGTTTTCAAAAACCGGCCGTACAAAAAGATTAGAATTAGGTATTTAAGAACTATGTATATCAATGTACAACACTATCATTCCTTCTTTTAAATTAATTAATTAGTTTATTTTTTTAATACGTACGAGTTCCTATTTAATACTTTAAGACATGCATACAGAGCATTATTGAAAGAGGCTAAAGTAATGTAAACGAAGATGTTTGATTTACTATTTTATAGTTATTTATACACGAACTTTATTATGTACCTGCACATTGCACATGCTTTTCTTAATTCAATTAAATAATTTGTTATTCTTATATTCGATTGTGTTTATACCTTTTAAATATTTTAAGACAGAAATGCAGAGAATTATTAAAAAAGTTTAAGTATTCGATGGACCATTTTTTTTTTAAGTTAAGCAAAATATCAGAGAAATTGCCCCCCCCCTGAACAAAATCCTGGATCCGCGCCTGGTTCGTCAGTTGTATTTAATCCGTTTCCAAATTCAGAAAAAGTGGACTGAAAATCTGGACAACTTTCTAAAATTCGAAACGGCTTGATTTTCCCTTTCTTAAAGAAGGATGGGGTATAATCACATCCAGTGAAGCAGTGAAAACCAGGTAGCGCAGCACAAAGCGTGGCTCCCAATCCGTGATAAATTAAATTCACGTCAATGTATCCTTCTTTAAGAAAGGGAAAATCAAGCCGTTTCGAATTTTAGAAAGTTGTCCAGATTTTCAGTCCACTTTTTCTGAATTTGGAAACGGATTAAATACTACTGACGAACACTTTAACAGGATTGAAAATTTTGTCTGTAATATGTATCAAACAAGGGCTTTAAACGTAGACGAAGCCAGGTATGAAATATTTTTTAAATCCTGCAAGCCCACAACCAAAAAAATTTTTAAAAATATCAGAAGTAAGTTACATTTTTAATAATAGGTAATAGATACCTACATAAAATAATATTAATTTGCTTATGCTAGGTTTTGAAGGAAGTCTTTTGCCTCCAAACGAATCGGTTTTGTTGCAGCAATTAAATAGATGCAACTATTATATGCTATGTATGGAAGAATGCCGTAAAGAATGAACCACTCCAACTATCACCAAAGGACTGTGGATGGGTATGAAAAGATAATATGTATAAAGTGAAATGGTTCGACGGTAATACAGCCCCTGATAAACTGGAAGATATTTTGAAGAATGAAGTGGATGCATCCGATAATGAAGATTATGATCATACTAGGGAATCATCCGATGAGTCTGATAGTGAATAATATAATATTCTTTAAGTATTTGTACATACTTTTGTTCTTATTACCTACTCGTACCTATTATAAAATAAAAATCAATTTATTATATCTATAAAATAATTTAATTTTTAGTACTCTATTAGTACGTCTGGCAAGGGGAAAGCTGCATGTAAAACGTCTGGCACCTATTTATTTGTGATAAGGACAATTTTACAAATTTTTTGATGTATCACACATATGGTTATACCAATTGTTTAAAAAAATGATTTTTTGCGTACTATTAGTACGTCTGGCAAGGGGAAAGCTGCATCTAAAACGTCTGGCACCTATCTATTTGTATTCAGTGCATTCTGCCCTTTAATTTAATGCCAGTTTCAAGTGGTTATACTTACGATCCACATTTTGGAAATATATGTACCTTTGGCATACTATTATTAATCTTAGCTGCAAAAAAATGCTGCCAGACTTCCATATTTGTCGTTAGTTATTTGAGGGCTTCATACTCATATAAACCACTTTTGGTTATATCTTCACGCACAAAATTTGCTGTGGGCTCTTAGACTATAAGCACATATTAAATTAAATGCACGACTGAGTCGCACGAACTTGCTCCTATGCACATAATAGACTAGAAATTATAAAAACGAATGTTATTAGAGAAAACTGTTCATAAGGATGAAATTAATTTTTTAAATTCGTTTAGTAGTAAGAGACAAAAACAGAATGCTATGCAAATATGAATTTATGGAAGAACAAGAATTGTAAGTCGTTGCAGTGGTTTCTTAAAAAAATAAGCTTTACGTATTTTTAAATAAAACGTGTTTTTGTTAGGGACAGAACTTATGGCACAACTACGTACAAAATGTTTAAAACATTTTTAAGAAAAAATTTCGTACGCCAACTTTAAGTTTTTATTATTGTACGAATGAAAATTAAATTTCCATAAAAAAATACTGAGCTGTTTTTAAGATATCGAATATTCCAAAAAAAAAAGGGATTTTTCTTCCAAAAATATGAATAACCTTTTTTTATTAAAGTCTTGAAATTCAATGTTTTTTAAACTTTTTAGAAGCATCCCTACAAGAAATTTCATTAAAATCCGTTTTGTCGATGAGAAATTCAAAATTTGAAAAAAATTTTTTTTTTCAAAACTCAATATTTCGAAAACCCCTTGCTAGATTTTTTTTAAACTTGATAAATAAAAGTTTCTCAATATAATCTACAAGATGTGAGAAAAAAAATTTTATTTTACCTAAAAATTAAGGTACCTACCATGCAAATGCTAAAAAATTAAAAAAAAAATGGTTTTCAAAAATCGTATTTTTCTCTAAAATTTTGATAAAATTTTTTTTCTTTCAATTAATTTTTACGATCTTTAATTTAATAAAAAAATTGAAATTAAGATATTACAGCTTGTACCTACCATAGAACCATTTTTTTCGAATTTTGAACTTCTCATTATCCACATAACGGATCTTAATGAATATTTTTATAGAGAAGCTTCTAAAAAAGTCTAAAACACATTGCATTTCAAAACTTTAAAATAAATATTTTTTGAATTTTTGAAAAAAAAAAAATTTTTTGTTTTTTTTTGAAAATTCGATATCTCAGAAACGGCTCAATATTTTTTTTGTAAATTTTATTTTTATTCGAACAATAATAAAAACTTTAAATTGGCGTACCAAAATTTTTTCTTAAAAAGCTTTAAAAAAGTTTGTACATAAAAGCTTTTTTTTAAGAAACCACTACAACGACTTATAATTTTTGTTCTTGCATAAATTCATATTTGGATAGCATTATGTTTTTGTCTCTTACTACTAAAAGAATTTAAAAAATAATTTAATCCTTATGAACAGTTTTCTCTAATAACATTCCTTTTTAAAATTCCTAGTCTGTTACATAAGAGCAAGTTCGTGCGACCCAGTCGTGCATTTTATTTTTTTTTTAAATTTGTGTACACAATACTATTACAATTATTGGGGAGCTTTAGCAAAAAAAGATTATCAAAATCGGTGGTACAGTTTTTGAGAAAATCAAAAGCAAAAAGAAAAAATGGTTCCAAATTCGTTCCGGAAATTTTTTTCAACCATTACCTAGCTTTAACTAAATGAAATTTTTTGGTATTTTTATTTTTCACATCTTTCGAATAGTTAAAAACAAAAGAAGGTAATTTTAAATGATATCTGCCAAGTTTAAAGAAAATCTGTCGAGCCGTTTAGTATGTAGTCAAACAGATAGACAGAATTACGAGACCCACCTTTTTGGTCTTCGCTATCATCGTTATGTCAACTTTTATCAAAATCTCGAGTTCGATTTTTTTACGAATGCATAACTTGCCTTATAGTACTTGTACCCATAAGTCGCAAGTAAAAATTGTAAAGGTGCAAATAAAAATTTCCATCACTCAAAATAATTGAAATTTTTTAAAAGAAAAGCCAATGACTAAGTAAATAAACAGTTGCAAAAATAGCCCCTCACAAAAAGATTCTAATTTTTTTTTTCTTCGTAATTTTGTATTTTCTTAGTTATGTCACCCAGTATAGCCATAGTATAGTCATCGAGTTCCTCGGGGATGAAAATCCAAAGGCAAAATCTACCAACTCTAAGTGAGAAATTGGATTATTTCGAAAACCAATTGGTAGTATGTTATGGAAACGCTGAGGAAGGAAAAAAGATCCTGAAGCATAAGTTTTCCTACATCAAATCCGAAATAAAACAAAGGTGGTTAAAGGCCTATAAAGTTGAAGAAGTTTGAAAAAAAAAAAAAACAGATTTGGCTGGGAGGAACAAGGGATGCCTCTAAAGTCCTTAGAGAAATGAATAATTCACCAACAAGGACTAGGGGCTCGGAAAACCTTTACGTTATTGTCCAGAAGCCAATTCATCCACAGAGAGTGACAGCTTAGTGCGAATTGTGGAGTGGTGGCATCATTGGATCATTTTTCAACGTTTCGGTCAACGGTGAGCGTTACAAAGTCATGTTAACCGACTTTTTTTTTTTACTGAAATTGAAGGCATGAATTTGGAAGACCTCTGGTCCATGCAGAATGGCCATGTCACACAGCCCATGCCACAATCTATCTTTTGCGCATCAAATTCCAAAATCGTGTTATCAGCCATCTTGGCGATGTCAATTGGCCGCCTCGGAGCTGGAATTTGACCCCTTTGGACTTTTTATTTTTATGGGCCCAATCATTCAAGAAATCCGTCAGCTACAGCAAGAAACCATCAACAAGGTCTTCGAAAATTGGAGTGACATAATGCGCTACTGCGAAGCCAGCTGAAGCAGCCACTTGAAAGGCGTTCTGTTCTATATTTGATGGGAATGCTTGCTCTTACTAATAAAATCGTAACACATGGAAAAAATTTAATTTTGTTCATTTTATTGAATTTTTAAAAAGAAACTTGTATTTGGTCCACTCTTTGTCTGTCGCAAGTAAAAATCAATTTCAAACTTTTGAACATTGTTCATGCATGTTTTAATATAGAAATTTTTTCTTCTTTAATTCTATGACTCTTAAACGTAGGGGCAAGTTCATGCGACGAACTCGTGCATTTTATTTAACTTCAAGATCCAAATTTATATATGTTCGTATTATGTTTAAATTTTTTTTAAAAGGAAAGAATTAATCACCTTGATTGCAAAATACCATGATTGTCTAAAGTCTGAGATATACATACATATATAATTTTCCTTTCCTTTCCAAAAATTAAAAGAAAAAAAAAACAGAAACAAAATTACAAGCCGATCCAAGGAATGAATTTTATAACTATACCTTAGCTCGCTCCCTCACTTTGACATAGAAGCATATGAGATACAAGCTTGCATCTATCCCATCATCATCATTATCATCCATCGCAACAAAAGTCGCAATTATTAAACATTCCGCGTCCTGATTATTCATAGCAAAATGAATACACTCGCATACTTGCATACCTCTATCCCTGCTCCAACGACTGACTCTTTGGCAAATAATTCGCATTTCAAAAGCAATTACTGCTCCAAATCCTTGCTTCTTTTCTAGTTTGATCCTTGCGATGTGTGCGTAGTGTATGCATGCCTTCATCTTGCTGCTACATCCCAAAGGGAAACGCACACAATTTATGAAATTACTCTCCTTCCTCATATTAAAAATGTAAATTCTAAATTGAAACATTCCCGAGTGTGGTTTTCAGCATTCTTTCAAAAAAAAAAAAAAATGAAAAAAAGGAAAAGAAAAATATTTTGGTAAGAAACTTTGTATCAATAAAGAGCGCTGAAGAAACATCAGGACCAAGGATAAGGATAAGGAATAAGATATGTAGTTGTTTTCTGAAGAATTAATTTTCACGAAGTAATATATTTATTTATGTGGCTTTGTGCTAATTGCTGCCACAATTACGAGCCCTTTAAGAAATTTTCGAACTGACATCGACTTCGGGTGCTTGGATCTTTTGTTCCTCTATCCGGGCGGCATTTCTGCTGAGAATTATTTACAGGAATTATTTGTTTTTGATTACTTCGCTTTTACTCTCTGTGTCTTTGGCATGAGAGGAGTGTACACCGAAACAAAAATATTATTTTGATATACACGCTGGAAACTCTTAGGGAAGAGTCCGAAGATATGTTGATTCTTTGTTTGAGACTTTTTAAAATATTTATAAAACGATTTAATGAATATGAAATTTTTTGAACCTACGCTACGTAGGTACCAGGGAGTTCTTAGGAAATACGTATTTTGAAAGTGGGTTGGTTTTTAAGAATTGCAAATGTCATTATGTATGCAGATAAGATACATTTATATACACACAAAATGCTTGAGCAATAATATGAGGGCGAAATACGAATTCCAAGTGAAAAAATTAAGGAGATACCTTTTTATTAATTTAGGTAAATTTCAGAACCTAATTTCAAGATCAAGGCGTGCCCTGTCAAAATTATGGTAAATTTATTTGTGAGTTAAAAATTGGTCTCACTTTTTGGTGAGACATACCACCAGTGGCCGGTCGTTAGGAAGCTGTCGGTCTTCAAGATATTTATAGAGCTGATTGTTGACCAGCCATTCCATGACCTTGGATTATACGACTTTATGGCATTTGGTCGGTAATTGGAGGGAAAGAAAGCTTTTCAAGTTTTCAAAACCTTTTGAATTGGGCATAAGAAAAAACTTGCCAAGTAAGCCCATCAAATTTTAGTCAGTAGTCATGAAATAATAAAATTTCTCTATTACTCGTACATTGTAGCTGTTTCAATATTATTCTACTTTATATATTCGGTACTAAATCTTCATGAAGTAAGAACTTGGCGTACTTTTAGATCTCAGTACTTTTCACGGCTGACTTGTCACACAAAGGTTTTTGCATAGAAGAACTTGGCTCTTTTTTTAACATTTATGTTTTTTGGTCTGATCTCATTTCTTTTTGCAAAGATTTTAATATTTTGCCATGTCAAAATCTCGAAAGATACGGAAAGATAAAAGGGTGGACTCTACCTACTAAAATCAACCTAGTTTATAGCTTCCTATTTTTTTTTGGTATATTTTCTTTTTGTTAATGGTTGTTTTGATTTGCGCTTCAATTATTTCTTCTTATCCTGGCAAGATACCTAACACTAACAAACCTACCTTAATTATAGCAATCGGAAGTGTTCCATATAAATTAAACATTTTCTCAGAAAGTGGGTGGATACCACGCCCCCTGAATGGAAAACCTCAGTTTTTATTTTTGGTCTTTTACATGGAATTTGAGCCCTACCGTTCTACCAAATTTCATTGTTCTACTGCAATCGGAAGTGCGCCATATATAATTTACATCAGTTCTAAGGAAGTGGGCGGATACCACGCCCCTGAATGGAAAACCGCTAATTATATATTTTTTTCTTTGTATGCAATTAAAGCCCTGCAACTTTACCGAATGTCATCGTTTTACAGCAGTCGGAAGTGCTCCATTCAACCAACACCAATTTGGAGAAAGTGGGCAGATACCACGCCCCTGAATGGAAACCGTCAAATTTTCGATTTTTTCCTCTGCTTGCATGACAAGACCTACCGTTGTGCAAAATTATAAGATTCTACGATGTCGGGAAGTGCTCCATAATTTTGATGATCTGTCAGTCAGTCAGTCAGGTACCGTTTTTTGTGATTTTTGAGGCCTTATATCTCAGGAACCGCTTACGCTAGAAAATTGATATTTGGTGAGGCGCCTGTGCCTGACTAGTTTAGCATATATTCGGAGTTTTAAGTTTCTGACTTCATTGGTACTAAAGTTAGGAAGGAGTCAAAAATCGCCTGAGTTTGTTCCTGTAAAAAGGGTGTAGGTAGTGCCAGAACTTGGCTGGGCACTACCGTGCCCTTTGATATGAAGGTTTTTATAATACGGGCTTACAGCCCCGTAGTTGGATACCATAGTTCCAACGGACTTTTAAAATTTTGCTTATATAAAGATATATAAAGACCAGAGTCATTTCCTAGTTAACAGTACATTTTTCTGTTTTAAAACTTAAATAATTTATTAGTTTGTTTTGGATATAAAGACCAGAGTCATTTCCTAGTTAACAGTACATTTTTCTGTTTTAAAACTTAAATAATTTTCTTATTTCATAGGTACATATGTATATGTGACCCGGTCTATTAAAAGGTGGCTTATGACTCAAAAACAAAATTTCGATAAAACAGCGTCAGTTTCTCGGCGAATGTGAAATTCCAGGAATGTTTTTGTCTTATAATTCACATTGTACAATGTCCAACACAGCACAAGCAACTGGAAAATTAGGGGGGAAAGGAGGTGTCGATGAACACTTTTTTTCCGATTATTCCATAATCGTGTTGTGCGACTTAAAACCGAATCTCTGAATTTGACGGTACGACTAAAATTTGACTCGATTGTGAACTGATGAGCATTCCTAGCAAAACGGGTATCACGGGTGAAGTGATTGAGGGGTGGAATGCAACGGGCTACTTCGAGTGAACATTAGTGGAAGAAGCGATAAAACAAGGAATTGCATGAATCATTCCGATGGAGTTCAGGAGATGGGAATTATTCTATCACCCTTATTGCGAAGTTCAACTATCAACTATCAAATCGGTGTTGTGAAAATGAATTGATAAAATATTGTGATACTGTGAATGCCTTCAAAATATTGTTGTGAATGGGAATGTCCGTTGTTTTTTTTTTTTTTTTTTTTTTTTTTTGAGGAACGTATCTACAAAGAAAATCACAAAAATTTCGTGAAAGTTTATTTCGACCCCAGTTTTCACAGCCATTTTTAATTTATTTCATGAACTCACAAAATGCGATTCAGGAAATAATTCTCATAAATGTTTATCAAAACCTGTCCTAAACAGTAGATACTAAATTAATGATTATCCTCTCATTTTTGAGTATAATTTTGTTTTTGTAATTTTCATATTTTATCAGGGCTTTTAAAAAAATCGTTTATTTTATTATTTTTACTTGCGACTTATAGGTATTATAAAGCAAGTTATGCCTTCGTAAAAAAATCGAACTCGAGATTTTGATAAAAGTTGACATTACGATGATAGCGAATACCAAAATAGTGGGTCTCACAATTCTGTCTGTCTGCCTGTTCGACTACAGCTAAACGGCTCGGTCGATATTCTTCAAACTTGGTAGATATGGGTTTAATTTTTGCCCCCCGTATGTTTTTCGATTTGATTTTTTAAGACCAAAAATAACGGTACCTGCCATACCATTTTTTTTCGAAATTTTATAAATATTTTTTTTTTCTCAAAAACTGTCCCACAGATTTTTTTTTTTTTTTAATTCAAAAAATTTCATTTAGTTAAAGCTACTTAATGGTTGAACAAAAGTTTACAAAAAATTGTAATTTTTTTGGTTTTTGATTTCCCCGAAAACGGTACAACGGATTTTGATCATTTTTTGTCTGCTTAAGGTCCCCAATAGTTTGAATATTATTGTGAATTAAAATTTTCAAAAAATAATTTTTTGGATTTTTAAAAAATATTTCAATTTTTTTTTTTTTAAACTCAATGTTTCGCAAACCCCATGCTAGATTTTTTCAAAACTTGATAAATAAAAGTTTCTTAATATAATTTACAAGAAATGAGAAAAAAATTAATTTTACCTAAAAATAACGGTACCCTCCATACAAAAGTTAAAAAATGGTTTTCGAAAATCGTATTTTTCTCGAAAACGGTTCCGAGAATTTTGCTAACGTTTTTTACTTGCGATATAGGTACTATAGGGCAAGTTCTGCATTTGGAAAAAAAATCGAACTCGAGATTTTGATCAAAGTTGACATTACGATGATAGCGAAGACGAAAAAAGTGGGTCTGACAATTCCGTCTGTCTGTCTGTATGTCTGTATGTCTGTATGTCTGTACCTCGAACTACAGCCTAAACTACCGGACGTATTTTCTTCAAACTCGGTAGTTAAGGGTCTTTGGTGATTCCCTAGAGGAAAAATTGAAATTTTTTTTTAGCTCCAAAACTAAGGGTACCCCCCATACACCCGTAATGCAAAATCTTATTTATCTCGAAAACGGCTCTAACGATTTTGATAAAAAAAATTAAGTGTGATATTATGGACATGGACTATATTTTGGTGGAAAAAAAAATTGGGGGGAAATGTTATTAGGGGTACCTGTCATAGAAGGGTTTTTTTGATTTTCGAATTTCTCACCAACGGCTTCAACGATTTTAACCAAAATTTTTATGCAGGAGCTGCTTTGCATTTTAAAAAATATAAACTAAAAATTTTTTCGAAAAAATAGTTTTTGGATTTTTAAAAAAATAATACAATTTTTTTTTTTTTAATTCTATATTTTGAAAATCGATACAAGATTAAATTTTTAAATTACGTTTTAAAATGCATTGTATTAAATACTAACAATTTGCATATCAATTTTTTTTATAAAAATTTTAAGGAAAATTTAGTACACAAAAAACATGTTTCAGTGTGTCTGTATGTCTGTACCTCTCACTACAGCCTAAACCCTTAGACCTATTTCTTTCAATCTCGGTAGTTAAGGGTCTTCGGTGATTCCCTAGAGGAAAAATTGAAATTTTTTTTTTAGCTCCAAAACTAAGGGTACCCCCCATACACCCGTAATGCAAAATCTTATTTATCTCGAAAACGGCTCTAACGATTTTGATAAAAAAAATTAAGTGTGATATTATGGACATGGACTATATTTTGGTGAAAAAAAAAATTGGGGGGAAATGTTATTAGGGGTACCTGTCATAGAAGGGTTTTTTTGATTTTCGAATTTCTCACCAACGGCTCTAACGATTTTAACCAAAATTTGTATGCAGGAGCTGCTTTGCATTTTAAAAAATATAAACTAAAAATTTTTTTCGAAAAAATAGTTTTTGGATTTTTAAAAAAATAATACATTTTTTTTTTTGAAAATTCAATATTTTGAAAACCGATACAAGATTAAATTTTTAAATTACGTTTTAAAATGTATTTTATGAAATACTAACAATTTGCATATCAATTTTTTTTATAGAAATTTTAAGGAAAATTTAGTACACAAAAAACATGTTTCAGTGTGTCTGTATGTCTGTACCTCTCACTACAGCCTAAACCCTTGGACCTATTTCTTTCAATCTCGGTAGTTAAGGGTCTTCGGTGATTCCCTAGAGGAAAAATTGAAATAGTTTTTTTAGCTTCAAAACTAAGGGTACCCCCCATACACCCGTAATGCAAAATCTTATTTATCTCGAAAACGGCTCTAACGATTTTGATAAAAAAAATTAAGTGTGATATTATGGACATGGACTACATTTTGGTCAAAAAAAATTTTGGAGCAAAATGTTATTAGGGGTACCTGCCATTGACCCGTTTTTTTGATTTTCGACTTTCTCATTAACGGCTCTAAGAATTTTAACCCAAAATTGTTAGCAGGAGCCCCCTTAAGTTTAAAATAATATTGTATATAAAAATATTCGAAAAAATATTTATTGGGTTTTAAAAAAAAAAAAAAAATTTTTGAATCAATATCTTCAAAACCTATGAACAATTATTTTTTGAAACTGTTTCCTAAAACCAATATTATTAAATACTTAAAATTTGCATCCCACATTTTTTTCTTGAAAAATTTTAGAGAAATTTCTTATATAAAAAATGTATTTAATAATAAAACGATTTTTTAAGGTTTATTTGCATAAATTCATACTTTTCCGGAAACCAGACGTCAATTTTATGCATTTGAACATTATTATCTCATTAAATCCATGTTTTATATTTATAAAATGTATCCTAAATTCCAAAGTACTTTTACATAAGAGCAAGTTCGTGCGATCCAGTCGTGCATTTTATTTTCTTCTGAATAATTTCTACGATCTATAATTTAATAAAAAAAAAAAATTTGAAATCTAGATATTACTGACTGTATCTACCATAGAACGATTTTTTCGAATTTTGAATTTCTCATTATCGGCATAACGGATTTTAATGATATTTTGTATAGACAAGCTTCTAAAAAGTTTAAGAAACATTGCATTTCAAAAGTTAAAAAAAATATGTTTTTGAATTAAAAAAAAAATAGTTTTTTTTTTGGAAAATTCGATATCTCAAAAACGGATCAATATTTTTTTTGTAGATTTAACTTTTATTCGTACATTATTAAGTATTTTAAATTGGCGTTCTTAATTTTTTTTCTTAAAAATGTTTTAAAAATTTTATATAAAAGCTTATATTTTTTAAGAAACCACTACAACGAATTATTATTTTGTTCTTGCATAAACTAATTTTTGCTTAAAACACATGGCATCCTGTGCCTAGCTCGGACTGCTAAAGGAGTTGTTTAAGTTATTAAAAAAATTAATTTTATCCTTAAGAACAGTTTTCTCTAATAACATTCATTTTTGAAATTCTTAGTCGTTTAGATAGGAGCAAGTTCGTGCGACCCAGTCGTGCATTTTATTTTTTAAACTCAATGGCCCAAAATTTTAAACAGCATATTATAAAGGTATTACTCGTAGTACGATACTACTTAAAAATTTGCTAACTTTATAGTAGTTTTCTAACTCATTCTTTATTTTAAACATTTTCTAACTAGTATCGTATCTACTAAAAGAATTTTCTTAATAAATTGCTTCTGAACACACCCAAAACAATGACATTTCTTGTAAAAAAGCAAGTGCACGAACCTTTTTTAATGTTTGCAAATCTCAAAGAGTCATTATGAAGCTAGCACGATACTAAAAAAATAAAGTAGGTATTCGATGAATTTAACTTTATTAAAAGGGAAGAGAAAGTAAATAGCATCATACTCGATTAAAATTTGCAAATTCGTTGTTTTAACCTAGTATCATATTAAAACAGCCTTAGTATGCTAGATTTTTTTAAACTTGATAAATAAAATTTTCTCAATATAATCTACAAGATGTGAGAAAAAGAAATTAAAGGTACCCACCATACAAATGTTAAAAAATGGTTTTCAAAAATCGTATTTGTCTCGAAAACGGTGCCTAGAATTTTGAATTTTTTTTCTTTTAATTAATTTTTACGATCTTTAATTTAATAAAAAAAAAATTTTAAATTAAGATATTACAGCTTTTTTCTCATTATCGACACAACGGATTTTAATGAAATTTCTTATGGAGATGCTTCTAAAAAGTTTAAAAAACATTGCATTTCAAGACTTTAAAAAAATATTTTTTGAATTTTTGGGAAACAAATTTTTTTTTTGTTTTTGTAAAATTTGATATCTCAAAAACAGCTCCGTATTTTTTTTTTGGAAATTTAATTTTCATTCGTTCGTGCGATCCAGTCGTGAATTTTATTTAAATTTTGTTTTCCTATTACCAGTATGAACTTTGACTCATTTCTCGTTTCTGAGATCTCATTAATATTCTTCCGCTGATAGTAAATTAAGTGAGCATATTCAAAACCTATTTTCCTCAGTTATGGAGATCTAAGAAAATACAGTAAGAACCTATCTATTGTCCCAGTTCGTTATAAATGTTGTAGGTAGTAGTATCTATGTATGTAGTATCTACAAAGTCTCAAAAAGAAGGTTCCATTTTTTTTCATAGAAATCTTAAATGCATCCATATCTTGCATTCTGTAAGAGATGACCGAATTCAACCAATTAGAATTTCATAGAAAATCCGTTACCGAAATCCGGATTCTGAAAAAAGATTATGTGTACCTACATATACCTTCGGGTAAATACTGACGAAGAGACAACTGGATGATTCGAGTAAGATTTTAATTAAAGGCCTTTGACGTTCACCTTTCCTAGTTCCCTTACTATGATAACCTTCATTTTTCTTTTTGTGGAAAGTTAGTTCTATAGGGTTTGTTAAAAAGAAATGACAAGTAAAGTTGATCTGAAAACTGAATTCAATTTTGTGTCAACAGAAGCTATGTTACACACAGAGCATGAATCAACCAAGTTGTAGAGTGAAATTATATAGTTAATACTGTCAACCTCGGTCCTATAATTAAATTATATTTTAAATTTAGATGTGATTAAAAGTTTACTTTTGATATAGAAAAATAATAGTTAGTTTTTGTATTCTTCGCCTTAAGCAATTCAACCTTAATACTAGAGCTTTCAGTAATGGTCATTAGTTGTTATCACTTGACTCCAATTTCGGACGTACTTTAAGTATAGAGATTTTTTCTTTTGTCGTACTACACGAATGTGAAATGCTTAATCTAACTCTGTTTGTCCCTCCCATTTTGATATTCAGAACCTAAAAACCAATGTGCATCTCCTAAGAAAAGAACACGGGACGATTTTAAACAATATTGTTAAACTGAGAATTTGGGAGTTTCTAGCACTCTCAAAATAAGCGATGTTATCTATTGATGTGGAAATTAAAAAAAAAAAGGTTTCAGATTATATATCATTCCGTCAAGGGATTAACTAAACATTACACATTTGGCAAACTTTATAAGGTCTTAAACAGGTCAAATCATAAATGTTTTTCATTGACAACAAACTAAGCTATTAAGTTGATGTTAGTCCTCCGTCCTGGAATTTAGCTCATTTAATTTCGGCGGACTAACTGAGATTCAAGCAAGGTCAAAGTATATGATTGGCCATTGTTTAATTTTTGACGTGAAACTTGTCCCTTTTTTAAATTTTCTTCACTCAATGCGTGGTTGATCTGCAGATCTTCATTTCAACAACTGGCCTTGGAAAAACTATATATATTGTTAAGTGTAACCTGTTTGCGAATTAAATATCAGTACTTATTTAAGGGGGTCTCTGTTTTCCCATAATGATGGTCGCCAAATTCGAGGTTGGATAAGCAAACAGTCAACGTACGTCAAAAAAAACGCTCAGAGTGGTCTTGCACATCGGTCGGTGTTGTCGGTGATAGTGTGCAGAAAAAACACGAACACGAAACAGTCGAGGCACAACTACGTGGAAGACTTCCGTTTGGCTAACTTTGCGTCGAAACGGAGACCCACACAAGATCCAACTTTCTTGACTGGGCGTTTGAAAGAGGAATCAAATTTCTTCTGAAAAAATTATATTTTGCGACGAGGTGTATTTTTAAATGATTAAGAAGCAAAATTTATTGTCATATGCAGGACGGTGCCAAACCGCACGAAATTCACTGTGCCAATGCATTTACAAAAATATGTTGTTTGGTGCGAATTTTAGGATGGTCTGTACTTTTTCGAAAACAATGATGGTCAGGTCATCACATCAACGCCGAGCTCTACAGATAATTGAAAACACATTCATTTTGTCTCGAATTGAGCGTTATGTAATATGGCGAACTCCCCATTGGCATGGGCATGCATTTCAGGGTAGGGTTATCGCTCGCGAGGTGACTTGAATGGACCATAAAGGTAAATTGATTTGACGCGTTCGAATTTATCTTTAAGGTTTTTCTGAAGTCCCAGGTATATGAAAAAAAGCCGTTATTCAAAATATCCTAGACCATTGTTCAAGTTGAGCCGGATCTATGCTATTGAATCATTGAATATTGGACATCTTGGGTCCATGCCACAGTTCGAAATCACGACGGACAATATGGATGATGTCATATTCCATACATAGTAGCATAAATGTTTTTTTTTTTTTAATTCCTCACTCCCAGCTTGTTTAATTCTAATTCAACATCAACCCGGCCATATTGGAAATTTCTTAAGGTACTTAGAAATTTATGGCAAGTTATTTGTATGTGCATAGGTACATTGTTAAAAAACAATCAAACTCGCGATTTCGATCAAACTTGAAATAACAATGAGAGACAAGACTAAAAAAGTGGGTCCCAACCAGTGGTACCACTTTACTTCAATTGAAATAGATCTACTTCTTTTTTCAAAATATTTTAAAGTCTACTTCCTACTTTGCACCATCATTAAAATACAGAAATCTACTTCATTTTAAAAATCTCTGTTTTAACCTACTTCAATTTTACAAAAAAATGCCCAAATCTACTTCTTTTTCTCTATTTCACTCTTAGGTAGTGGGTAGCACCAGAATTCCGAATCACAAATTTTGATCGAAATCAGTAGAGTCGGAAATGTGAAAGTAGAAAATAAAAAAAAATTTCATGACAGATACCGTTAATAAAATTTTTTTGACCAAAATGTAGACCGCATTGTTGGTATGGTCTATATGATTTATAAAAATCATTAGAGACGTTTTCGAAATAAATATGATATTTCATAATGGCTGTATGGAAGGAACCGAGCTAAAAAAAAAAACAAACCATTTCAATTTCTCCTCTAGGCTGCAGATTGAGGTACAGGCCTGCAGACAGACACAATCACTACTTTTTCGTGTTGTAATGTCAACTGATGAAAATCTCGAGTTCAAATTTGTCTAAAAGCAATTAAAAAGTCATTTTAAAATTTACTTCGATTTTTCTCGATTTATTTCACTTTTTTCTTCAAATCTACGTCAACTTTTTTTCCGGAAGTGGTAACGCTGGTCCCAACACAGACTAAACGGTTCGTTTAATTTTTTTTAAACTTGTTAAATTATGAATTTTTATTATTTTGTTGATATGTTTTGTATTTTTTTTTTTAAATAACTGCCATTTTATTTCTTTTTTGAAATTTAACAAAATATTTTCTTTTCAAAAACTGCCAATTTTTTTAAAAACACATTCAAAAAACTTTCTTTTAGTAAATAAATGTCTGAAAATTGGTTTTTTTAATTCCATATTTGAAAAACGGTAAATATTTTTTTTTTTTAATTTAATTTTGAATTATAAATAAAAATACATATATGTATATGCACGACTGGATTCCACGAACTTAATCTTATGAAAAAGACAAACAAATTTTAAAAATGAATGATACTAGCGAAAAATGTTCATACTCATAAAATTCATTTCTTAAGTGACTAAAACAACTCCTTTAATAGTTGGAGCGTAAAACATGATGCCATATGATTTCTCAGGCTTTATAAAAGCATAAAAGTTACATATTGCTGTAGCGGTTTTCATCATAAAAATTAATCAGAAGACAAATTTTTGTATCAAAATTCTAGGTTAAGATTTCGAGAAAAAAACGATTTTCGAAATTCTTCCTTAACATTTTTACTGTGGGTACCGTTATTTTTAGATAAAATAAGTTTTTTTTTTTCTCACATCTTGTAGACTGTAGAAGAAAACTTTCAATTGTCAGGTTTTAAAGAAATCGACAATGGGGTTTTCGAAATATTGAGCTTAAAAAAATATTTTTTAAAATTTCAAAAAAAATGTTGTCAAAAATTTAGATACACAATACTTTTCAAACTTTTGGGAAGCATTAGCATAAAGAAAAATCATCAAAATTGGTTGTATCGTTTTTGAGAAAATAAAAAAAAAATGGTTCCATGAAGGGTATCATTAATAACCTTTTTTCGATTTTTTTTTATTTAACCATCGCCTTGGTTTAACTAAATGACATTTTGTTGAATTTAAAAAAAAAAATCTAGGATATTTTTTAGAAAAAAAAATATTGAAAAAAATCATGGCAGGTACCGTTATTTTTGGTCTAAAAAAAAGGAAAAAACGTATGAGGATACAAATTTAAAAATGCTATCTACCAAGTCAACTGTATACGAGTTGATGTAACTATAGCGCAAATCCATGCCTTCTCATATCAAATAATAGGGTATAATTGTACTTCTACCTGTATATCTACATATGTATGTAGATACTATCAAGGGACGAGACAAGATACATACATACAAATGTATATGCCAATTTATAACAGTTTTATTAGCTTATCCCCATTAAAAGTATTTGCTTATCAACGCATGGTTAAATAAACTAATCGTGCGTGAAGAGACCCCGGCCGCGGGGCCGCACAAATAATTCTTGTATTGTCAGTACTGTTATGCATGTCACTTTCGTAGGAAAACAAAGTGTGTGTGTGTAAATATTATGAATTAATATTTATTTATATTGACCTATTCGGAAGCATTGGATGCGTGTTTAATGCAATTTCATTTCAAGTACCACTTCATAAATAAATTAGTTTTCTGTTCTTCAAAATTCAATGTAAACACTTATTCTACCCCATCGAACTTTTCTGTCTAAACATATACAATGTATTCCATAGGTAAATATCTCTACTAAAAACCTACCAATCAATTCATGATAATTATGATACTAAGTTTTACCTATATGTAGAAAAAACACATTTCAATCAATTAGGAATCATTTACTGCCAAAACCAATAAACTAATAAATCAAATAAATCAAAATCTGGGCACTTGGTAGTTTCTACAAAATTGTTTGGTTAGCATTACCTCCATGATACCCACACCCTCAATTATGTTGTAAATCTTAGCCAATGATTAATAATTATTATAATCTATGATTACCTTACCACGAGTATTGGTTTCAGTTGGTTATACATACGAGTAGTTTCCGAAACTTGGAAAAAGTTTTTGAGTTAAACACACATATAAAAGTAATATACATATGTTATTATGTATTTATGAAACTCGCTTAATACGCCCTAGGATGAAGTAAGTCTGTCCTTCGTTATAATAATACAAAAAGAGGGTCAGGTATTGTTGATGTCAAAGTTGACATTACGATGATAGCGAAGACGAAAGAAGTGGGTGTCTGTGTGTTCGACTACAGCCTAAAAGGCTCCACCGATTTTCTTTGTACTTGGCAGATTGTAGAAATGGCGACCACCGGCTAGCCTTGTGGCTTAATTAACTCTGAAGTGTGCTATTTTATACCATAACCCGTTTGAACCTGTAGATGGAATTGATATGGGAAATTGTGAACATTCTCACGGAGTCGTCCAGTTTGGATTAAGTTCATAAATATGGATCTAGTAGGTTTTGATGTCTCTTAATGTGTGTTCGTTTTTGCACAATCATCCGGAAATTGGATCACTCATTAGGCGGGACCAGCACACTCATCCGACACCATCTACAATGTGACAATCTAGTCAGCTTGTTGACTGGGGTTGAAACAGAACCCAATCCGGTTGAGTGATCATCCAGCCCTCCGCATCGTAAGCTTTTGACAAATCCATCAGTCATCAAGCTCGGGATCTAAGGATCCAAACGGAGAGCATGGCACTGAAGTAACCGAATTTCGTCCTAGAGCCATTTCGTCGCGTTGAGAAAAGAGATCAAGATGTCTTTGATCTTCCTCTCCGAAAGTTCATCAATTTCTTCATAAAATGTCCTTCCTAATGATTGTACTCTAAATTTGGGCAGAATAGGCTATTTTCCCGAGGTTTCGTCTTCCTTGTCGTCTCGTATCTTGGGGGTCGGATCTGAAGATTTTCTGGACTCGAAAATTGGTTTCGAACTACAAGGTGGTGCAAAATTAATCCAATTTTGTTTTTGAGTTATTTTTTTTTATTAAATAAAAAAATGATTTTGAGTGATAGAAATTTTTATTTGGACCTTTTTTAAAATTTTTTCTGTTAAGGCGAAAAGATTATATGCGGCAAGTGGCTGCCGCAAGTGTTGATACACATTTGTGCCCGTTTTATCTAATTTTCCATGTCTTTCTGTTAGCATTCCTTACGAATATTCTCTTTAAAGGCTACGATTGTCTGAGACTTGTTGGCATAAGCCCGCGACTTCAAGTAGCTCCACTGAAAGAGGTATATGCGATGGTTAAATCGGACGATCTTGCTGGTCATGCCAAATCGCCAAAACGGAAGATGACGCCACCAGTAAACGCTTCCTTCACAATATCAATGGTTGCTCGTGCAGTGTATGCGGTTGCACCGTTTTGTTGAAATCACATATGTTCACCAAGCCCCGATCATGCAATTCCAGTAGTAAGATGTCGTTTATCATGGCCCTGTAGTGTTCTCCAGTAACAGCGAGCGTATTGCCGATGGCGTCCTCAGGCAAATACTCTTCCTTTAACGCCGCACCATAAAGTGACTAAGTGGATTTTCGTGCGGATTTTCAGTGCCTCAGAAACCAAGACCGCTTAAGTGGAAGTGCGCCTCTTCGCTCATGATGATTTTCGACATTTCTTGAAATTGAGGATTGCTTGACAGTAACTCACACGCGACAGACGGTAAGCAGGCATTAACTGATGCACTGTTTGCACTTTGTACGGAAACATGTGTAAATCTTTCACTAAAAATTCCCTGCAAGCTCCGTCTGGTGATACTCGTATCTAATTGCGTGGCCCGTCGGCGCGCGTCGTCTCGTTGATGTTTCTTTCTTCTCAGTCGGCAGTCACATCCACGATATTCTCAGGCGAACTACCAGTCTGATGGAGGCCACGCCCTGCATGGTCCGCTGTGGTTCCAGTCTGTTCGATTCGAGTAGCTGAGCGCCGGAATGTTTACCCAGTTGGCGTTGGCGCGAAACGATTAGGAAATCGACGTCAAAATTCACGCGGCGCTAACATCACCAGCCGATTATTTGTCAAAAAATCCGACACAATTATTCCACGCTCTTGCGGAGTATACGAGTATCACTCCATTGCTTGTCTGTTTGTATATTGCAGGTGTCTAGTTCACAAATGTCAAATATGATTGACGTACGACGCAAAATCAACTGATCGTTTTCAAGTTTGCGGGCCCTTACCTCTGTAGGGGTGGGAGGAGTTCGAAGTCTTGCTTAAATAAATCTACCTTCTCGGCATTGTGTTTTTAGCTGGTAAAAAGTTTATACTTAACTTGTCTTTCGTCACCTCTTCTTCATCATTTGTATATTTTTTTTCATACTTTTGGAGGAATGCTTGACGCACCATACCTCCCCGTGTGCCGGACTCTCCAAGGGATTTCAACCTTATAAGCGCATACCGGCTAAACCACCAAAAGTGTCTCGACGATCACGCCCTGTTCTTCCTTCTGAGAAAGTGGTTGGCGTAGGTGCAGATCTTGTTCCAGTTCTGTTCGCTGGCCACCATCTTTTCGACAACGTTCTCTGGAGTGATGATGCCGATGTTTCTCTTCAGTTCTTCTCTTTCGGGTTCCTATCTGCTGCAGGCAAAGAAGGTATGTTGCGCGTCATCTTCTTGAGAGTCCCCGTACTCGCAGGCTGGCCTGCTTGTCCAGTCAGTAGCTGGGTGACGTAATAGTTAACCTGACCGTGTTTCCGGTCCTTCCGCTCAGCCACATTCCTGATCAGCCTCGCCGTCCATCGGCCTCTACTTTCCGAGCTCCAACGCTCTTGCCACTTCTGTTTCGTCAGCTGCTTAGCTTCCTCGGATGCCGCTTCCACTCCCATTTCCGCCTTTTTGTCGTAGACGTACTTCCTTTCCATTGCTAGGAGATCGATAGGGGTCAATCCAGCGACTACAAGGACGGCTGGTTCCGACACCGTTCGGTAAGAGCTGGCCACACGTAGAGCTCCGCGTCTTTGCACTGCCGCCATCTGTATCCGGTACTTCTCCTGCTTAAGTGTGTATCTTGGTTGGTAAGGTAGGTGGGGCCGTAGGGTCTCTGGCTGCTTAGGTGGCTGGGGGTCCGAAAGTCCTACCAAAAAGGATGAGCGTCTGGGTAAAATTGGTATGGTTCGATCTGGGCTATAAACCAGAGAGAACCTTTTGATTGATCTTGGTGGTAGTGCGGGGTGGGACTAGGGATTCTTGACTGGGCATGCAGTTGGGGATTCTAGGTCTCACCTCTTCGGCAGTTGAATGAGTAGCGTCCTTGTCCGCTTGCGGATGGGGATTCGGAAGTTCTTCTGGAAGGGTGTAAAGGTTGAGAAGGGTGACAGAGGTGTCAGAAGTGGCAGATGTGGCATTTATGTCATATCTGTCTAAGGTCTCAAGAGGTGTCAGAAGGGGTCCGGCATTGTTGCTGGACGGCTGTCGATGTTGCTTGCTATATACATGTGGCTTGGTGGCATGTCTCCCGTGTGTACCATGCGTAATTCCCAAGCAACGTGTGGTAAGTAGCATCGATGGTGGGTTCAAGAGGTGTCAGAAGGGGTCCGATTGCTGGATTGCTGTTAGAGATTGCTTACATACATGTGACTTGGTGGCATGGCTCCCGTGCGTACCATGCGTAATTCCCAAGTAACGTGTGCTAAGTAACTTTGATGGTGGTCTGGTGATCGGATGTGGGAAGTTCTTCGGCTGGCATGGGCCCGGCTGGAGTTCTTCAAAAAGGGTTTAACAGGTGTTTAAGGTTATCAAGAGGTGTCAGAAGGGTTAGGGTTCCGGGTACTTGTACCTGGCGTCCTTCGCTAATATTTATATTAGCGTGAAGTGGAGCGTCATCCAAAGTTCTTCGGAACAAAGACCGGGGCGTCACCCGTGTGAACCTGAAAAGGGGATCAAAAGACAGGAGCGTCTCTCCTTGCTCACCAACTGGTGGCTAAAGACCGGGAGCGTCGCCCGTGTGAACCGTTAGGGGAACTAAAGATCAGGATTCACATGAGTTGTTTGTTGACCGCCCTCAACTTACTCTCTCAATATGTGTTTCCTGGGGTTGACAGGCCCGGGGTTTTGCAGAACCTATCTGGAAGTGACAAATCTTATCCATTAACCCCGAAGCTGAGTTTTCGCTTAGGGGGGATTTGATAAAGTTGCGAGGCTCCACCGGTAGCTTAGCTATATACGTAAGTTATAGATTTAAAACTGGTACCACGGGTGATAGTGCCCGGGAAGTTGAGAACAACAGTGCACATCTTCGGGTGTGTCAGTTCTCTTATTCCTGCTATCTTGAGGTCGGCCCCCTAGTGGGAGATCGTGGTGGCGTGGTTTACTCCAAATGCGGAAACGAATGGGACTCAGGATTCTTTTCTTGGGTTCAAGAGGCGTTGGTAGGTCTCGACTCAAAACAAGGGGTGTGCATATGCTGCAACATATCACAGCTTTGTTACCGAAGTAGCTTGCTACGGAGGGGTTGCGGCTAGGACTAAATCTAGCCCCTATGGTGGTAGGCCACTCGTGGGGTCAAACCTTTAACTGGTAGGTATCCACGTTAAACGAAATTCGGTTCTGCTTAAGTGTGTCCGCCCAGATTTCGCCACCGTATAGAAGGATGGAATGTGTTGTCGCCATTAGTAACCTTCGCTTACTAGCCGTTGGTTCCCCCACGTTCGCCATCAGTCTGCTCAGCGATGTAGTTGTTTTTGAGGCTCTTTCCGTTGCTGCCTTTATTTGTTGCCAGTAGGCAAGCTTTGTTTCCAGTCTCAATCCCAAGTACTTCACCGCCACGCTGCTTCTTATCACTTCGGACGCAATTTGGAAGTCGATTTGTGTGGGAATCCTCTTCCTCGTCAGAAGGACTATCTCAGTTTTCTCCGTGGCTATGCTGAGCCCGTGCTCTTCCATCCACGAGTTTGCTCATCGCAGGACCTGATTCAACTTTCTTTGCGCGTTAACGGTGTCGCGGCAATGTCGTCAGCGTACCCGACCAGAAAGGCATCATCAGACATCTCCATGCGAAGGATATCGTCGTAGGAGATGTTTCAGAGGTCTTGTCCTAAGATCGATCCCTGCGCTGCGCCAGATGTGACTTCCTTCCTTCGCGGGCCTTCTTTGGTCTCATAAAACAGCTCTCGATCTGAGATAGTCCTTCACCATCCGCAGCAGATATGTTGGGATATGGAATCTCCGTTCGAGCGCATCCAGTATATCGCTCCATTTAGCCGAGTTGAAGGCATTTCGTACATCCAGCGTTGCTAGCAAAACGATCTTCTTCAAGTAGTGGTTTCCTTGTTGGGCCATTTGGGTGGCGTGCACTACTTCTTGTATTGCTCCGATCGTAGAATGGCCTCTCCGGAAACCGCACTGCCTCTCTAAAAGATCACCCGGCGCTTGTACTGCTGCTGTGAGCCGTGGTTTCAATACCTTTTCCAAGAGTTTCCTTGCTGTGTCTAGCATGCACAGAGGCCTGTATGCCGATGGGGAATCCTGATCTCCTTTACCTTTGCTGATGAGCACCAATCGTTGTTTTTTCCAGGGCTTGCGAAAGATGCCTTCCTAGAGGAAGCTGTTTAACATGTTCAGCAGGAAGTGGGGACATGTTTGGGCCGTCACTTTCAGGACTTCTGTAGGGATTCCATCAGGGCTCTTCTGTTTTGCAGGGACTGTACAGCTATGTTCAACTCCTCCTTGCTAAAAGCTGGAATGTCCTGTCTTTGAACCGGTGTGTTGTCGGTGGCCTGACAGGATGAGTTGGGAACAGTGATTCCACGAAGCGTTCCATTAAGGACAGGGGTGCCATCTGGAAACCAAGTTTCCGAGTTACAATCTTATAGCCTAGTCCCCAGGGATCGCTATTAACGTCCTCCCATTTCTCTCTTTTGATCGAATTTATGACCCTCTTAAGCTCGGATCTCTTGGTTTTGAACTCCGCTAAGGCGTCCTCCATAGGTTCAGCCTTTCTTCTTCTTCTACCCCTGGTGACTGTGCGTCGAAATTTGTAACGGAACCTATGGTGTTCAAGCAAGGACTCATAAAAGAAAAAAAAATAAAGTTGAAATCTCCCTTAGGGGAGGTACTATAATCTTCGAAAATTTTATACTAAAAGTACAAATAAACTTTAAAATTGTATTTATGAAGGTCCTTGCACACCTTCACTCCCTATGCCCACATTATGAACTATGGCCTACAGGATTCCATAGTCCAGTCCTGAAAGCAGAAGCGAAGGGTGTTCTGTGTCACTTCGGCTGGCATGCTTGCTTGAGGCCTAGGCTTAACTCGTCGAATGTGGATGGGTTCTTGCCGATGCTCACAGAACGTTTGTTACGTATATAAAAATCATGCCTAATTGTTGTACAAAAAAAAATCTGGTTCGAAAAAAAATCGAGACCCAAAATTCATCCGATTTGAAAGAAAACAGGATCACTATTCGCACTTCGATAATATGAGAGATTTTAATGAATAAAAAAACTAGAGATGGCAACCCTGGAGCTTTTTAAGGACTGGGTGTTATGTCCTTATGAGGTAATCCCACCCACGCATCACTAATGTGGCACGTCCTTGGTTTCTGCACCCTCGTCGTCTCACAGCAGTAACCCCCTAATCTGATTCTAATCGGTCAATTATGAACTTACCATGATGCTCAAAAAAAGTTTCTTTGAAATGGTCACATCCACCCTAAAAATGTTTTCCTAGCAATCCATGAAAAGTCTCGCTAAAATTTCATCCAATTAAAAATTGATAAACCATAACAATTTTCATTCAATTAAACGTTATAAAATTCCATTTATTTTATAAAATATTTTTTTTTTCTGAATAGAATACATATAAAATTATGATATATGTAGGTATAAAAGAACAGAATATGTATAATAATAAATGATTTCAAAAATGATTTCAATAATAAAAAAAATGATTTCAAAAAAAAATTTTGATAAAAAAATTTCAAATAGTAAAAAGTTCTAGTGTTTTAGATCCTATCAAATTTTTATGTCGAAACGATACAAATCAAAACCAATCCCTAAACCGTATTGTTACTAATATAATTTTGTTTGTTGTAGTTTTAGTCGTAATTTGTTTTACAAATGTCTACTCTAAGTTTTACTTCTTTTGTCTTTCTTTAGATTTTATTTTTGCTTTGTATTTCAACTATAGTTTATCAATTCAAATAATACTTTAGCTTTAGGTACCAAAAGAAAAAAAAATCGATTTCACTTTGAACTTATTGACTCGGCTTGTAGCCTACTTTTAGATAAAATTTCTCTTCCGGTTTCAATCAAAATTATCTTAAACGCTTCCGGGGTGAGAATTAATAAATTTATCTTTTAACAATGAAAGTATGCTTTACTTTTATCAATGCAAAAACCAAAAGAAATTTTTATTGCATACTTTTTCGATTAATTTGAATTTAACAAAATGTAATTCCGAAAAGCTTTATATTTAATAGTATAGGTAGCAAATTTCGAAATCAAATTCACAATCAAATCAAAATCACTTACCGAGCTTTTTCATTTATTTTTTTTTTGTCTTGTACTTGCTGTTTGCTTAAATTTTTTTATCGATGATTCAGCCGTCGAGGTGGTGCACCGCTCCGAGGTTGATGATAAATATTTTGTTTGAATATGATGATTGTTGTTTATTTTGTCATGTAGGTACCTGTATTTAAGTAGAGTAAATTTGAAAGGATTTAAAATCGAAATATTTGCTTTTCTATTAGAAACCTAGTCGGAGTTAGTTTAGAAATCAAAAGTTTGAATTCACTTTACTTTGTTTTAATCTTTCTTGTTTGTTTTTTTTCCTATTTTTTTTTTTTTTTTTTTTTGTATTCTTTAGTTATTTAGTTTAGTTCGTAAGTTAGAATTTAAATTTTTAAGTTATTTTAGCCTATAAGTTTGAAATTAAGTTTTATATTGTGCTTTAAGAATTAATTTAAATGCGTGTATAGTATAAAATAACTGAAATAATAACTGATAATATGTATATGTATAGATAATAAGTAGGTAGGTACTTAGCTTTTTTAAATTAATAATAAATTGATGTTTTGTAAACTGTTGTTGTATTTGCTGTGTGTTCTTGTTGTTGGATGTGTCGAATTGTACGGTGTTGCTGTTATGAATGTTCCGTGTGATGGTTGTATGATCTTGCTGTGATGAACGTTCTGTGTAGATTTTATGGTATGTCGTGTAGATGGTTTTATTATTTTGTAGTCACAGATGAGTGGTATAGATGGTCGAATGATCTTGCTGGATGTGATGTATAGATGGAGTCGTAAGTTTTTGCTGGTATGGATGGGTTGTATGGATGTATGGATGTGTAGTGTAACTGGTTCTATGATTTTGCTGTTATGGATGTTCTGTATGGATGTATGGATAATCTTGTTGGATGTGATGCTTGGATGGTGTCGGATGTTTTTGCTGCTATGGATGTGTTGTGAGATAGTCGTATGTTCTTGCTATTGTGAATGTTTAGTGCGGGTGGTTGGATGGTTTTGCGGTTATGGATACGTCATTAAATGGTTGTGTGTAATTGCTCTTATGGATAGGTGTCGGGAATGGTCTGATGTTTTTGCTGTTATTGTGTATAGATGGTGATATTTTGCTGCTATGGATGTGTTTTATGGATGGTTGAACGATCTTGCTGGAGATGGCTTGGAACGAATGTTTTGCACTGCTTGGTTCGGCTCGATTTTGCACAGCTTGGCTCGGCTCGATTTTGCACAGCTTGGCTCGGCCTGGCGTTGCTGGCTATGACGCTCTCGCGATTTGTCTGGTCAAATGCTGGTGTTTTGTGTCGAGCTCCGTAGTTAGTTGTTGGTTTCTGCTGCGTGGGTATTAATTTTCGTAGCGTAGCTTTGATTTTGGATTTTATCAAATAAAAGGATACCAACTTTAACTTAAGAAAAAATTAAGGCAAACGGATCAATCCCCGGATTGTGACCACACCACTTATGCACCAGAAAACCAACTGAAGATTTTTCTTCACTTCTGGAATTTCTCCGTGGCTGTCACACTTGACGAAAGCCTGAGTTTTGAAGATGGAAGTGGATCCGGTCTCACCTTTTTCATTTTTTCCAATAGGATTTTAATCAAAAAAATCCAATTTTGTTTTATAATTCTTTTTTCGAATTTTTGACATATTAATGTGACAAAATTTTATATTTTTGATTAAAATTCTGGAAATCAGAAAAAGGCGGGAAACAATATTTCACCCATACTAATATTTTACTTAGTATTAGTTAACGAATACAAAAACTCTTTAACTTCTCTTATACTGTTCCACGTATTTCTTGATAATCGTTTTTACTTCATCTTAGTTTGTCTTCTTTTTGCCTTTTTTTTCCTTACGCCTAAGCGTGGTCCAGTGGTCTCGTTGCTGGTCCCATCCATCCCCTCTCCTATTCAGGTTCGAATCCTAGATTTTCCACATTTTTTTTTTTTTTTTTTTTTTATATTATTTCAGCATATACCTTTTTTTATTTTTAACAACTACACGATTTCATATACATTTTTTTTGTTTATTTTTTTTCTTATTTATCTTCTACAAAAAAATTTAATATCGTCTGTCACTTGCATGTTCTAGCAATCTGCATTGTGAATGTTATTTTTCTCGTTATACGAAAAAATTTAAACGCGAGGAGATTGTTAGCAATCAAATTCAAATCTGAACCGATTCGCAACGGTTGAAAGTACTATCCTATAAGAACCTAAAATTATGCTACCTACTTTAAATACCTACATCACATGAATCCATTCAAATTTTCTTAACTGTTCTACAACCTTTCCATTTAAATATATTAAACTGTTATACAGTCATTTCTCACAAATTGTAAACATCTCCGGCGTAGAGCAGCTATTTCCTCTGTCCACCAGTACACTGAATCTCAGTTTCTGTTGGCACCACTCGTTCGGGGCATCGTTTGTGTGGCGCGGTCGTACATGGAGTTATCATGCTTCCATCCAACCATACTTTGTTGATGCAGTTGCATTTGGCAATGTTCCCAACCATCTCTGTATTTTAAGACCACAGCTGCTGAGCGACCAAATTTAAATTTTCCAGCCTCATTCCTTGTCCTTAGGCTTCTTTTACAGCAAAGCTAACCTGCTCTTTATTGGGTGCTGAAACGGGTTCATCTTGTCCTAAAACTCGATTTTCCCTGTGCTGATTTTGCAGCTGCTGAATTTGCTGACTAATTACAATCCTGTTTTGAAGAGCTTGCTTTCCAGGTGATTGGTTTTTTTTTATAAAACCTTTGAGGGTTTTTTCGACTGCGAAGCTCTTCGATCTTCTTGAACCTGAAGCCTGGGAGACCGCGCACGCAGGATCTACTCTTCCGCTCTTCTCCCTGCTCGGTACTCTTCTCTCATTTACATCTTCTGTAATTTTTTGCAGTTGAACATTGATATGAGCAAACTTTTCTGGTACTTGGCGTGAGCTGCTGAGGCTTGTAGAGGCACAGTACTGAGCCGATTTTTACTTTGAATCTTAGAGGGTTGTGGGATTTTAGAAACGTGGCACATCTACCCTTATTTCAATAGTTATATTTAGCTTGTATGTGTCAAAATCTGCAATCGACTTTAAGCTAACTAAACTTGATTTTTCCTCAAACCTATATGTTGTTAACCAGTTGTGTTCTATGTTCGATACCTCATGCCTTGTTGGTAAGATATTTGTATCTTTAAGATACTTTGATCAATATTCTTTTTCAAAAATTTTTACAACTAAAGTCCAACACAAGACCGCTAAAGCCTATTTTGATTATTTCGAAAATCAAACCAACTTTTTTGTGTGTGGGATTCTCCAGTGTTAATCATTATTAGTTGAGAATACTGCGTTCCCCTACTACCGATGATGTCTCAGAAGTCTAAAACAAAACTCATGTTTCAAATGCTGACCTCTCTCTGCCTTCAACAAATTTTCATTTTCGAAATTAAAACAAATGGATTGCCTAAGTGAATGTCAGAAGTTGAAAAAATCTCAGGCTATTGCTGATGCATGGGCATTTGTCCTCCCTCTAAGCCGATGGTAGCGGTGGGGTGCCTGCCGCCACCGGCCATCATGGCGGTGGCAGAGAATTTCGCGTGAAAAGTAATCCATTTTGCGAATTCCGAAACAAAACATAAATCAAGATAGCAAGTTTTGTGGTAACTTGCGCGGTGCTTTTTGGTAGCCTGGACGACTGTGTCGACGCCGAGCTGCGATACAATGGTGCGGTCGGTCGGTGGTGGTGGCGGAATGCTTCTATAGTTCAAAACAAAAAGTGAGAGTAACGACCTAATTGTTCATGTAACAGATGCTGCACGTATATTTCGTGGCAGCCGAGCCGAGCGTTCCGATAAAGTTTTATTTAATGCTCGTTTAAGGCCATGAAAATCTATATATGTATGAGTATCTTAATTTTTGGCCACGGCCACTGATAAATTGATTCGAATAAATCCCGTTAATCGTTAAATGGAAGCTCCGGTAATTGGTTTTTGATGTGCTGTTAATGCATTCGGAGAAAATAATAAGATTCATCTTGAGAATAGATCGATTGGTCCTTGGTCGATATTCGTGATTCGATGAAGGTTCTTTTCTCTGGCTTGGGCTGAAGAATGGTGGCAAGCGCATTGAGATGAATAACGTGTAATCAATTAACTTGTTGGACCAAATGTCACGCCTATCACACAATCAATATTCTGAGTTTGTTCTTCGCTTGAATATAAATGAAACATAGAACAAGGAGTCTTTTAATTGAATAGATGATATACTTTGTGCATAATATAACAAACTACAACCACTTTAGGTATTGGAAGAGTGGATTATTGTTGGTTTTTTTTTTCGTCCAATGGAATTGCGATTATGTATTTCAGATAATATAGAAAAGCGTTATGTGTGACATGACATGAATGCCCAATGGTCTGTTAATCATTTTAGCTGAAATCGAAGAGAATACGTTTGCATTTGATCTTTCGACTGAAATCATTCCAAAAGTAAATAGGTCAAGGCAAGAAAAGCCAATCGATTACGTGATGGACTTGCACAATGAATGCAAGAATTAATTATGGGAACTATTGATAAGAGTTGCCAACGATGGAGATTAAGTGAATTCCTGAGAAATCAAAACCTTGAAATTTTAAAAGTCGATGCATTCAGAATCCTAGAGTAAAAATTTTAAATTTTAATTAAAATTTTAGTCAAAGGTGAATCATTCTATTTTCAGAATTGCTGTGTTGATAAAAAGGCCATTCGACAAAAGAGTTTTTTTTTGGTGAAATCAGCAAAGACCATGAAATTTGATCACTTTTTCTTGAAAAAGTAAGAAAACAAATTTTCTCATCAAGGCAAAATTTTAAACAAATAAGCATCTAAGAGCGAGCTGCTTTTAGAAAACTTGTAATTAACGAAAAAATAAAATCGTCTTCAGATGGAGTTGATTATAATAATCTGGATATACGAGGGCGGTACGATAAGTACTTAGCCTACAAAAGAAAAACAAAATTTTTGGAAAAGTGGCGATTTATTTCTCAACATAGTCTCCTTTTAGCTCGATACACTTGATCCAGCGATGCTACAACTTCTCTAACCCATCCATAAAATAGGTTTCTCGAGGTGTGCAAAGTGGGAAGCGTACGAAATGTCGACTGGACAAATATAAATTTCATCGTCTGTTAAAATGTCGACTGAAGTTTGATCGACAAAAAAAAAAGTCGACAGTTTAAAATCTCGACTATTAAAATTTCGACTGAAAACTTGTCGGTGAAAATGTCGACTTTTATCCAAAATAGAGTTAAATAAAACAAGAATGCTCTCTTTTAATATGTTAACTACATTTTATTATTAATTCAATTTTATAAATTAAAAAAAGGGGGGCGTATCGATTCTTTAAGTGCTAAAGAAACTTTGCATACACCCTGCCTCACTGCTTACGCGTCGTAATAAGAAAGGGGATTATAAAAAACGGGATTATAAGAAAAGGGATTTTAAAAGGCGGGATTTCAAAAAGCGGGATTATAAAAAGCGGGATATCGTACCCAACCCAAAAAAAAATGTTTCTTTCATAAGTTGTTATTTAAACAAAAAAATAAACACAACTATGATCGACAGTGGCGGCGCCGCATGCATGTGAACATCATTCGCTTTGCCACTGTCGAAATTTTTCGAGTCGAAATTTTTAAAATCGAATTTTTGATAGTCGACATTTTGATCAGTCGACATTTTTATCAATCGACTTTTTGAAAATCGACATTTTGACGATCGATTTTTTTAAATCGACATTTTAAAAATCGGTTTATCGAACCCAACCCGTGCAAAGTAGGTCTCTGTGGCGGCGATGACCTCCTCATTTGACTCTAATTTCTGTCAGTCGAGTGATTTTTTCAAGTTTGCAAACAAAAAAAGTCGCACGTGGCCAAATCTGGAGAATACAGTAAATGGGACAGCATGGAGAATATGACCCACGCGGTCTTTTGAGATGCCTACTGTTTCAGCTATCTTGCACACCTTCAATCGGCGGTCTTGCCAATACAAGATCGTGGATTTTTGATACGTTATCCTCCGTGGTAGGAGAGCGTCCAAGTGCTCTTTCATTTCACTGCGCGATTTCCCTTCCAAGAAAAAGAATCCAATCACCGACCGATATTGCTTTTTCAATTTTTCTAAAATTCGCGGACATGCTGGCTTCCACACGTGGTCAAAACAAAACTACGAATACGATTCAGCTGTAATTTTGACAGTAGCCGTCTAAGATAGCGTGGAATGCGTTCTGAATCCTTCTTTCTAAACTTAAGACAAACTTTAACTTTTCTAGAACATCACCTAAGCTACTATGTAACTATTTAGTTGACAGAGTACAGCGAATAAAACTGGGGTTGGCATTTCAATTCCCCTTATTACAAATATGGGAGTACCCCTCCGTCTTGGGTCCCCTAATATTTTCATTGTTTATAAATTACCTTCCCAATGTCATTTCCAGTTGCCAAGTTCATATGCATGCTGATGATTTTGTATTTTAGATTTTTCGTACAACTAGTTTGATGGAGGATTGTATAGCTCGTTTAAATGCGGACTTAAGCCATATCCTTTCTTGGTCTAGTGCTAACAGTATGAAGCTAGAGATGAGATCAACTTTTTTGATTTTCTCACAGCCGTACTTGACAATGAAGTTATTATCTATGTGAAGGATGTTAAGTACTTAGGATATAGAATTAATAATAATCTAACTTGCTGTAGAGCAATCTCAGATACCATTAGGAAAACTAACTCTGGATTACGTTCTCTGAGATCTTCTTCAAACTTATTGCTTCCCAATATGATTTATTTATAATGTACCTAGATGTTCCAGTATTGCCCATCTGCGTCATATGCTGCTTGGTTTTAACCTTGATGAGCACCTCAAGATCAGGCTTGTTTTGAATCTCCACAATATCATCCATAACAGGTGTCCTAGTTATTTCAGCGAAATAATAAATTATGAACATTTCCAAAGAAGTTTGAAACTAATTTTACTGCGTTTCGCATACAGTATAGCGGAACGTTCATTTTACGTTTCTGCAATTCGTTTATGGAATGCTCTTCCAAGGATACTCTAGTGCTTTCATGATTTTGCCTTCATAACCCTCAGGATCCCTAAGGTTATTTACTTTAGCATATTTTTCATAACATGCTTGATGGCATATTTACGTACACAAGTCTTACAATTCCACAAGCTCCAAAGTACAGTTTCTTACTAACATAGTAAGACGATTTGATTTCTTTGCGAAGATCCTCGCCTTCGCTAAGATTGGAATCTTTGAAAACAAAAGCTTGCCATTTTAGATCTGATAAAGTAATAATGTCATCATTTTGGATGTTTCAATCAGTTCGCCATTAATAAAAGTACCATTCCGAGAAAAATTATAAATGCAAACTGGCGTCGAGAGGTCATAATTCTTGCGTGTGATTTGGAAATGAACTTTTGATATGTGAGAAAACATCTTCTCAGGTAGTTTTTTGAGTGTTAAAGGCAAATCGTTGCCGCCCTCTAATCGACCAGCTGCGAATGTTTCATGACACAAATACAAAGTTTTAACTTTGATATTCGTTCCATAGAGCCTGTCCCAAACTACGTTCTCGATTTGGGTCCATAAATTCGATGCTTAGCTTTGGGTTGCACCTTGTGTTTCAGGGCAATTTTCACGGGCCATTTTTTGTTTGTTTTGGGTGGAATGTTGTTTGAGTTATTACAAAATTGTGAACGAAAACTAAATAAATTTATTTTTGATAAGATTCGTGAAAAGTGTCTGTCATTGCTTCAATAAAATTGAAAGTTTTTATTTTTTGAAATGAGTAATAAATAAAATTGGAGCATCCAAATTGTTCTTTTAAACATAATCCATGTTACGCCGGAGGATGTCTAAAGAAATGGTTAAAGTAGCTTGAGTTCATAGCTATAACCAATCGGTACGGTCTAAATAACTTTTTTGAAGCTTTAAGTTGTCACAATGCTTCCTCGATAGTGACGTAGATTTCAGTGCTGAGTAACAGGCATGATTATCAATAAAATAAAAATTTGGATCCCTAACATGAAAAAAAGAGTAAGTTCTTGGTACGGCGATAAAGAGGTTATCAGGTTGAGAGAGTTAAGCCTTCAAAACAAACCCTACTGAAGAAAACCGACCAATCACCATCAAGCCAGAAATACCTGCCAATGCTCTTATTCGAAGAATAAATTTCCTGCATGACCAAAATCTATGGCAAAAAATATTACAATTTCCCAAGTAAGTTAAAACTTTTGGTCTTTTGTAAAAAAATATTAAAAATCCTTCTAGATCATCGGTTCCAACACTCGTTTACAACAACGCTCCTTTCGTCAGCTAGCAAGAAAAAAAGCAAATTTGTTTTCAGCGCAGTTTGCTGCAAATTCGACTTTACCAATAATCCCATCGACTCCTCCTGTACTTGAGTGCGAAATTGGTTCTATGGGACAAATCTTCTTTCACACTGGTACAGTCGCAAGAGTCCTTGAAATACACAGATCCGTTGGTCAAAATTGTATATCCCCTGCGCTGGCAAAACCATTGTGTTAGCTTTTTCAACTGTCCTACTCTTCAGGGCTCTTTTGGAGCAGATGGAAAATGGCATTTGTCTAGCCGGTTTCATCTGTCTCGAAAATCGAAAGATCCTTTATGGCCGGCAGTACAACTTTAGAGGCAATAGATCCACCTTTGATTTGATGACATATCTCACCAAAAAGTGAAACCAATCTTTACAGCATTTTGGTGAAACAAAGGTTACTGCACTTGATATTTCTAAAGCATTTGAAGATTGGCACAAAGCTCTTTTATCGAAAATGCGTTCGTTTGGTATCGATGACTCTCTCCTTCGTTGGATTATAAATTACCTTTCTGACCCTTTAATTCGAGTTGTTTTTGATGGTTTTGAGTCTGATAGTTAAAAAATAAATAAGTGATGGTGTGTCCCAAGGCTCCGTGTTGTCACCGACACTCTTAATTATTTTCATTAATGATTTTTTAGTCTGAGACTTCTAATCCAATTTTTTCTTTCGCTGACAACGGAACCGTCAGCTTTTCACATATATTATTCTAGACTCACAACCCTGCTCTTCGGTTGTGATACGTGCTACAAATACTAAGATTCCTAAGTGAAATAAATTTGGAAGAAGAACTATAAGATGAGCAAGAATTTGTTCTAGTGGAGGAACAATCGATCTTAAGGTCGCAGTGCAATACTCCTAATACATAATACAATCATTCATTGACATGGGTACTGTATCGACCTATCATGCCCGAGTTGTGGGTTCAATCACAAGCTTCAAAATAACAACAATAAACTCAGAAAGTGTTTTTCAGGGGTACTGCCTCTTTGAAGAAAGTGTATATTCTCATTAAAAGTGCTTCTTACCTTAGTCATTTGGACTCGTCAACAAATTGTATATCCCCTCCATTCCTTTCAACATATAAAAGCTTATAGACCAATGCCAGAATACATGTGTCTATTAAATTGATTCAAATTTAATTGAAAAAGTACCAGCTTTACCATTCATCAGTTGCGCCAGTTCTTTCTAAACAGAATAGTTTCAGATTTCTAAAGGTTGATTTTCAACTTCCAGTCATTGGAATACCGCTGAATATAATCTAATTCACGCTGCAAAAGAATTTAGTCCAGTCAAAGCGTCATGAAAAAGGGCCTGACCTTGCGCGCAGAGGCATGGTCAATTTTTTTTTCATGGATCGATAGGTGCTTATGAGAAAAGTTTAAAACCAAATTTGCACCACATGACAACTTTTTTTACCAAAGTTATTGGTAAAAATGTATTTTGTGTCATTTTTTGGTCATTTGCGAATATCTCGGCTCCACTATCTCGTACAAACAAAAATTAAACATGTATTTATTCCTAATAACATTATCTATTATGTTCTAAAAAAAAATATTTGTTTAAACAAATGAAAAAAAAAGTTATAGTAAGTTAAACAAATTTTTTGTTGTTTAAAAATCACTTTTTCGTGATTATTAAGAAAAAAGCTCATTTAACGATGAAATTTTTATTTTTTATTATTAAAGTTCTTGTAATTCCCTACAATTTAAAAAAAAAGTCAACACTCTACGATGAACGAAAGCCGAGTAATAAATTATTGAACATAGGTAAGTCAGCGCACCCACGCATTTTATGATTTTATGTTCTAATTAATATCTCAGCCCCAGTATGTCGCAAAGTGAAAATAAAAAACTGTATTGCTAATAATAATATTTTCTATCAACTTGCATTTAATTTAATATGTTTGAGCAAAAACATAAAAAGTTACCGTTGGTTTCAACGTTTTTTTTCTTGTTTTTAATACCTTTTTTTCATAGTTATTGAGAAAAAAACTGAATCGGTCATTTCAAAAACCTCTTAAGTCACATTTTTTTCCAAAATGCTTTTTTTGCTGAAAATGGTTCCTTGAAGGGAGATGCGTATTCTGGGTAAGAACCACGTAAGTCTGTACATTCCTTCCTCTTCAAATAATACCGTAGGAAAGACGTTCATTGCATAAACAACATAAGTCAGTGACTTAAGAGGTTTTTGCATGCACTACCAAAATGGCGGGAGTAGTTTGATATTTTAAATTTGCTTTGCTCTGATTGGTTGAACAATATTCAAACCTTCAATTTGATAACAACCGTCATCAATGTCAAATTTGCGTTTTTCATACAACTATTTTCTGCGAAATGTAATTTTAGCTTTAAAAATGTCTTCAAGTGAAACAGAGAGTGATGGTGCGCCGAAAAAGAAGAGAACGTGTAATACCTTAATGAAATGTTATAACAAATTATAAAACTGAAAGACAAGACATAAACTAATTTATCTAAGAGATTTGAAAAACCGAGGAACTGTTGATATCAAGTTGCAGAAGAGTAGAATCATATGTCGAAGTAAGATCATTGAGCTTGATATTTCTAAGGCATTTGATGGATTTTGGCATCAAGCTATTATATCGAAAATACGTGAGTTTGGTATCAATGAAGCCCTTATTCGTTGGATTAGAAATTTTCTACTGGATTTTTTTTGGAAGGTTTCAAATCGGATCTTCACAAAATAAATGCTGGGGACCCCAAGCTCTCCGTTTAGTCTTAAGACTCTCTTTCTCATTTTTATGAATGATCTCTGAAACTGAATGATCTGATGATTTGCCGTCGCGTCTGTTAAATTAACGCCCATCTCATTCGAAATTAAAAAAATATAGTCATAGAGCTAAAAACTGAAGATGTTTTGGAATTCATGAAATTGTGGCCAAATTTGTACAAAAAAACATGTTTGTCAACACTGAATCTTATAGAAAAAAATCCCACAAAAACAGAAAAAAGCACCTTGGACGTATATGAGCTTTAAGAATGCTTCACATATAAAAGGTACTATCATAAGAATATATTGATGGATTGATTTAACATTCATTATTAGTAATAAATAAAGTTGCAACGTCGCACAGTGCGGCGACTAGTGGAAAAAAATAAAAAAAAAAATGTGCCAAAAATGTGAAGCAAGTATGCCAAATTCAAGGTAATAAGTCTAAATGAATGAATCGACAGTTTATTTATGATAAAGTTCAATTTTCTGTTGTCAGAGATCGTCATAAGATCAGCAAAATAACAAATAGTGATTTGTAGGATTTGTACTTACCGGTTGAAAGAGCGTTTACTGAAGAAAAGAAAAGAACATACGATATTTTTTTCGCTATCCTCACAATCAGGAGAGAAAATATAGTTATTCTAACTGCATATTTTTTTTTTACATGTAAATTTAAATTTTTTTTTGAGAGTCCAATTCAAAGCTTCTTTTTTCGTGTTAAGCACTGACTTTGATAAGTCATATATTTTGTGTGGTGCCATATGGGAAAAAAGTGTTTTTATTTAAAGAAAGAAAACAATCATATCTTTTAAAAAAAGTAAGTTTTTTTTGCAACAACTTGCACTTTTTCTTGCAACAAGTGTTTGTTTACGAGCATTTTTTACAGAATGTGTTCAAACAGAGAACTTTTTGATGTTTGGTTTTCCAACTCAACAGCCCCAGTACCTGGTGTATTGCAGTTTATGGATATAAAATTAAATATGCAATCAAATTTAGAAACTGAAGATCAGAAAATCTTAGCCAGACACGCATCAACAACTTGCTCAGAAATAAATAAACGTTGTCACTTCCATCGCTTATACACTCGAAGACTCGGATAGTGATCTTTTTTCGTATTTTTTTATTTTTCGGTTTTTCTTTTTGTTATTACTTTTTTTGAACAAGTATTTTTGTCAACAATAAAAGCATCCATTATATTTTGCAAGATCTTTTATGCGATATATTCTGTGGTCGTTGTGCTTTGAAAAAATGTATATTTTCCTACTAACCTTTAAAATATTACAACTTTTGTATATCGAATAATCATCAAATTTTTTAAATGTTTTACAATTGTAGGCGTGGCAGTGGGTGGATTTTTGTTTAAATAAATTTTTCTTATCAAACACATTAATTTTGTATATTTTTTCAATATCATACGAAAATTTAAAAAAAAATCAATTTTATAGCAAAAGTGGGCGTGTCAGTGGGCGAATTTTGCGCTATTTTAACTCATAATTTCTTCACCGACCAGAATATTAGTAATTAAAATCACTATCGTACTAGAAGTTTTCATGTAACCAATTTATTACCAAAAATGGGCGTGGTAGGGGGCGTGAAAATTCCTCAAATTGAGTAAAATCCCCTATTTATTACATTTAGCAACTAATTTTTGATCACAGTTATCTTGATTTTGAAAAATAGATTTTTTTCCACTACCTGCATACAATCGACGCACTGTGCGTCGGTTTCACTTCTATCAGCAAAGACTTATGTTTTAAAAGTGCCCATCAATAAGAAAATGTTGAAGATAATCAATCTACGTACCTTAAAGATATTAAAACATGAAAAAAAGTTATGCTTAAGTTATTATTAAGTGTAATTTTCAATAATAAGCAATACAAAATATAATTACTACCATTTTTTTGGTTAAATTATATACCACTTACCCCAGTCCTTGCTAAAACAACTTAAGTCAAGAACAGTTTTTTAGGTTTTTTTCCTTATTTTTATTAATAAACTGTGAATTTTTTTCGCTTTTTAATTTTCTTACTACTAAAATTCTTAGTTAAACATAAAAAAGTGGTTTAAAACTCATTTGTTTGAGCATGAAACAGTTTTTATTGATTCCTGAAAAATTCTAATTGAATGACTTATGAGGTTTTTGAAATGACCTATTCAACTGTATTTCACGGTAAATACTTTTCAGTTTTGGATTTTTGTTTTATAGTGATGCTAATTTTCTTCAAATTAAAAAAAAAAATTAGTCCATTACGACAAACGGGAGCCAAGATATTCATGATTTAAAAATTTAGGAAAGCTTACAATTTAGTATATTAACCTTGTAGCTTGTAATTTTGGTGTCGCCCGCAACAAGAAGCAACAAATATGTGTAAGTATGTGTGGGGTGTTTGAAGGATACCAATATATCTTGTTGCTGGCGACACCAAAATTACAAGCTACAAGGTTAAAATACTAAATTGTAAGCTTTCCTAAGTTTTTAAATCATGAATATCTTGGCTCCCGTTTGTCGTAATGGACTAATTTTTTTTTTAATTTGAAGAAACTTAGCAGGACTATAAAACAAAAATCCAAAACTGAAAAGTATTTACCGTGAAATACAGTTTTTTTCTCAATAACTATGAAAAAAAGGTATTAAAAACAAGAAAAAAAACGTTGAAACCAACGGTAACTTTTTATGTTTTTGCTCAAACATATTAAATTAAATGCAAGTTGATAGAAAATATTATTATTAGCAATACAGTTTTTTATTTTCACTTTGCGACATACTGGGGCTGAGATATTAATTAGAACATAAAATCATAAAATGCGTGGGTGCGCTGACTTACCTATGTTCAATAATTTATTACTCGGCTTTCGTTCATCGTAGAGTGTTGACTTTTTTTTTAAATTGTAGGGAATTACAAGAACTTTAATAATAAAAAATAAAAATTTCATCGTTAAATGAGCTTTTTTCTTAATAATCACGAAAAAGTGATTTTTAAACAACAAAAAATTTGTTTAACTTACTATAACTTTTTTTTTCATTTGTTTAAACAAATATTTTTTTTTAGAACATAATAGATAATGTTATTAGGAATAAATACATGTTTAATTTTTGTTTGTACGAGATAGTGGAGCCGAGATATTCGCAAATGACCAAAAAATGACACAAAATACATTTTTACCAATAACTTTGGTAAAAAAAGTTGTCATGTGGTGCAAATTTGGTTTTAACCTTTTCTCATAAGCACCTATCGATCCATGAAAAAAAAATTGACCATGCCTCTGCGCGCAAGGTCAAATGACGCTTTGACTGGACTAATTCTGATGACTTCGACTTTGTAGCTGTTCTGTAGGCTATTAGATCGTCAGTATACTCATTGTCTGAGTGCGACTACCTATCAGATCGTGGGGGTAAATGCTGAATGGAATCGGCGAGATAATCGCTCCTTGCTAAAGACCATTCCTCAGATTGCGGTAGAAGTTACATTGCCTTTGAAGGCATTCTTTCTACCTTTGAGCATGTCATAAAGCATATATATAATAGTGGTTAACTTATGCCGAGTCTTGTCAGTTTAAGAGATACCTTCTAATCATTCGGTTTCGCAAGCCTTCTCGAAATCATCCAGACAAGCACTAGTACATTGCATTTTGGTTTTGTTTCATTCGATATCAGAGACTAGTTTAGACGCGGCATGAGAATGGAAATGGGCCCGTTTCGCTCGGTGATGATGGCGTTTGCCAAGCGTTCTTCATTTAACCCGATGAAAACGAGTTCGTTAAGACGGTAGATGTGGTGCAGTAAACCTCTGTTTTCCAGGTCGTAGTTGGGGCCAATGCTTACATTCATCTTGTACACTTCCTGAAAAGCAGTCCCCATCCCCACCGTCACCACTCTAGAATCTGCCTCTCGTTACTTGAGGTACCAAATTTGTTTCTTAAGAATATGTTGTAAATTTTATGTATAAAATAAAAAAAAAATTGTATACATATATAGCTTTTTGTTGCAGTCTTCTCTAGTTCCTCCTTTGATTCGATGATGTTAAGAATTGTATATTAATTAAATATTTATTATCATTACGAAAAGCTATTTCCTTTTAAGTCATATCATGCCGATAGGCCAATTCTTATAGGCCCATCATAAAATGTTCTTACAACAAAATTACATCATAAAGAGTGACATGACATAATGAAGAGTATTATGTTATCCAATTCGCACAACACACTTTTGTGAGTGATAAAACTTTTTTTTTTTCCAAAATCTTATTTCGACCAGTAAACCCACACGCACCTCATCGTCATGATATGTATAAGAAAACATCATCTTTGATGGTTTAATTAATTTGAAATGATCGACAAGGATAAACAAACTTTCCCAGAACTTTCCTATCCAATCCATTAATCTCAGCATCAAATTGGTTGTCAACTCTTAAGTTATATACCTACCTTCTCAATTAGTCGAATAAATCTAAAAGAATCAATGAACACATATCTAACTATACCTAATGGAATATCATCAAGTAAAATAAGTTGATGTACTGGAGGAGGAGATATCGTCAAGTTGTTGAGCCTCTTTAACGTCTTGCCATAATGGTTAATGGTAAGCTTATTGGACTGTTACCAAAGAGGTCTGGGTTCGGTTCTCAGTCATTGCCGTCTTTAAATATAAAAATGTGGGTTTTGAGTTTTGTCACTAGTTTCAGGTTCTCTACGAGCTATTGTTCAAATTATTTTTTTAAAGCTCTTTCAAGAAATGGATGAGGAGGAAATCAAGTCAAACTGTATTTGTATGTCTGAGAAGACCCATCTTGAAATGGAGTGACTCTTACCCGGAGATATTTTTTTCATTCATAAAAAAAATTACAACCAAAGGATATCGGGTGACCCCTTTTTCCGCCATCTTGTACTTATTTTCAGCTTGAGTCAAAGTTTGGTGAGCAATTTCATCAAACTTAAGGGTTTTCAGTTAAGACTTTGAAATTGAATGAAACAAACTGTGAGTGAGATATCATTTAAATTTTGTATTTGCTTAGAAGGCCCATGTCTGCCATTAGGTACGGACTACAGCATTATTCATAATCTCGCCACGGCTTTGTCGGTTAACTCTCAAACAAAAAACGTCCAATTTACCATAACTCTGGCGCTCAAATCTGGCTTAATTTGACCAATAGTATTGAGTATGTTGCCTTTCAGGGCAGTGGTGGTTTATTCACATTCATTAATCTGTGTCAAATCGCACGCTTTAAGTGGCCAATTCACATCACCTTTATGTTCGGAAATCACTCGTACAAAATGTCCATTGTGACAGGGTCAGTGTCCATATCATCCAATTCGAGTCAAAAAAATAGTTATCATGGACCGATAGGGATCGCTGTTAACGTGATGGCCTGCCCAACGTCATTCACAAAAATGTATGGACCGGATCATCGATCGGTCAGCCCAAAATCCACACAAAACAGTGACTTTCTCTGGATGCATCTCAATTTGGTGGTTATCGCATGGATTTTTGGCAGTGTTGAAGATGAGGCAAGAAAATCCAAGAATTGGACAGAACTCCTAAAGCTAAGGCAGACGAAACTACTACTGGGCAATTTCAACCAGGAGCTTTTCACAAGCTGCATAAAGAACAACTTAAGAATAATAGCATTTATCATAACTGAATACTGCAAATTTAGAAGACACCTAGGTTTACTTTGTGTGGTAAGCAGTGTAGATTCTGCAACATTCATGAGGGAACACCGGACTAGAAAAATGTTGTCCACCCATGCACAATAGGAATCATGATCTGGGACAATATCAGATGAAAGATAGGAACCTATACTCTCTGAAGGTGTGCCAAATATTGAGATTCCTAAGAGCAATAGATTAGGAGGAACTGTAAGATGAGCAAGCTCATCCATATTCAGGTGAGGGCACAAAAGATCTCCAGGTCGCAATGCAATACCCCCAATACATAATTAATTAATTCATTCATTCATGGGTTGTCCCAAATTCGACAATTTTCATTCATTCAAAAATGGGTCTTTTCGCTGAAAATGATTTTTCCACTGAAGCTCGTGAAATGTTTCTAGAAGAAGAAGATCCACTTTCACAAAAATAATTTAAATATTTGCAGATGTTTTTGAAAGTTTTTCTTTCCATATTGATTTGGCAAGATAGTCTAATTAAATGAAAGCCAATTTGACAGATGTGGCAGAAATCCCTTTTCGAAAACCCTTTACATTACCGGTCATTATTGATTCAATGGGATCAATAAGGGCCGTTTCTTACTTAGGTACTCACCTACAACAAAAAACTCATTTCAACTCTGTGCAATTTCAACAAGATGGATCAAGTCCAATCGTTACCAGCACGTTCTGTAATTCAGGCGATAAATTATTTAAATTTCAATCAATTTTTAAAATTGTTTGTTTAAAAAGTGTTTCTAAAATGCTCCATTAAGTAGCTTTTCTAAAATAATGGTAGAGATTCGTGATATCTAGTTTTCAGTTAAAACGCGCTATTGCATCATCATCATCATCATCAAGAAGGAATTTCTTTGACGTATACGCTCATTCTGTTAAGTACAGACCATCTGTTTTGGCACTAGTTGAAAGATAGGTTTATGCGAATACTAATCTTCCCGAATTCCGCCTGCCTGGCTATAACTTAATGCTATTACTCTTTAACCATCATTATGGCCTTTTAATTTATGTTAGATATGATTTTGCTTCGAGAGCCTTCCTCAATTGTTCTAATAAGAACTTTAACTTCATATGGCTCAAATTTACTGTCCGTCCATCATCCATTATTGTTTCATTTATTGGAGTCCAAATCTTGACAGCAATTTAACTCTTAATGAGTTTGATGAGCTGTCTGATTCCGTTTCCCGAATTGTTTCCTTGTACCCTCACACTGAAGTCGTTATTGCGGGTGACTTCAATGTACACAATTCAAGTTGGCTCCGTTGTTAAGGACAGACAACACACGAAGGAAGATATATTGAGATCTTTGCTGCTGAGATGCACCAGCTTACTCAGCTCGTAGATGAGCCCACTGGAATACTAGATGTTGCTGGGCAAAATACCCACACTCTCGACTTGTTTCTTACCTCTTACTCTGATAAGTATACCATAAAGGTAAACTCTCCTTTCGACACTTCAGACCATTGTGTAATACCAGCCAATTTCTCGTGTCCCGTTCATCTAGTTAAAGAGAAAAATCTTACTAGGACGATCTGGCAATACGAGAAAGCCAACTGGGAAGTTCCGAATAACTTTTTTCGAATTAGTATAAAAAAAGTCGGAAACCATTGCAGCGCTTTAGCAAAAAGAATCAAATTCTTATACTACCAGAAGCTAAGGCAATACATCCTGCAATCTCCCAAAGGTAGTATAAATTTTTGGTCATTTGTCAAGAACGTAAAAATTCAAGTTCATCTTCGTTTTATTTACAATTAAAAATTACAACCCGATAACTAGCTCGTAAGATAAGGCAAATGTTCTTACAGTTTAATTTGCTGCTACCTCTACGTTTCGTGACAGTAAAATTGCCCCTCTTGTACTTTAGAACTTAAACCATTCAATGAAACAGGTATATTTCCGCATTCGTGCAGTTGCAAGAACCCTTCGCGATCTTGATTTAAAACAAATCCACTGGTCCTGATGGTAAACGCCTTATTCACCTGAAGAGGTGTTCTTCATCGCTGGCAAAACCATTGCGTACGCTTTTCCATCGCGCCTACTGTTTTGGTAAACAAAAAATAGAAGGAAAACAGCATTTGCCCAGCCTGTTCCTAAGATAGGCGCCCCATTCTAGCCCTTGCCCAAACAACCAATTGCACTTTTCCAAGATCATGGAATCGCTGATCAATCATCAGTTCAAGAAATATCTGGAAGTCTAAAGGCTTCTTAATGACCAGTAATACGTCTTGCGCATCAATCGTTCCACTGGTGATCTGATGGTATATCGCACCGAAGAGTCAAACGTATCTTTACCTTTCTTTAGAGAAAGTAAGATTATTGCGCTTGGTATTTCTAAGGCTTTTGATAGAGTTCGACACCAGGATCTCTGAAAATACATGCGTTTGGTATCAATTAAACCTTTTGTTGTCCAAGTCTAAACTTTACAAAATAAATGCTGGTGTTCCCCAGGGCTCTGCTTTGTCTCCAATATTCTTCCCCGTTTTTTTTTTCAAATGATCTCTTGCCTGAAACTTCTGATCCACTTCATTGTTTTTCCGACAACTCTACCCTCAGCTTCTCAAACTCGTTTTTAATCACACGTCCTTCTCCTTCGGACGTGGTATCGTATGATTAGCGGTTTAAACTCCGATCTTAACAGCATTGTTAAATGGGGTATAAGACATCGTGTGGAGTTTAATTCTTCGAAAACTCAATGCTGCCTATTGTCGTTGAAGCAAAATGAACCTCTTTCAATTCCATTGTCCTTGAATGGTACTTGCATCGAAGAAGCCGAAAAGCTCTCAGTAATCGGTATGTGTGCTAACGACGATCTTCGTTTAAATGACCACATTCTGGAGACCGCCAAAAACGCTGCTAAATGCTTAAAAATTCACAGTCGGTTGGATTGGTCCTTATTTTTCGACTTTTGAATTATCCCCGGGGCACTTTCTCATTTGATTATATACCTCTAAATATGAAATAATCTTTTTTTTTTGTTAAGATTTAGAGGTCGCTACCAGCTGTTAAATTTTTTACAAAATTCATTGAAAAACAGCTTAAATTATAATTTTATTAATGTTTCATTAAGCGTTTATATCACATTTTCCGTGCAAGTAAAACTAGCTTACTATCCCTTCCTCCCCTCGACCACTCTTCTGTACCGACGCGTCGAGATTTAGACCGTTCACACAACCAAAACGATAAGTCGTACGCGTGCACACTAACATCATAATAATTTACTGGAGCATAACTCACATGTTTAAGCAAGTGCAGTACAAATATCTCCAATTATTAAATAAATGTCAGAATAGAAGAACGTTAAAACTGATAGAAAACAGAGCTGTCATGGATTCATTTCCATCTCTTGAACACCGTCGGAATGTTTCATGTAAATCCTTATTTTATAGCTTCTTTCACAAGCAATGCTCATTCGAACTAGCCAGTTGCATTCCTCACCTTTATCCGTTCACCCGTGATACCCGTTTCGGGTATTAGTTCACCCTCTAGCCTTATTTTGGACGTATCATCAAATACAGAGATTCGTTTTTTAGTCGCCCGACAAGAGTATGGAAAAATTTACCTGGCACAAATTTCCCTTGCCATTTCAATTTCGAAACTTTTAAGACCAATTGTTTATCGACACATTCTTTCTATCCCCCTTCCCCCTTATTTCTCCATCACTCGTGCTGTCTTTAACAATTTAAGGGCCTCGCAATAAACAAGCACCCAACAATACCTGCAGTCGACCTTTCATTTGTTTTTACAAAAAAGGAAGGTTGATTACTAAAGGTGTTTGACATATTTTCTTATCACATTAGCTTAAAACAGTTTTTCCTCCTAATAGCCCTGCTTCCCTTTTCCCTTTACCTATACCCTAGACGAACTTTGGCCATGCAATAGTACCTATGTTTACCTAACTCATAACTATCCCAAACGCAAATTCTCATTTCATTGCAATTCCGACAAGACAAACATTTCAGAACCAAAAACTTAGCTAGAATCGCAAACTATCATACTCTACTATGATGCCGGTGTCTTTCTTGTTCTATTAATGAAAATTGAAAGCTAAATATTATTCCTCTTTACAAACTTTTATCTCTTTCCATAGAGACAACGCGTTCTTCTTGGAACTGCTACTGCTCGAACGTACACCGGCGGCGCGCGTTCCCCGTGCTAAATGTCAAATCTAAACTAACATTTTCTTTGATTTCAATTTGAAAATGTGAATATCCATTGAAGTTGCATCTCAATGGGGCTGTTTTGGGAAAATATTAGTTTTCCTGTCGCAAGTTTATTTGCAATGAAAATAAATTAAAACTATTTTCGCCTGATTACTGCACGAATGAGTGTGTTCTAATTCTAAAATTCCATTAGAAAAATATGCACAACTGTCAAAGGTATGCCATCAAGAGCTATAAGGCGACATGTTTCCGACGTTCCGGAGCAACTATTTCATTGCTCCATAGTCTCTGGATCACACTAATGATGTTTTTCTTTCGGTTTCTGAGAAACCAATAAACCTATAAAAACTATTATTGGACTGTGCTGCCCCCATTGAGTGAGCAGATTGAAGGCTAATAAATTTTATAATTACTCTATGATGACAGCGTATTTTGTGGCCTTCTTGAGAGATGTGTTTATTTGCGTTTGTCTATTGTTGTAGGTGTCAGGCGCATCTGTGAGATTTGATTGATTTGAAAAGTCAACTTGAAGTATTGAATGAACTGCGTGTTGCTGTTCGAAATCAATGTGCCAGCGTTGATAGGTTGTGTTTTTTCATTGTAATCAATGTTTTTGAAAAAAAGACGATGGGATTTATTTTATTTATAATTCGTGAAGAAAATATTTGTATCCTGATTGCAGAATTCAAACTCTGGATAATGGCTTCTGCTCGCCGGTCTCGCCAGGGTCGTCCTGAAGAAAACACGAAACTTCAGAGTAAAAGGTCTTCAAACCTTATTACAAAATCTTTATGGAAAATAACTCTTAAATCTATAACACAAAATATTCTGTTACTAGTATTTCACTTAATTTGGGTAATTGAATGATTCACGGGCATCAACTCTTCTGGAATTTGGTCTTGCTGTCTCGTATCGGCTGTACTGGTTGCTGATGATTCGGATCTTGTACTTGATTACGGGTATTCTGGGCTCTGGTAATTCGGCTCCGAACTGGTCCTATTATTCGGATGTCGGGCTTATGACGGGATCTGACGGTGCAATGCCCTGGTGGCACTTAATCAGCAGGCTAAACACTGGTAGATCAGCAGGTACGACGCCCCTGGTGGCACTCAACAGCAGGCTAAACACTCTGGTAGATCAGCAGGTACGCGCCCCTGGTGGCACTAAACAGCAGGCTAAATGCTCCGGTAGATCAGCAGGTACGATGCCCCTGGTGGGCACTAAACAGCAGGCTAAACACTCTGGTAGATCAGCAGGTACGACGCCCCTGGTGGCACTAAAGAGCAGGCTAAATGCTCCAGTAGATCAGCAGATACGATGCCCCTGGTGGCACTAAACAGCAGGCTAAATGCTCTGGTAGATCAGCAGGTACGACGCCCCTGGAGGAACTAAACAGCAGGCTAAACGCTCTGGTAGATCAGCAGGTACGACGCCTCTGGCGGCACTAAACAGCAGGCTAAACGCTCTGATAGATCAGCAGGTGCGACGCCCCTGGTGCCATTAAACAGCGGGCTAAACGCTCTGGTAGATCAGCAGATACAACGCCCCTGGTGGCACTAAACAGCAGGCTAAATGCTTCGGTAGATCAGCAGGTACAATGCCCCTGGTGGCACTAAACAGCAGGCTAAACGCTCTGGTAGATCAGCAGGTAAGACGCCCCTGATGGCACTAAACGGCAGGCTTAATGCTTCGGTAGATCAGCAGCTACGATGCCCCTGGTGGCGCTAAACAGCAGGCTAAATGCTCTGGTAGATCAGCAGGTTCGACGCTCCTGGTGGCACTAAACAGCAGGCTAAACGCTCTGGTAGATCAGCAGGTACCGAAGCCCCTGGTGGCAATTAGGACGTTAAACTTCGAACTAAGACCCCTTACCACTGCACAGTGGTTCCACTCCCGAACAAAGGCGGCCATAATTACTAACTCACTTGATAAAATCTTAAAACAATTGGTGCTAAAATGTTTTGAGCTCTCTGATTTCGAATCTGCAATCAGTTTTAAACTATCTCGTCACGACTTTGAGATACGTTCGATAAAAGGGTTGAAGATCGGTTTAATATAGTTTTATTTAAATATAATTTTTTACTTGCGACTTATAGGTACTATAAGGCCAGTTATGTATTCGTAAAAAAAATCGAACTCGGGATTTTGATCAAAGTTAACATTACGATGATAGCGAAGACTAAAAAAGTGGGTCTCGCAATTCTGTCTGTCTGTCTGTCTGTTCGACTACAGGCTAAACGGCTCGGCCGATTTTCTTTAAACTTGGTAGATATCACTTTTAATTTTTCCCCCCCACACGTTTTTTTCTTCTTCTTTTTTTAAGACCAAAAATAACGGTACCTGCCATACGATTTTTTTTTCGAAATTTTATAAACATTTTTTTTCTCAAAAATTGTTCGACAGATTTGAAAAATAAGAATACAAAAAAATTCAAAAATTCATTTAATTAAAGCAAGGTCATGGTTGAAAAAAAAATTCCGAAAAATAGTTATTGAGGGTTCCCCCCATGGAACAATTTTTTTTTTTGTTTTTGATTTTCTCAAAAACGGTACAACCGATTTTGATAATTTTTTTTTTTTTTTTGCTAAAGCTCCCCAAAACCATAAATAGAATTGTGTACTCAAATTTTCAAAAAAAATTGTTTGGATTTAAAATTTTTTTTTTTCAAAACTCAATATTTCGAAAACCCCATGCTAGATTTTTTTTAAACTTGATAAATAAAAGTTTCTCAATATAGTCTACAAGATGTGAGAAAAAAATTTACTTTACCTAAAAATATAGGTACCCACCATACAAATGTTAAAAAATAAAAAAAAAATGGTTTTCAAAGATCGTATTTTTCTCGAAAACGGCACCTAAAATTTTGATAAAATTTTTTTTCTTTCAATTAATTTTTACGATCTTTAATTTAAGAAAAAAAAATTTTGAAAATAAGATATTACATTTCTCATTATCCACATTACGGATCTTAATGAAAATGTTTATAGAGAAGCTTCTAAAAAGTCTAAAACACATAGCATTTCAAAACTTAAAAAAAAAAAATATTTTTTGCATTTTATTTTATATGTAATCTGTACGATACGTGAATAAAAAATTCAAAGAAACGAATCCATGAGTGGAGTGGGGAAAGACCGAATTCATATTTGCATTCATTAACTGGCTTCTCTAAACATTTTGCAATGTTATTCACTGCTCTTGGCAAAATCTTTGAAATGTCGCCCTGAAGTTGCAGGTTGCCTCGCAGAAGTTGAAGGTCGCTCCGCAGAAGTTGAATATGGCAAATAATTGTTATTTTCGGAAATGATACATACGAGTACTTACTTCCTTTGTATTAACCCATCCTGAATAATTTTTAACAAGAAGGCATCTCTTTCGGCAAGTTTTTTTTCCAGAAATACGTAAGTTTTTTACAAACATATACGATTCTAGTTTCCAATACTGCAATTGGAATGTCATCTAAGGACTTGGAAATGACGTCTAATATTGAATGGGACTTATTTTTTTCGGTTCCATCAGCATTTAACCAATGCTGAAGCAGAAACATTCTCATAAATGAGACCTTAGTTAAAAGCCCTAAAGTACAAAAAATGAGACTTTAGGTGGCTCAAAGATTAATTAAAAGTGAATTCGCAAGTAATCGCAGCTAAGTCAACGTGCATTAAAAATTACATGAAATTACCTTTCTAGTAATATATAAGTTTGTGGGGGCGTAACGGGGCGTAACAGTTAAAAGTTTAAAACAAACAACATTAATCTAATTTATTTTTATTTTTATTTTGTTTAGACCCAATTTATAGACTCTTATGCTTAGTCGGAAAATGAATCATAAAAAATAAATAACAAATATCTTACCTTCCACTAATATATCCATCATAAAAAAAATAACGCAAACAGATGAAAAAAAATTATTTAAACAAATGCAGTCGCACTTACTCTTAGAGCACTAAAACTCAAATGCCATGTGTTTGCAATGTTATTACTCTGAAGATAAAAATCTAACGGTTTTTCTTTTTGTATTTTTAATTAGTTTGGAATGTTCTCAGCTCATTTTAACCGTTTTATATAATAATCGCTACAGTAATTTTATTCGAATTTTGGCCTACGGTGGAACCACAGTGCACTGGTGGGAAGAAGCTTTAATAAGAAATAGCTGGACAATCTCACCTACCTTACTTGACTTTCCACGAAACCCCTTACCACTGGTGGGGGAAGCTCCGCAAAGGCAAGGAAAGCCAAATGACCAATTCGTCCGCACTTTTCTACGACTGGATTTCAAATGATTGATACAGCCAATTTACTATGCCGCCTGACTGTGTACATTATCGAAAGGGTAACTTTTCGTTCACCTAAGTAGGTCCTGACTATGATTTTTCAGTAAAAACTGAATGGGAACTATGTAAGTGGTGAACGAAAAATATTAATGTAGTTGATTTTACTGTGACGTCATGTGTCCATGGTGCTTGTGAATCGAAATCGGTAAAATACAATTTTACTTGTAAGACCAAAATAACACGAAGTGGAGAAGCATGGAACGCTTCGTTACAAATTTTAGCCAAGTAGAAAAGAACGGTTTTTGAAGAAAATGCAATTTTGAATAATTGTAATCGAGTGCATATTGATAATTATTTTGTATTCGAAAGAATCGATATTTTTGCAGTTGACAATATCTAGTTGACGACTTGGCATACTATCATGCAAGAAAAACATCACGCTAGAAAAATGCTATGCTAGAAAAATTGCATGAGAGAAAACTTTGTGCTGGAAATATATGATACGAGAAAAATATCCTACGATTAATTTGTCATGCTAGAAAACTTTTATGCGAAATTCTTATATTTAAGGTAGCATTAAAATCTGGGATGGACTAGGGGCTCAACAAATAAACTTCTCCAGCTAGCTCGGTCGTTAGCTGTCTGTCTCCAGATTCGCACGTAAAGTTGATTGAGGTTTCCTCTCACTTGTGTGCGCAAATTGAGTTGCGGTATTCCTCTACTGCTTCATCCCTCGGTGTTGCATTTGAACACTTTTCGGGCCGAAGCCTTTGGGTCCATTCTTTTACTCTTTTACTCGTTTGACTAGGTCGGTTTCGCTGTTCATGGTTATATCTTCTCCTCCACACCCCGTCTATACACACAGAACCAAAAACTACACGGAGAATTTTCCTCTCGAAACATCCTAAATCGTTCTCATCCTCTTTCGGCTAGGTCCATGTCTGAGCACCATACCAAAGGACCGGGATGATGAGAGTTTTATAGTTGCTCGAGAGAGGACTTTGCTACTCAATTGCCTTCTTAGTCCAAAGAAGCAGCAATTGACGAGAGTTGAATTAATAGCGGCGCTTAGTATACAAAGTCCTTAACTACCTAAAAATTATAGCTGTCTATGGTGACGTTCTGTCCAAGACTTCGGTGTTGTGTGTCCTTTCTTGATGGCAGCATATTCTTGGTCTTGCCCTCATTGACTGCAAAACCAATGCTAACAAATGCGACAATGACATCACTCTTTGTTCTTTCACTTATGTCAATGTCGTCGGCGTATTTGCGTAGTTGGACGGACTTTTGAAATATAGTGCCTCTGTTGTTGATGCGTGAGTTTTCCACTATTTTTTGAAGAACGATGTTGAACAAGTCGCACAGCAGAGCGGTGTATCGGTGAGATCTTTTCCGAACTTGATGAAGCAGCCTCCTTTCTCCATCGTCATGCTGCACAAACGGACAAGTTGGTCAGGGATGCCAAATTTATACATTGCTCTATATAGCTAGTCCATATAGATGCTATCATACTTGGCTTTAAAATTGATGAAAAGGTGGTAGGTGTCGATTTGAAATTCCTGAGTTTTTTTTTCAAGATCTGTCATAATGTGAAGATTTATTTGATCGATGGGGGACTTTCCTGGTCTAAAGCCGCCATGATATAGATTCACGAAAGACTGCAGACGTTCCCATATTAAGACAGAAAGGATCTTGTATGCGATGTGTAGGAGAGTTATGCCTATGTAGTTAGCACAGTTACTTTCTTCAGGATCGGGCAGACAATTCTGAGGTTCCATTAATCGGGCATGCTTTCTTCCGACCATAGTTTGTAGATGAGCCAGTGCATACTCCCAATCAAGCCGCTTTGAACAGTTCGGCAGCGAAGCCATCAGTTCCGATGTAGTCTTGTTAAACTTAAGATTCGTTATAACATAGCTATCTTCGTCCAGGTCAGGTGAGAGGTATTGTTGGTCTGCGTCGCCTAAATCGAATAAAGTTTGGAGAAATGCTTTTTCCATATTCTCTGCATGATTGCAGTTCTACGAGTACAACGATGTTCACTTAATTGTCCATGCAGGCTTCTGCCCGGGGATTGCATCCTTGTTGTTTTTTTTAACTTTTGGTACTTCCGAACCTCATTCCTGCTATAGCATCCCTCTATTTCCTCGATCAAGGGCTTCTCATGCACCTTCTTTTTCTTTCTGAGTAGCCGGTGTTTCTTTCTCCTCTTTTACTTCTGCTCAGCGCTCCTTTATATGAATCTTGTTTAGCTGCTAGTGCTTACCGGCATTCATCGTAGAACCAAGAGTTTCGTTGTGGTTGGCGTATAAAACCCAGCACGTTAGAAGCGGCATCTCTAATGGCTGCTTGGCAATGTTGCCACTGGTTCTTAATACTTGATGCTGGCGGACCTCTTAATAGGTTCGTAGAGACTCGATCGGAAAAGGCCATGGCGATCTCGCCATGCTCACGATACTTCCATGTTTTGGCTTCGGTTGAGATATCCGCAACTGAACCTTGGCTACAACGAGGTAGTGAACCGAGTCGATGTTAGTCCCCCGGAACGTGCAGACATCCTCTATACTGGAGAAGTACCATGCGTCGATCGCAATTTGGTCAATCTGGTTTGATGTTGATTGATCAGGAGATCTCCATGTTCTTTGTGAATATCGAGATGTTTGAACTGCGTACTAGCTACAGGAACGTCCCGCCCCACAGCAAAGTCGATCAGCCTGAATCCGTTACCGCAGGTGGTGTCGTGCAGGCTGTATCTTCCAACCGTGTCACCAAAGATGTCTTCTCTTCTCTTTATAGCTAGAGCGTTTTTGTATGATTTATCCAGGAGCTCGCAGAATATGTCTTTGGTGTCTTTCACATCCAATTAAACGCTGTTATTGTTCTCGATAGTAGTCGCCGTCCCCGGTCCGTCCTATCGAATTTAATGGATGGCGTTAGATACTACTTTGCAGGATTTTAGGGCTACCACTGAGGTCTGTTAATCTAACACTGTTCGTTGTACTTATTTCGTGTTTCGTGCATGTTTCGTCATCAGTTATGTATGTGGCCGGGAAGACACCCCGACGGCGCAGCCCCCAACCTGGAAGGCCAGGTCCTAGGTATGATTCCTATAACGGCGACCCGGATAACCCGTTCCTTACAGGCCTGAGCTCCATATACATATGTCATAGTATCCCAGTAAGGTGTTCACTAAGTAGTTCAGCCTAACTGAAACTTTAGACGCCTTCGTTGATTCCATCTGGAGAATTCCTCCGCTGCCGCCTGGATGACAGAAAAGATGCCTAAGTGGGTACACCTCTCCCCTCACCCCCTCTCACGTTTGCCGTCCCAACAACCTTCCACTGGGACTTGGACCCAATCTTCAGTTGAGGTACTAGGCACCCTATGTTCACCGCAAGAAGGGGGTTATAGGCGTTGATAAACAGAGGTATGTTCTTAGACAAACCTGAGGAACGTTGAGTTCTCTTGGGTACACGTATCTACCATTTGAACTATCATACGAAAAAAAATATCAAGCGAGAAAACAGTCATGCGAAAAAAAATATAACGCCAGAAAGCTTTCATGCAAGAAATGCGAGAAATATATCATTCAAGAATAGTATAATGTGAGAAAAATGTCAAGCTGAGGAAACTATCATGTGATTATTATATCAAGCACGAAAACTATTGTGCAAGAAAAAACATCATGTGATATAACTTTCATGCTGGAATAATATCATGCGAAAGATGTATCGTAACACAAAACTATCAAGCTGAAAAAATATCATGCAAGTAAACTATCATGCGATCCATACGTGATTGTTCTTTTGGATGCTCTGTAATTTATTTATTTAAAAAGAAGTCTGGATGAAACTCTGTGGAGAGCCACAGATGAATAAATCTCAGACACACAGAGGAATTCAAAATCGAGAGTAATTTTGTAATGTAATTTCAATTTTCTCGAAAATTTAAATATATGTATATGCAATTTAAATGAAGTTTTATTTGAACACATATTGAGTAGATTAAATTTTAAATTAAAAAAATTAAATTATCATTTGTCCATTTATCATTTCAAAATTGTTTTTAATTTAAAAAAAATGTTAATGAAATTTAAATTAGGAAAAGCTGCTTTTTGAAAATTCTTTAATTTGTGTTCAGATTTATCTGCATAGATATAGAAACACTATGCATAAATATTGCAACAAAAAATGCACTGCACACTCTACAGTGGTGGTTCTTCTCCGAACGCTATTGTTTATTCATACATGCATATATAAAGTGTTGTATATATTCACTATAATCTCGAATTTGGTAACATTATGTGGCTTAAATAAAATATTTATTTCAATTTCGATAATAATATTTGGTATTGGTGGGCAAAGTTCATATGTGCTAGCGCACGTGATTTACCAATAACATCATACTTTAACTCGGTCTATTCGCGTGGAGTAATTTAGCATAAAGTTTAAGCGGGTGTAGGTTATTGATTGCTTGGCAATTAGTGTTCTATTTAACCATAACATCCATTATATTCAAAACTACTGTATCTGTATTGTGTGTTTGTGCATGTAATGATTATTATTTTGTATTTTTTTAGTTGAACTTTAAAAACGCAAAAAATTAATATTTGTTTCAATTATTCGGTGTTTGCATGCAAATATTTTAATAAAAAAAAAACAAGCTATAAATTGTCATTGCAGGGCATACGAAAAAATGACACGATTAAACAAATCTCTCTTAGATCAATAGATCTAAATTGCAATGTTATAAATAATTATTAAATCGGTCTTAAAGCTTAAACATACATACAGCTGTGTTCATAAAAATAGCAGTACTCCCCAAATAAAACAAAAAGGCTTTCATTATCAACGTTATACTATATTTCATTTAGCTTCTAATAACAATTTAAGGTATTTCATTTATATTAACAGAAAAAATTAAGATTGATTTTTTACCGTTACTTTTATAACGGTAAGAAGCGTTTTTAAAATGTATGGCTGTTCACAAAAATAGCAGTGCGTCTGAATGTTCTAAATCTATAACGCAAAAAGTCAGAAAAACTGTAAAAAGCGTATATGAAACTATATTGATATATTAGCTTACCATTAATACTTCGTAGCATAACCATTGTTTTTTATAATGGAAATGCATCTGCGTAGCATGGAGTCCACTATAGTTTGACACCTCCCGACTGGTATTGCGTTCCACGAATCTCGTACTACTTCCCACAATTCTTTCGAATTCTTCGGTTTCGCTTCATGAACCGCATTCTTAACATCCCCCGACAAATTTCCAATGGGGTTATGGTTAAGGGGTTGAGGGGGCCACTCCATAACGCATAACTTGTTCTCCTGGAACCATGATTTTGCCCTTTCTGAAGTGTGCTTTGGATCATTGTCTTGTTGGTGTACCCAAACCAACGGCATTTCCTCTTCATAGTGATGGGTAGGACACGAATTTGAAATGAGTTTGTATGAGGTACTCATTTTTTGAAATGAGGTGGTACTTTGTCCCACCTCAAATGTCCCATTATACATTCCTATTTAAACGGATATTTTGAAAGTTGAATTAAACAATGCATATTTTTTTAATGGTATATATTTTTTCAGAAACAGTTTTCAAAATTGCATTAAATAAAATGGTTACAAAAATTAAATATCAATGAATATAATGTATTTAATTAAATATCCTTAATACAAAACACTTTATTTTAAAATAAAACATTTAAAAAAAAAAGTTTAAAACAAAAAGTGGTGTTTTTAAATTTTATTTAAGTTATTAAAAGAAAACAAAAGTATTTAATAAAAAGATAAACACAAAAATATATTTTTTTTAACAAAAAAAAAAAACAAATATTTTATCACATTCAAAATAAATTGAATCTAACGAGTTAAAAAAAATACATCATTACATGTTTGCATTTAGAAACAATATTTGCCCTACTTTCTTTTCACTCAACCTGTTTCTTCTTTCTGTTAAGACTGTTCTGATTACTTTTTTTTTAAACAAATTTGATTACCTACAGGACACTGGACTAAATAAAACACTAATGACTTTCCACGTACGCAAACTCAGGAATTGATTGATTGATTTTTTTTCAATTCTCATATTTTATCTTGATCTCTAAACCCTAATCTCTATTTTCTTACACTTAAAACAAAACAAATACAAATAAAAGGAATGCACTTGCATTTGCATATCGAAAAAAAAAATTCCTACTCCTTCAAAAATTAACAAAACCTCCTACTCCAAACAGTAAAAAACCTCCTTCCTTTTTTTACCCTTTGATTGTATAATTTTCGATAATGCTACATACCTATCTTCATTGTTTGTTACATTGTAAGTCAGTGCAACATTCATTCATTAATAAATCGCACTCATTATCTGTCCTCATTTTGTCTCCTCAAACAGATACAAAAGAACCTCAATCCTCAAATGATAAATGTCCAGCCTGGTACAAAGTTCTAGCCTGGTACAAAGTCCTAGCCTGGTACAAAGTCAGAGTCTGATACAAAAACCCAGCCTGCGACAATGTCACGAATTTTGTTTGAATGGGACGTTTGAGTAAAAAGTATTCAACAACTCAACAACTCAACTCACAACACATTCATTCCTTTCATTTGAAATCCTCATCTTCGAAAAACCTCATTCTATTTCCATTGGTTTGGTGTTTGGTGGGGAGAGAATGTGCGAATGTAGTGAGTTTGAGGCATATTTCCTCCTTTCATACGATCAACTACAATACAACTTCATTCTGCATCGGTCTCAGTCTTAGTATCAGATCAGGCCGATGAGTGAGATATACACGATACGAATTTTTTTTTTTTCATGAAAGAGTAAAGAGAAATATTTTTCGTTGCTTTTGTGAGGTGTGAGGTAATACATTTTTTCGTTTTGAGGTGATGGGACATTTCAGATTGGTGTATGGGACATTTTGTATTGCCTCATGTATGAGGTACACATCACTACCTCTTCAGCATAGGGCAACATGACTTCCTCGAGAATTTTAACATATTAAGCTGCATCCATTATACCCTTAATGGGATAGATAGGCCCAACCCCATAGTAAGAAAAGCAAGCCCATATCATAATTTGCGCTCCGCCATGCTTCACTGTTTTCACAGTGTATTGTGGATCGTTTGCTGCATTTTGTGGTCCTCTTACGTACTCCCGACGACACTTGGATCCAAAAACAACAACCTTGCTTTCATCGGTCCACAGAATATTCTTCCATTTCTCTCGTGGCCAATCTCGATGCGATTTGGCAAACTCCATTCTCTTTGCCACATACCTTTTTGTCAACAATTGTACCTTGCGTGGACTTCGGGCTGGTAATTTGGCATCCAAAAGACGTCTTCGTACGGTTACAGCGATTACAGACAGTTCAAGATAAACCTTTAATTTCTCTGGAGCTTATGGAAGGGTTCTGTTAGCTGACTGAACAATTTTTCTGTCAGTTCTAACACGTCATCCTTTTTCGGCCGCGTGTTTTCGGTTTATTCTGCCATTTTATAGCGTTACTTATCTTTTTTGCTAAATATCCTAAGATTTCCTGAATATCCTGGTAAGTTTTCCCCTCCAAACGTAGTTTTCTTATTAAACTTCGAGTTTCTTCGTTGCAATGTTTTGACCGACCCATTGTTTATTTTTGAGCTAATATTTTATAATTTTCTCTATAATATTATCTTAAGAATACTAAAAACTACAAATAGTAAAATTTTTACTTACCGAAAAATAAAAAAAAAGATAATGTTTAACACTTTTTAACTTTAAATGCAAGACACTGCTATTTTTATGGACACCCTATATTCAGAGAGCTTGAACAAATGCGTCTACAACGGAAAAAGTAAGGTTCAATTACAAACTTAAAGCCTCAAATATAAAAATGAAAGACTGTTAGATGCAAATAACAGGTTAATTTTTTTTGTAAGAATCTGCGTCTTTAAAATTATTGACTAATTAATAAAGTGTGACCAGCACTGCTATTTTTATGAACACAACTGTATATATGTATATATTACAAATCTTAAATGTCAATTTCTCAAAACAACCAATTCCAAAATAAATGCTACAACAGCAAATCTAAAACGTTGAAACATTACAACACAATCGTATATCAAGTTTTTTCAATGATCTTAATTTCTCCTCTGTGCTTAAAAACACCAGGAAATTGTCATTCAAAGAATTTCTGTGTCCTGAAATTTTAATTAATTTTGTGTGAAATATATCATTCAAGAAAAGTATAATGTGAGAAAAATTTTGTGTCAATAGTTTTTGAATGTAAAATAATTTTGTATTTCGTAATTTTCTAATCGATTTTTTAATTCTTTGAGGTTTTAATAAGAAGAATGTATGTCTTTTTGAAAACCATAACTGGTTTAGTTTGTGTTTCAAAAGTACATAATACTATGTTATGCATTCGTTAAAAAAATAAACTAGATTTTGGTCAAAGTTGACATTAAGATGATAGCGAAGACTAAAAAAGTGGGTCTCGCTAAACGGCTCAGCCAATTTTTCAAAATTTTATAAATATTTTTTTTTCTCAAAAAAAGTTCAAAAAATTTAATTGAGTTAAAGCTAGGAAATTGTTTGAAAAAATTTCCAAAAAATGTTTATTTTTGGTACCCCCAATGGATTCATTTTTTCGGTTTTTGATTTTCTCAAAAACGGAACAACCGATTTTGATATTTTTCTTAATGCTTTGAACATTAATTTGTTTTCAAATTTTTCAAAAATTTTTTTTGGATTTTTAAAAAAAATTTCAATTTTTTTTTTTCAAAACTCAAACATATTTCAAAAACCCCATGCTAGATTTTTTTTTAAAACTTGATAAATAAAAGTTTCTTAATATAAGTTATAAGATTTAAGAAAATACTCCAAAAAGGGAAAAGCTGTTGGCCCAGACGAAATACCCTCAGAGTTTTGGAAAAAGATGGGAGACATCGGGTGTAGATGGCTCATGATTCTTGTCTCCAAACTTATACGAGGTGATCGCATGCCTAATCAATGGAGGGAAAGTTACCTTCTTCCAATTTATAAAGGAAAGGGTGATACTCGAAGCTGTGATAATTACCGTTCGATTAAGCTGATGTCACACACCATGAAGATCGTTGAGCGAGTCTTGGGTAGCCGACTGCGAAAAATAATTAGGCTATCTGATGACCAGTGCGGGTTTGTCGGGGGTAAGTCAACCACGGATGCAATCCAGAGTATAAGAATAATTATGGAAAAACATCGGGATTCCTTGGAGGATTTGCATGTCGTATTGGTTGATTTTGAAAAAGCATTCGATCGGCAACCACGAGATCTAATATGGGTGGCCCTCAGGCAACGAGGAGTTCCAGAAACCTATGTGCGGATAATTATGGACATGTATGATGGAGCAGTTACTAAAGTAAGATGCGCAGCTGGAGTCACCGAAGAATTCGAAATCACAGTAGGTGTACACCAGGGAAGTGTCTTGAGTCCCCTGCTCTTTATTACAGTTCTTGATTACCTGCTTGAAGGCAAAGTGACGGATCCAAAAGTACATCAGTTATTCTTTGCTGACGATGTAGCCATCATAAGTGAAGACCCGATATCCCTACAACGAGCACTTGACGTATGGGTGGATGTTCTAGAAGGAAGGTGGGTACCGCATAAGCGCGAAAAAGACAGAATACCTATGCTGCCCATTTTCTGATCCACACAGGCCTATTCCAGACATTTATTTGAATGGAGTAGTGCTTCCCAAGTGTGAAAAGTTTAAATATCTGGGGTCTATGATAAATAACGAAGCTACTTGTGATGACGATATCAATCATCGCGTAAGCGTAGGGTGGTTGAAGTGGCGGGAAAATTCTGCTATATTCTGTGACCGAAAAATGTCCCCTAAGCTGAAAGGAAAGCTCTACACTTCAGTTGTGCGTCCAGCACTCACATACGGTTCACAATGTTGGACAATGTACAAAAAGTATGAGAGTAAGCTAACGGCAGCTGAGATGAAGATGCTTCGTATGACAGCAGGAGTTACAAAGCTTGATCGAATTAGAAGTACGAAGATCCGAGGAAGCCTTCATGTTAAGAATACCATTTCCCAAAAAATTGAACACGACCGACTCAGTTGGTATTGCCATGTTCAAAGGAGAGATCCTGAGAACCCCGTCAAAAAGGCAATATCATACAACGTTCCAATTCGGAATAAAAAGAAAGGTAGGCCTAAACACTCCTGGTACAAACAAATGCAAAAACACCAGCATTCAGTTGGCCTCAGAAATGGAACAATACAAAACCGGGAGGCTTGCCGCCGATTTCTGAGGTCAACCCGGCGAATCCCACAGGCGGATCACTAGTGTGAAGCAGATACGTGGGAGAGTTATGATCCCCTCGACATCGAGATCATAACAGCGCCGAAACAAAGGAAGAAGAAGAAGATTTAAGAAAAAACAAATTTATTTTACCTAAAAATAACGGTACCCTCCATTCAAATGTTAAAAAACGGTTTTCGAAAATCGTATTTTTCTCGAAAACGGTTCCGAGAATTTTGCTATTTTTTTTTCTTTTGATTAATTGTTAGGATCTATAATTTAATAGGAAAAGATTTGAAATCAAGATATTACTGACTGTACCTACCATAGAACCATTTTTTTCAAATTTAGAACATCTCATTATCGACATAACGGATTTTAATGAAATTTTTTTATAGAGAAGCTTCTAAAAAATTTAAAAAAACATTGCCTTTCAAAACTTTAAAAAAATAATTTTTGAATTTTGAAAAAAAAAAAAAAAATTGGAAAATTCGATATCTGAGAAACGACTCAATATTTTTGTTTGTTAATTTAATTTTTATTCGAACAATAATAACAACTTTAAATTGGCGCACCAAAATTTTTTCGAAAAAATGTTTTAAAAATGTTTTATATAAAAGCTTATTTTTTTAAGAAACCAGTACAGACTTATAATTTTTGTTCTTGCATAAGCTAATATTTACTTGAATCATATGGCATCCTATTCTAAGCTCCAACTACTAAAGGAGTTGTTTTAATCTATTAAAAAAAGAATTTTATGCTTATGAACAGTTTTTTTCTAATAACATTCATTTTTGAAATTTCTAGTCGTTTCCATAAGAGCAAGTTTGTGCGACCCAGTCGTGCATTTTATTTTGAAGAGCCAAAGCTACTAAATATCAACTGTTCGTAACTCCAACAAACCTAACAGAAAGATTATGACCCCTCCCCTGCGTCTGAGTCCATGACTGCTCATAAAAAGCCTCACCCATTTCTTTGTGCGTATTTTGGAGAAATGGAGGTGAGAAGAAATACTCTTGGAGGAATTGTCAATTCCTCGCAAGAGGCAGTACACCCCTGTAAAAACTTTTTTCTGGCAGCGTCTGAGAATCGAACCCAAGACGCTCTGCACGACAGTCCAACGCACTAACCATAATGTCAAGGGGTACTACTAATCTACTGTACACTGAATTCCACAGAACACAGAAGCCTTTTGTAGCCGCCTAATGTGGAACAGACGCTAACATGCTGTTGCCGTTGGTCTTTCCAGATAAACTCATCCGCAACTAGACTTACATGCCGTTATCCACCACCATAAGTTCATTTGGCTTAAGGAAGATTTTCTCCCACCCAACGACAAGTTCCTGTCCTTAACAGAAACGCTCGATTCTTTGCTTAATCCAGCACCCATTCAGTCGTTACCCGTGCACAGGGATTTGCCTGTAACTGGGTCCCAGTGTCCTATCACACTTCAGCACTTTTAGAGAGATAAACTAATGGATTAATTTTAATCCGTATAAATAGGTAATAAATTATAGAATATATGTATTTTCGAGTATGAAGCCACAACTTTATTCAAAACGGACTTATTCTTGACCCTTTAAAACATTTAAACCAACTGAACCAATTTAAAGAACCACTTGAAGAATATGCCCTTGTGTGTGCCATATTCAAACATCCTGTAAGTGCTCGGCTCACCATCACCGAACTGTTGCACATTCTACCTTTGAACATTGAACGTTTTTTTTTCTTCTTTTTTTCCTACCCGAGGCTGAAGGTTAAAAAAATATTCGCACACCCAGACCGCCCCCACAAATAACCATTTTTCTTCTTCTTCTCCTTCTCCTTTGTGATGATGAAGAATGAAAAATGTGAAAGCATGTGTTGCATAATAACTATTAGTTTCCAATAACCCTCATGAGATGGCAGCACGAAGGAGCAGAAGCATAAAAAACCGAGCCATTACAAATGACACCCTTCAATGGAATTAATAGTAAATAATACGAACCTACAAAAGATATATTGTTTGTAGAGGTTGCTATTGGGATAACCATAGGACTCTCTAGATATATGTGTGGATAGCATAAAATTGTGTAAGTTTTGCCACACAACTAACACGAAGCAATAAATCTTCGATTTTGTAAGAAATAAAATAAAAACAAGCGAAACGGCAATAACATGTACAAGAAGCGTTAAGTGTTCGTTAAGTTAAGATGTTTTTGTGTTGTTGTTGTTGCTGCTCGTCCTTCCGGAACTTTGCAATTCGATTGGGGGTGCGGCTTGGCTTTTATTGTTGTGAGCAGATCCAGACATAATGTACATGTTTTTGGCGATAAATCCATGCAGAAGTCTTATTTAAGTTGTGATACCGGACAATAAATCAAATGATGCCAAATGTCTATTAAAGATGTTCAATCCGAAAATAATTCTGTGGAACGAATATCAAAAAAAAAAAGGGCCTACAAAATTGACTTTCCTACATATTGGCACATTATTCCCAGAACTGGCTAACCCCACTTGGTTTTGATAAGAACTTTTTTGCCAAGGTATTTTGAAAGTAAGGAAAGTCAAGTAACCTAACTAATTTCTGCATTTAAGTGGCCAGATGGGTGTTGATTACCCTTGAAATAATTTAATACTTTGTGAACATTAGGAAAATTGGGAAGGATTGAAGAGGAGAGGAAGAGGATACCGATTCACATTGCTTTTGAAGCTCTGAATATCTAAATGGGAAAGTAAAGTAGATCAATGTAAGGAATTGCACATTCGTGTTGTACGGCTAAAAAAGAATCTCTGTTGACTGACTGTTCTTCCGAAACTGAGCTCAAAGGCAAGATGATGGGCAAATGCCTAGAAAATTACTCGAACCCATTCGTACCTATTTTGACTCCTATTTATGCCAACACTCAACTCACCCCCACCTCCTTCCCCCGGTACTTTAAAAAGTAGACTTGGGAGTCATAATCCCTAGGCTATCACGACGGATCTACAGTGATCTAAGTATGATGGTAACAAGATCAACTGTCAGCCTATTAACCTAACCTAACCTAAGGTTAGATTAGAAGATATGATGATAAGGCAACTTACATCATCTTATTCAGATCTCTGTACTATTCTGCCATCTCCCGCTTTGTGGAAAAAGGTTGCTTTCCTGATTCTGTTTAAGCGGGGACATTTGGAAAAGAAGTAACACTCTCTTCTCTGCTGCTTGCACTCTCTGCCTATCTGTCTGTCTTTTCGACTACAGCCTAAACGGCTCGGTCGATTTTCTTAAAACTTGGTAGATATCGTTTTGAATTTTTTCTTCTGAATTGAAACACACAGCTTAAAGGTTAGAGAAAGAATGACATTTATTTCTATTAAGAATACTTCACGTAGATAATTTAAGATATTACTTAAACTTTACATGAGACATTCCTTAGTATCATAACATGCCCTTTCTTTATTCATTTTGAACTCAAGTTAATTCAAATAATCTAGAAATAATCTTAATTCAAAGATACGAGTAGCTTAAGATAATTATTTGATTCAAGAAAAGTAGTGAAAATAATTTTTTAAAAATAAAGTTAATTCAAACATACAAATTGTTTTAACGAAATAAATTCAAATGATTTTACTAAATAAAAAATGTTAAATTTGGTTTGAAAACATATTTTTAAATTGTGCTCATACATATATGTACGAGTATGTATATATATAATTAATTCAAATTGTATTAGTTTGGATAAAAAACTGTTTGCTTTCTGTTCCTCTTTGGACGACTTTCGGAAATGGCCTGTTTTGTACTTGATTCTGAATGATGCGTGTTGTGGCTTGTGATGTTTTGTGCATTTGTAGTCGAAGTTCTTTGCTTTCTTGAATTGAGGTTGCTTGTTTTTACCTCATCCCTGTTAGGTTCAATGTTTCTTTTGCTGGTATTGATTTTACTTGTGTCGTCTCTTTCTATGGTATCTCGTTCGGCTTCACTATCAAAAATATTTGCGTTAGATATTTTGTCTTTCTGTGGGGAGTTAAAAGAATTATTATTTAAACTTGAATTCGGGCTATGGGAAATGTTCAAATTATTATCGTTAAGCTCTTGATTTTCAAGAGAAGGATTCGGCTGAATACTGGAATTGTCATTACTTAAGTACGGTTTGATATGTTGGCGGTTTCGAATATACGTTTTACCATTAACTTCCGCTGAGTACGATCTAGGAGAAACTTGGTTTTGGATGATTCCTTCGGTATAGTTTTGATCATCAGGCTTTAGTTTTACAGCAACACCTTGGCCTTCGTGCAGCTGGACTTGTGGTTTGTATTCCGGTCATAATATTTCTTGCTTGTGGCTCGGCGTTGAATAATTTGTCGTTTTACATTTTCAGGAATTTTTGGTATAAGATTTTTTTTTTATAACAGGCAAAGTCGTGCGAAGGGACCTTGACATCATCCTCTGGGCTGGAGAGTATCCTATTGAGTTTGGGGCATTCCGATGTTCTAGCAATGCTTTCCAAAAACACTGGTTCGATTCTTCGCAATTTCTTAATCAGGCGTTTTACAATTTTCACTGTAGCTTCTGCTTTCCCGTTACCACGTGGTTAGTATGGTGATGAATTTATATAGCTGAAATTGAACTCATTAGAAAAATCTACAAAAAAATTCAAAAAATCAGTGATCACTTTCTCTGGTATCCCATATCTTGCAAAGTTCATTTTGCATGCGAGAATAACATCTTTGGCTGTGGTGGTCCTCAAAAAATTGACCTCAAAAAAATCTGAGTAGTGACAAACAGTAACAAGAATGTTTCTTTTTCTACCCTTGTACATTGATTCACAAAAATCCATTGAGATTCTTTGAAATGGGAAATCCGGAACTTCATGGGTCATCATTGGAAGCCTTTGTTGAGCATTGGAGTTCAGGACACATGTTGTACAAAGTTTTATTGAATTTTTGATGTCTCTTGTTATTCCAGGCCAAAAAACTGTTTGTCGAGATTTCTCTATACAAGATTGTATTCCAGTATGACCGTAGTGTAGTAGCTCGATATATTTTTCTCGTAAACTTTTGGGAATGACAAAGTGATCACTCCTCATTAATATTCCAGACTGTACTGACAACTCATTCTTTACCGATTTGTATACACTCGTTTCTTCATTAAGTTGCCTGGTCGTCCATCCGTTACAAACTTCTCTTATCACATTTTGCAGGGTCATGTCCAGTTTTGTAGCTTTCTGTAGTTTTGTTATTTGTTTGTCATCATGATCTTTTTTGTTGATAGGGTCAATTGATTCTATTTGTCGCAGGAAGTGTTTTATTTTTAAAATTTTTTCATCTTCGTTGACAATTTGAGTGTTTGTTTGGGTTGGTAGTCGGGAGAGTAAATCAGGAATTAAAAGCTGTTTTCCAGGTATATAATCTATTTTAATGTCATATTTTTGCAGTTTAAGTCTCAGTCTCTGAATACGTTTCGTGCACTTGTGTATTGGCTTGTTAAAAACCCCTTTAAGTGATATGTGGTCCGTTTGAATTTCTATGTTTTCTCGCCCACTTATAAATTGGTCAAATCTCAAACAAGCATAAGTAATGTCTAGCAATTCTAGTTCACATTGTGAGTAGTTTTTTTCAGTTGTCGTAAGCGACTTGCTGGCAAACATAACAGGGTGGTCATTTTGCAACATTACTGCTCCTTGCCCTTGTCGGGAAGCATCAGTTTGTATTTTGACATCATTTTTTAAGTCATAGTATTGAAGTATAGGAGCTTTGGAGATCAATGTTTTGATGTTGTTGAATGCTAGTTCATGTTTCTCCTCCCATTTAAAGATTTTCGTCTTAACTATGTCACGTAAGTCTCCTGTAATTTTGGTGAGATTTGGAAGAAACTTACTTAGGTAGGTTACCATTCCTAAAAAAGTGTACGTTTCTTGTACGTTTGAGGGCTTACGCATGTTCAGAATTGCATCAATTTTTATTTCATCAGGTCTTATACCATTTGTTGTAAAAGTATGTCCATAAAATTTAGCTTCAGTGACAGCCAATTTCATTTTCTTCTTATTCAGCTTAACGTTTGTTTCTTTCAATCTTTGAAAGAGGTTTCGAAGTTTTCTGTTGTGGTCATCAAGCGCTGCGGCATAAGTCTCGCCAACGCCATACACTAGAATGTCATCTGCGATTGCTTCAACTCCTTCTAATCCCTGTACAATTTCATTTTGTTTTTGTTGGTATATCTCTGCTGATGAACTTGTACCAAACGGTAGAGCTCTAAAACTATAGCGTCCATAGGGATTCCAGAAAGTTGTTATGTCCATACTGTCTTCATGTAATGGTATTTGCCAGTAGCCATTTTTGGCGTCCAGGATGCTACGAGTAAACACTTTTGCCCTCGCCATCTCTGGCAGAACTTCTTCAATTGTGGCCATTTGATACTTTGGCCTCTTAATAGCTTTATTAGGGAATTGAGGATCTAAGCATATTCTTAAGCTTTTAATCTTTCTTTTGTTGTATTACTATATTAGAGATCCACTCTGTGTGGTGGCTAATCTTTTCTATAATTCTTCTAGACTCTAGCCGGTCTAATTATGTCTTAAGCGCTTTCCTTACAGCTATTGGGATTCTCCTAGGGCTTTCTTGAACGCGAACAACATTTGGATCTATTTCAAATTTTACTTTGAAAGGCATTCTACCATCTCCCTCAAATATACATTCAAATTCGGATACTAGTTTTTCAAGGGATTTTTTTCCATTTGCATCTGCAATTACTGAAACTAATCCAAGTGCTTGGCAAACATTTGCAGAAAGAATGGGGTCCAAATGACCATCGGCAACTTGAAAAGCCACTTTAAATTTCTTTTCATTCTTTTTGCATTGTAAAATGGTTTCTGCAATTGGACGTATCGCATTATCAGAAAAAGGTTTAAGCTTTACATTTGATCTAAGATATTTTGGATTTCTTACTATTCTTTTGAGGTTATGTTCTCCAATCACACAACACGATGTCCCTGTATCCCAGATTGCCAGCAATTTCTCAAATTTTCATCCTCATTTTGGACACTGAACTTCAGAACGTTTTCAGATTTACTCAGACTACCTATTACTTCTATAGATCTTATGACATCACACTCACTCTCGCTTGTCTCAGAATTCTCCTGTTCACAGCATCTCACATGTTTTCCCCTTCTTCCAAATTTACCTTTTTCTTTGTGTTCATTTACTTGTTTTTTACTTTCAGATTTTTTGGGACAACAAATTGCAAAGTGATTTTCTTCTTTACAATTTAAACATTCTTTGCCATATGCAGGGCAAGCTTTCCGACCAAAAATGTGCTTTTTACCACAGAATTTACACATTGCTAATTTCCCTATCTTGTTGACACTCTCGTCATTACCATCTCCAAAAACAGCAACAGTAGGAGCAGAAGTCACAACAGCATTATTGTTTAATTTTTTTCATTTGAACAGCATGAGCTTCATACCTTTTTGCAACGTCAATTGCCTTTGAGAGCGACAACTCCTCGTCTTCGTTTCTCATCAGCTCGTCTCTAATTTTTTCGTCTCGCAGCCCAAATATAAACTGGTTACAGGAAAGCTTGTTCTCCAAATTTGAGAACTTGCATGACTTTACTGCGATCAATAAACGACTAACATAAGAATCAATGCACTCACCTTCTTCCTGGCACATGTGGTTGAATATCAGGCAACTGTAACGTGACGTTGTCGATGGTGTAAATTTGGTTTCCACTGCATTTAAAATGTTATCGACTGTTCCCTTTTCTTCTCGAGTACATCTGTCCAGAATTTGATTATATAATCGAAGTCCATCATCATCTAGCGCTGATTCCAAGTGAGCTCTTTGCACATCATGTGGTTTTGTCGATAGAGATTCGATTATCGAGTAATTTTTCCATTGCTGCCTAAATAGTTTTGTATTTTCCTTGTTTATATTGTCACCAAACTTTTCGTTTATTCTCCATGATATTTTTCGAGAGGATGCCATTGAAAAAAATAGATTTAATTTTGACTTCTGACACCATGAATTGAAACACACAACTTAAAGGTTAGAGAAAGAATGACATTTATTTCTATTAAGAATACTTCACTTAGATAATTTAAGATATTACTTAAACTTTACATGAGACATTCTTTAGTATCATAACATCTTCCCACAAGTTATTTTCTTTTTTTAGACAAAAAATAACGATACCTGTCATACGATTCAAAACTGTCCCACAGATTTTCTTGAAAAAAATTCAAAAACTTTCATTGAGTTGAAGCTAGCTAATGGTTGAAAAAAAATTTCCAACAAATTTTTATTTTTGGTACCCCCCTTGGAAGCATTTTTATTTTTTTTGTTTTTGATTTTCTCAAAAACTTTTCGACTGATTTTGTCCATTTTTTTTCTGCGAAAGGTCCCAATAGTTTGAATATTATTGTAAATTCAAAATGCTCGATTTTTTTTTAAACTTGATAAAAAAAAGTTTCTTAATTTAATCTACAAGATATAAGAAATTCATTTTACCTAAAAATAACGGTACCCCCCATACAAAATTTAAAAAACGGTTTTCGAACGGATTTCAATGAAATTTTTTATAGACAAGCTTCTAAAAAGTTTAAAAAAAGATTGCATTTCAAAACTTGAACATTTTTTGGAAAATTTGATATCTCAAAAACGAATCAATACTTTTTGTTGGTATGGTAAATTTAATTTTCATTCATACATTAATAAACCCTTTAAATTGGCGTTCCAAAATTTTTTCGTAAAAATGTTTTAAAAAATTTTTATATAAAAGGTTATTTTTTTTAAGAAACCACTACAACGAATTATAACTTTGCTCTTGCGTAAGCTAATTTTTGCTTAAAACATATAGCATCCTGTGTTTGGCTGCAACTACTAAAGGAGTTGTCTTAGTCATTTAAAAAATTAATTTTATTTTATCCTTAAGAAATTCTTAGTCGTTTACATAAGAGCAAGTTCGTGCTACTCAGTCGTGCATTTTATTTTATAATGCATGCGCACTTAAGAGATTTTGATTACTGTTAAAATGTTAAATACAGTGCGAGTGTTCAGCAAATAAGAAGGGATTAAAGAGGAGGAACCGATGTACATTGGTTTTGAATATCTGAATATCATCTTAATAGTAAAATATTGAGCCTGGTAAAACATTCCACATTCGTGTAGTGCAGCTGAATAAACAATCTCTGAATTTGACAGTAGTTCCAGGTGTTACTATTGAATTGTTTAAGGGGATGAATTTAACTTGCTTTTTTAACTAGAACACTGTTTATTACAATAAGGGTAATATAATGAAATATTGGAAACATCTCACCTATCATTTTTAATACTCTTTTAGATTCTATCCAAAACACTCAAGCGTGTTATTAGTGCACTTTCCGAAATACAGGAATTTTACCGAAAACTCAGGGCTGTTCGGTTTCCTCAGTGCAAGTGCTGCTCAGGAAAACAGCATTCAGTTTTTTTCTAAACGGTTTATGGTTCTACATTTGACAATGCTATTGAAATCAGAATTCAATGAGTTCATCACTTGCAAGATTATGAATCTACAGACGATTATGAGAAGCTGAGAGTACTGTCATCACAAAAAAAAACAACAAAATGGATTTGAAGTTTCAGACAGAAGCTTATTGATTAATATGAGAAAGAGAGTCGGAGACAAAAGGGAGCCTTGTGGCCCACCAGCATTTATATCATAAATTTCAGACTTAAATCCGTTCAGTAAATCTTATTCTGAGCGGTTCGAAATGTACTTTCTAATCCATCATTACGATACCAAATGCTTCGATAAGAGGACTTGATACCAAACTCTGTCAAATGCTTTTGAAATATCAAGTTCAGTTTTCTTTCACTGTTTGGTGAGATATACCATCAGATCACCAGTGTAGAGCTATTGCCACGAAAGCGGTACTGCCGGTCATTGACAAGCTTTCGTCTTCTTAAGCTAAAGATATTGTTGAAATTATGTACTTGTTGTACCTGTTTCATATTTATATTTTTACAGCAACTCATTTATTATTTGTTACTAAAATATTTTGTATAAACTTTTCATTAGCTCTAAATAAATATTCACTTATTGTTCTACCTTCGCAAGAGTAACTGCCTTTCTCATAATAGGTTATGGGCCCAGGACGAAACTGAAAAATTTCTTACTAGAGAACTTACTGGAACTATTAACCGATAATTTTTCGTTGTATTTTTAATCTTAAAGAAGAATAACTGAATTTTGATCTAGGTGAACAAATTCGAATATTCAAGAAATCAAGAAAATAAGAAATCGGTTAAGATGGTTTCCAAAAACGAATGTTTTTCAGTAGAAAAATTGCGAGGTAGTGAGAATTTCCACAATTGGAGTTTTGCCATGCAAAATTATTTGGAATTGAAGAACCTTCAAGAATGTATAGAGCCTTTGGAAGAATCACCATCAATAGCTAAAGAAAAAGATGTTTCGGTATTAAGTAAAGCCAAAACAATGCTCGCCTTATCTGTTGAACCAGATTTGTATGTTCATATAAGGCATTGCAAGTCCGCATTGGAAATCTGGCGAACATTTCAAAACATGTTTGAAGATCGAGGTCTTTTGCGAAAAATTGGTCTTTTGCGAACATTGATATCCATACGACTTAATCAGTGTGAAACTATACAATGTTATATTGATCAAATAATGTCAACAGCAAGCAAATTGGCATGTATTGGTTTTAGCATTGGTGATGAATGGTTGGCAGCTATACTCCTAGCCGGATTAACAGAGGAATATAAACCGCTAATATTGAGTTTTGAAGGAAATGTCCAAAAGGTTACTGCTGATGAAATTAAGATGAAACTGCTTGACACACAGTTTAACACTTCAGAACCAGGAAATGCATTCATTGGTAAAAAAGCTGTACGAGGTGAAAAGAAGAAACGACCTAAAATCTTCAAATGCTATTCATGTGGTGGTAGAGGTCATAAAAGCCCTGACTGTCCAACAAAGTCAAAAGAAGGTAAAGAACACAGAGGCAAGACAGAAAAAACTAATGACGCCTTTCTTACTTGTTCTTCTACACAAAATCAGTATGATGAATGGTATTTGGATAGCGGAGCCTCAAATCACATGACACCTAATGAACATTTGTTGTTTAAGTGCGAAAGGTCAAACGTAGAAGAAATCAAAGCTGCAAACAACTCCAGGATGCCAGTAAATTGTGTAGGTAATGCAAATATTATCCTAAATTGTAAAAACATTGAAGTGAAAGATGTGCTTCATGTTCCTGATCTGTCAACGAATTTATTGTCTGTTCATAAATTGGTACAGAAGAACAAAACAGTTGTTTTCAATAAGGAAGGATGTACTATTTATAACAAGAACAAAAATATTGTAACGAAATGCAAACCTGAAAACGGAGTTTACAAGATTCGAAACCAGGAACCAATATGCATGTTGTCAAAGCCTAAAATCGAAACTGCAGTACTATGGCATCGAAGGCTTGGGCATTTGAATTATCAAAGTCTTTGTAAAATGCGTGATGGAGCAGTGACTGGTATTAACTTCGAAGACCAAGAGGTTGGTTTAAAAAACTGTAAAGTTTGTGCCGAAGGTAAGCAAGTCAGACTACCATTCAAGTCAAGCGATAGTAAGTCAACGCAGATATTGGAACTCATTCATTCAGATTTGATTGGCCCGATGGAAACTAAATCAATAGGTGGAGCCAGATATTTGTTAAGTTTTATCGATGACTTTTCAAAGAAGGTTTTTGTATTTTTTCTAAAACAAAAATCTGAAGTTTTCAACATTTTTAAACAATTCAAAGTCTTCGTTGAAAATCAAACTGAAAAAAGGATCAAGAAGATAAGAACTGACAATGGCACCGAATATTGTTCCAAGGAATTCCAAATGTTCTGCAAAGTAAATGGGATTCATCATCAATTATCAAATGTCTATACACCACAACAAAATGGATGTGCTGAGAGAATGAACCGGACTATCATCGAACGTGCTAAGTGTATGTTGTTTGATGCTGAAGTTGATGATATGTATTGGGCTGAAGCTTGCAACATGGCAGTACACATTATAAATCGTTCAGTTTGTTCAACTTGGAAGGATAAAACACCGGAGGAGGTTTGGTCGGGAGTAAAAGTCGACTTATCAAATTTAAGAATCTTTGGATCAAGAGTAATGATGCACTTACCAAAGCAGCAACGAAAGAAATTAGATCGTAAGTCTTGTGAGATGATATTTGTAGGATATGACAGCGACACAAAAGGTTTTCGTTGCATTAATCCAATTACGAAGAAACTAAAAATAAGTCGAGACGTGATATTTTATGAAAAATACGTTCCAATCAGAAGCGAAATCAATGTTGACCACGATTTCAATTCAGTGAGGGTACAAGAAATATCAGAAGAATCGACACCTGATGAAGAAAACCATAGCTCTAACAACTTTGAAAGTGACATCGATGAACTGGATGAATTCCACAGCACAGAATCGGATTGTGCTAGTGACAGCAATGTTAAAGGGAAGACAGCAGAGCTTCGTAGATCATCGCGTGTACCAGTACCAAGGAACTTATATGGAAGTGTAACTTATTTGTCACGTGGAGTCGATAAAGATGATCCAATTACATTCAATGACGCAATGGCTTGTAATGATTCATCTAACTGGAAAGAGGCTATTCAAAGTGAAATAAGTTCACTTCAACAAAATCATACCTGGGACTTGGTTAAACTTCCTAAGAACCGCAAGATATTAAGAACAAAATGGGTTTTTACCACGAAACGAGATGAGGAAGGTCAAATAATTCGACATAAAGCAAGATTTGTTGCCAAAGGATGTAACCAAAAATATGGATTTGACTACAACGAAACATATTCTCCAGTTGTGCGATACTCATCTATTAGATACCTGATGGCCCTCGCTGTGCGTAAAAACTTGAAGGTTGACCAAATGGATGTTGTCACAGCATTTTTGCAAGGTGACTTAGAAGAAGAAATTTACATTCATCAACCAGAAGGATTCGATGATGGCTCAGGTCGAGTATGTAGACTTAAGAAAGCCATCTATGGACTAAAGCAAGCAGGAAGGCAATGGAATATCAAACTTGATGGGGTATTGAAGAAGTTTGGTTTGCGTAAATCAAAAATGGATCCATGTATCTATTTTAATGAACAATTGAACTTGATTGTTTCCATTTATGTTGACGATTTTCTCATATTTTGGAACGAACCTTCAGCTTTGAAGAATCTAAAGGATGCTTTGAGTTCTTCATTCAAGATGAAGGACATGGGAGCTGCAAAGATGTGTTTGGGGATTCGCATTCAACAATCCGATGGAAAAATCGAATTAGATCAAGCTGGATATATACGAACAATCTTACACCGATTTAACATGGAAGAATGTCGGCCGATATCAACTCCTAGTGATCCTAACCAGAAGTTATCAATTAAAATGGTAACTCAGAAATCTGACAATGAGGAAAAGCTTGAGAAGATTCCATATCAGGAGGCAGTTGGAAGTTTACTGTTTCTGGCTCAATGTACAAGACCAGATATTGCATTCGCAGTAAATGATGTGAGTCGATTTAATTCAAATTTCGGATTGCCACACTGGAAAGCTGTGAAACGTATCATGCGATATCTTAAAGGAACAATTGACTTGAAGCTAACATATAAAAAGTCTGATTGTGAAGACTTATATGGTTATAGTGATGCTGATTGGGCATCTGATGTTGATAAAAGGAGATCATGCACAGGATACATTTTTAAAATGTCAAACGCTGCAATTACTTGGTGTAGCAAGAGACAACCAACAGTAGCTTTATCTAGTACCGAAGCTGAGTATATGGCTATGTCCTCAGCTATTCAAGAAGCAATTTGGATAAAACAGTTAGCTTGCGAACTCGATGGGAAAACCATTAATCCAATAAGATTAATGTGCGACAATCAAGGAGCAATTAAATTGGCTGAATCTGATGGCTTTCGACCAAGATCAAAACACATTGATATACGATACCACTTCCTACGAACAAAAATAGAAGACAAAACGGTCGAAATTGTATACATCTCTACAGACAATATGGTTGCTGATAACTTGACGAAAGCAGTCGCTGTAGGTAAACATAATTTTTGCACAAAAGCAATGGGTTTATATTAAGACTATAAAATTATCTTAAGTTCTTAATTTGTTGCTACTAATTGTTTATCTACATTTATATTATTTTTAGAGTTTATATAATTAAATAATTTTAAATGCTTAATAAGTGAGGGTGTTGAAATTATGTACTTGTTGTACCTGTTTCATATTTATATTTTTACAGCAACTCATTTATTATTTGTTACTAAAATATTTTGTATAAACTTTTCATTAGCTCTAAATAAATATTCACTTATTGTTCTACCTTCGCAAGAGTAACTGCCTTTCTCATAATAGATATTGATTTTTCAAAAAAAAAAAAATTCCTATAGGTAAGGGGTGTCATAGAAATGGTATGAAAATAATTAAAACCAGCAATATCCAATAGAACTTAAGCTAGGCCTTTTGAATTACCGACATAAACAAAATATTCTCCTTCCTTGCAAGCACAAATAAAATGTCAACCGGATCTAAACTCAATGTCTACTAAGCTCATAAATAAAACAAAACTCTCAAAATATCACTTTATTCCGGTGTGACACAAAGAAACTCACTCGATAGCAATTCGAAATGTTAGATAGAAGAAGAATATTTTAAGTGTTTAGGTTTTACATGAATTGAAAACACTTTTTCGAGAGTCTTAGTTATTTTTTGTGTCCCATAAATCAGAACACAAAAGCTTATGTCAGTGTTGCAGCTCCAAGTCCTACGAGGAGTACATGCAAATGGAGTAGTCATATTCTCCGGGTTCCTCCGTATGGTTGGAGCATTTGAACAATGGGTAACAGTTGTATAGTTCATGAATGCAAGCAAATGTGAAGCCTCTTGACACCGGAAATAGTCTTTGAATGTGACACCGCACCGACTATAGTAGTATTACATATAGCATGGTTTTTTCTTTGTGGCATCATCTTTTTGTGTTGGAATTTGGGGCAGTGTCATTGTCAGTTTCAAGAGTCTAGTTTAATAGTTTTTATCTCGTATGAGCACACGATTAATGGTTTGTAGTTGTATCAAACATTTAAAAGAGGTTTAGAGGTACTTGGAGGGATTTTAAAAAACATGGCAACAGATTTTAGAATATATAACTTGGGTCACATGCGTCACACGAAGATCCTCTTTGGGGACACTGATTTTTGTTTAATTTTATCTACACCTGTGTGAACTTATTCAAGACTAAAGAATAAAACCTGAAAAAGACAAAATTACAAAATGGCCGTTGAAAATTTGCCAGGTTATGTCGTTGCTGTAGTTGTTGGCCATCCTTCTCATCAGCAGATTAGGGTGATTGGCAGTGTTCTGTACTAACTTCCTGACCGAATTACTTTTCCAGCGGTATTATTCTTGCTTCTCTGTAGAGAAAGTGACTGCTGAGCACGGGGTCTTCTGAAGCAGATGTGTTCATTTGTATGCCTTATTTGTAGAATTTGAACAGACTGTAGATGTGTTGTTCTCGCTGCAAAACTTCTTAAGTTACCTTAGTATCAGCTTTTCCAAGAACTTGCTTAGGTTGCTGATGAGTGATATTGGCCTATAGTTAATGATCCTAACACCTTTTTTCGGGATCGGCACAACCTTCACCGTTTTTAATTTTTTATGGAAGTAGTTGTTGACGCAATTGTTCATGATGATGGTTAGAAGGATAAAAACTGTATCTGACATTCTCTTTATGATAAAATTGGGTATTCCATCTGGTCCGGTTGACTTCTTAGGCTTGCAGCTGCTGATTGATTATTTCAGATATTCCTTTTGAGTAGCTCAGGTTTGGGCTGTCAACCGGGTCACTCGCTGGATTGGTGTCGCTAAATATTGCTCTGTCCATGTTAAGTATCAGGGTTTGTTGGACGGAAGAAGGAAGACAGAACTAGTTGGGTATGAAGTTTCCTTTAAAATATTCGGCAAATGTCTCAGTTTTGTCCTGCGTCGTTGTAAGGTCTCCATTGTTGGTGATAATGGTCACCGGTATCGATGGTGTTTTCCCAATCAGTTTGTTGATGTTCTCGATAATTTCAGGTCCAGGTTTGATTGATTGCTGTCTCTTATTGAATTCGTTATTGTTATGGAGTTGGATGGAGTTTCGCAACGTAATGTTGACACACTTATAACTCGCTCCAAACTATCTGGAAGTTGCTGTTCGTTGTGTTCTGTTCACGGTGTTGGATCATCCTTTGAAGACGTTTCCTTAACTGTTGTCTATGAGTATAAACATTCTGGATTTACTCTGGAAGGTGGTGCCGGTATCTGTTCTTGGTATGTTTTTGGATGTCTAGTAAACTAGAGACACAGACATGATAGGGATTGAGTCACCAACTGGAAAAGAGCTATAGCAGAAAGTAGGGCTCCATTGAATTCAATTTTGGCGGAAAATAACTTAAGTCTATAGTCTTAGCTTCGATATGATGAGACACTTAGTCTTAAGCGGATTAAGAACAAAACCGCCAGATCATGCAAGTATAAGGCATTCGAATTTGTATTGATATTATAAATGCAATTTTCAATTAGACCCATTGCTTGATACTGTACATCATCAGCAAACATTTTACAGCTCTTGTATCTTGGAACCCCATTAATGGGATATTCGTAATTGGTCAAAAAAGGTCAACTAGTTTTAGAAATTCGTCAGTCATAGAAAATTTGTAATAAAGGTTTAAAAAGGTGGGATATTTGCAATATCCGAAAGTTCAGTAGATCCTGATAAAAAGTCAACTATTTTAAGTTATAAATCAGCTGTAGATATATGTATGTGCCATAAAATGAGATGCTACAAATCACAAAAATTAAAAAAAAAATCTGACTGTCCAATTTCCAAAACTTGTTGACTTTTTTTTCCCCAATAACTGAGCGTTTATCCCATATACAGAGTGGCCCAGATACAAGTCTCTTTAAAAAATGCAATATTAAATTTTGTCTATGTATTTGAGCTCTATTAGTAAGAGCAAACATTTTTATTAATTATGGAACACAACGTCGTTCAAGTGGCTACTTCGGCTAGCTTCGCAATAGCCCATTCTGTCATTCCAAGACCTTGTTGATGGTTTTGGGCTGTAGCTCACGGATTGCTTGGACAATATTGGCCTTAAGTACTTGAATGATTTCTGATCGATGGCATAACTTCGGTCCTTTACGGTTCCCCACAAAAAAAAAGTCCAAATGGGTCAAAACGCTGCTCCGAGGTTGTCAATTGACATCGCCAAGATGACTGACATCACGATTTGGGAATTTGGTGCGCAAAAGATTGATTGTGACATGGGCTGTGTGGTATTGCGCGCTATCCTGCATGAACCAGAGGTCGTCCAAATCCATGTCTTCAATTTCAATAAAAAAAAAGTCGGTTAACATGGCCTACCGTTGTACCGAAACGTTGTTCCCAGCCTCATTTTCGAAGAAAAATGGTCCAATGATGCCACCACTCCATAAGCGCACCAAACTGTCACTCTCTGTAGATGCATTGGCCTCTGGACAATAACGTGCAGGTTTTTTGAGCAGGTTAACGTAGCCGCCGCGATGAGAATGTGCTTCGTCAGAGAAGATGATTTTTGGCCCAAAATCATTATGCCAATTCAAGCTGCATTTAGGTACAAACTGCGAAGCGATAACGAAGCGAATGGTCCTGCGCCTTCAATTGCTGAGTCAATAGGACCTTGTAAGCGAATAATCCGAGATTCGAATCCTCAGGCTAGTGCATGAAATGTTGAACTGTTGAGATCGACGGCGAGCTGAGGTTCATTGAGCCACATTCTCGTCAGTGCGCATCGTACGACGACGAAGACCATGAATGTTGCCAAATAGTGTACCAGTCTCACGAACTTTTTTTCACAAACTTTTGTTCAGAAAGCGCTGTGGGCGCTTCATTTCGGCCATAACTTCTATTCAAAAAAAATCACTGGTTGGGCTACACAGTACTCAATTTGGAAATAAGTTTTCAATATTTCCCAAAGTTGTTCAAGCATAAAGCATGATACTGACTTTCTGTCAAGATCTCGAGCGGGAAACAGCTGTCAGTGTCAAAATAACCTATGATTTAAAAAGAAACCACTATGTAAAAAATGTTTTATTATTTATTTGTAGTGTTTGTGCACAAAATATAACTTTAGTATTTTTGTTTTGAGTGCTTATAATCTTTTTTATTTGTTACAGCTGCCTGTGATTATCCCTTGCAGTTTTCGTGTGGTCCTGATGAGAGAGTATCCCAGCGTTCTCCAACTGTATAAGATGTAAGTCCAAATTAAATGCTTCATTTAGTTTATACGCAGTTTTACTCGGAAAAGAAATAACATAAATATTTGATTTTTTATAAGCAAAATATAAATTGAAATGAACCAAGAAACAAAACAGATGTTAAGGGTTATAAAAAAATATTTATTTACATACATATTTACACATTTATTTGCATATACATATTTCAAATTCATCATTAAGTGATCAAAGTAAAAGTAAATCAAATATGTACCTACAAATTTAAAATCCACCCTTGAATAAGTTTAATGATATCTCGGAAAAGTATACGATATGCTGAATGTCAAGTTGAATTAGAGTTGAAATTCATTTTTATAGGTATGCAGGTGTCAAATAGAATTCTTAAAAAAATCATTTAAATTAAATTTAAAATAAAAATTAAGAATTAAAATTAAAAATTAATTAAATTAAATTTAAAATAAAAATCATCATATCACTTTAACCGTCAAGATATGGCTTACGTTTTTTCACTGACCAAATTGCTTGCATGCAACTGGCATTATAATTAACAAAATCGCATGCATATTCGCGAAGTCAAATAACTGCGCTGTTATGTCATAATTTGCAAAAAGTTAAGTTCAATGAAAACTATATTTGATTGCATAAAATAATATTATAATTATAGGTTTTAACTTCAGATTAATTTGGTTCGGCCTTAGGCCGTCTACCAGATTGCCATTTATTTTTATGTAAGCTTAATATTTTGAATACTCTTTAATTTTTTCTTTTTACTTCTGATTTTTCTAATTTTATTTTAAATGTTGCCTTCAATTATTTAAAATCTATATCTAAGCGCCCTTACTACATATCTATCTATATAAAACTTCCCAGCCTGGTTCACCATTCAAAACACAGCACCTCGTTTATATCCATAAAAATCTTGCCAAAGTATCTTACTCGAAATTCTGTTAGAATGTGACATTTTCCTATGAAATGGTCTTCTCTCTCCTTAAGATATACAAAGGTCGCACAAAATTGTCAGTTCAGACCGATATGTGGAATGTAATTGAGTCTTATTATTTTTCCTCTTATTTATTTTTAATATTAAAGTTATCATGCTTATAGGCCCCAAGTAGTAGTAACCCTCGGCATAATAGTTAGTCCGATAAACTGTCATGCGAAAGATCTCGAGTTCGATTCTCAGCCGCTGCAAGAAAATTTTTTTCAGGGATGTACTGCCTCTTGCGAGGAATTGACAAATTCTCCAAGAGTATCGCATGTCATGGAAAGTGCTGCTCATAAGCCGGTTCGGAGTTGTAAGTCACTAGGTCCTGGTTCACTCCGAGCTGTTGCACCACCAAATTTATTTAATGCTTAAAGGCAGTCGGTAAAAAAAGTACGTACACAGCTGGCCAAAAAAATAGGTGCAATTATTGTTTTTTCATATAAACTCAATTTTTTCATATGTTTTCATATTTAAATATTATTTTAACAATAGTTTTTATTGGACTATAAATATTTAACAAAATATTAACATTTAACGCTTTTTAAATTAAGTTATTATACATTTTATAGAACAAAACCATCGGTATAGACATTTGCGCCTGGACAAAAAAATAGGTGCGTCTTCCTAAAATGTCAACAATGGTCGTTTGTATACACATTTTGATGCGTTTTATCATCATTTTCGATTACCTTTTTCTAGTAGCCCGAGTGTCCACCATTATTATCCAAAACTTTTTGAAGTTGGCGTGGCATTGACTCTACAAGCTTTTTACATGTTTCTTAAGGTATAGCATACCATTCCCTCTGAACAGCACCCCACAATTGATTCCCATTTGTAAAATATTGGCCTCCTGGTTTTCTCTTAAGCTCATTCCACAAGTTCTCAATCGGGTTGAGATCTGGGGATTGACTTGGCCATGAAACAATGTAGACTTCTTTCTCTCGAAACCAATCTCGCACAAGACCAGCGTATGTTTCGGATCATTATCTTGTTGAAACTTCCATCGGAGAGGCATATTCTCTTCGGCAAATGGGAGCATAACATCTTCCAAAATATCCCTATACCCGTATTTAGTCAGGATGTTATTGATACGGAATATAGGGCCCACACCATACCAGGAAAAACAGCCCGAGACCATAATATTACCTCCACTGTGTTTAATAGTTTTTTTTTGGTATAGCGTGGGTGATAGTCCTTTCCTTTTGGTCGTCGAACATTACGCCCCGAATTCGATGAGAATAAATTAATTTTTGTTTCGTCACTCCAGAGTACTTTACGCCATTTCTTAGCTCCTAAAAAAACAGTCAAAGACAACAGCGGTGAGCAAAAATTGAATCACACCTATTTTTTTGACCCGCTGTGTATTTTCTTGGAGATTTAAGTTTAACTGACTGTAAATCATCCTATGCTGAGAAGATTGCGCTTCCAACGAACAACCATTATATATAGATAGATTGACTTTCTCCTTCTAATTACTTGTGAAAACAGCTCATCAAGTCACCCGGGCTAATATCTGCATGAATTCCCACGTTTTCTCCAAATCCAGCTCCCAGCTGCTCCCACTTTCTGACAAAATCCCTTTTGATAGAATAATGCTCTTCAGGATCAGCTTAGGTAGTCTTCCCTCTTCCTTCTCCAAGATTTTCATTGCATAACCAAAATGTAATTTAAGAAAGTCCAAAAACAATGGTGGTACTGATGTTTCTAAATACAGCATGTAATAAGGTGTATTCGGAGGCAATCGAAAAATCCGTTTAAGAAAGTTGCTCAGAAACTTTTCTACCTTGTCGAATTTGGAATATCCCCAGACTTGCGCATCACACAGCAAAATAGAGACTGCAGTTGCTCGAAACAGTTTAATCTTTGTTTTTACTGTCGATGCAACGACCCCAAACTGCTGAAATTGTTTTTTTCGCCTTTCGATAACTTGAACTGGAAGTGTCTTTTCATATTAAGGTTTGAGGTGATCAACAGACCTAGATTTTTGTACTCCCGTACAATTGTAATATTTTGCCTTTGTAGTTCCACTTTTCATACGGAGAATATCTGCCGCCACCATTTCTGAAGATCATCATTTTCAATCTTTCTAGGTAAACTGAAAGATTCCAAAGAACACAAAAGATTTCGAGTTGATTAATCATTCGCTGCATTCCCTTTACAGATTCTGTCAGAAAAACTATATCGTCGGCAAATATCGGACACGTCACCCTAATTCGTCCAAACTCTATTCCTCCGCCAATAACTTCCACGATATTATTGATACATAAAATGAAGAGTAAGGTGCTCAATACACAACCTTGTTTAGCACCCATTTCCGTTGCAAAGTTTTCGGAAATAAATTCACCATCCCAAACATACGAGGCGTTGATTTTTGATACATCGCTTTCAATATATTTACAATTTTGCTTGAGATTCCCATCTTATACAACTTAAAAAAAAAAGTGCCTCACATGCAATGGAATCAAAATCAGCGCGAAAATCTACGAAGAAAGTATATAGCTTCTTCTGTAACTTTCCACAATATTAATAAACAAGAATAATTGATCTGAAGTTGATCTGAAGTTGACCGGTTTCTCCTAAAACCAACTTGAAAGTCATTAAGTATTCCTTTATCTTTATTGTAAACCCACTGCGTCAACCTATTGAATATTAGGGCACTGAATAACTTTACCGAAATGTTCAAGAATGAAATACCCCGGTAGTTCTCTGGGTTGTTTAAAGCTCCTTTTTTATGCAGAGGTTTGTGATGTGCTTTTTGCTTTCCAGCCGAGGTTTTGCTCGCCGGATTTCCAGGGTCGTTCTGAAGAAAAACACGAAACTTCAGTAGGAAGGTCTTTAGAACCTTATACAAAATCTTTATTAAAAACATATCTTAACTTCATATAACAACTTAAATATTTCTTGATTTCAATTGATTACACCCTGCCTGGTGTATCTGGTAAACATCGGTTATTCTCCTGGTATTGGGTCCTGCTGGCTTCCTTTAAAGAGCTTTATTCTGGCATCTGGTTTCTCCTTTAACTGGCATTCGGTATCGGGCCACTTTTTTATAAATACGGGCTATGGACTATGCTCCTGGCGCTTACAAGATCAACAGTTTTAGGCCGCTGGTAGGCACAAGATCAACAGTTTAAGGCCGCTGGTAGGCACAAGATCAACAGTTTAAGGCCGCTGGTAGGCACAAGATCAACAGTTTAAGGCCGCTGGTAGGCAATTAGGACGTTTTATTCTTCGAACCAAACTGATGGAACGAAATAGCCGGACAATTTCAGATGACTTGTAAACTAGAATCTAGCTCGTCAGCTTTGACTGTAGCAAACAAGTGACTTTCCTTCCCAAAAGGAGGTCCTCTTGTTATATTTTTCGTATAAACTGTGTGTGAACTATATACTGGTCGAATGTAAATCACCAAATGTGTTCAACCAACTGGACGTCATGATCTTATAGTGACTGCATATTATATTAAGACAAGGTATAAAATCCCTTTATCTTGGCGAGGTGACTGGTGTCGTTGGTAGCTGCAGCGTCGTATGGTGTCGTCGGTCGGTGCTGCGGCGGCGGCTGCTTAGTCGTGGTAAATCAAATCACCCAATGTGTTCAGTATTGGTAGAAGCATGGAACGCTTCGTTACAGGGTATATTATTGGTTTTTAAAAGTCTTACGGAACGTTTGTTGTTTCGAATATCCTGTTGAATTCCTCGGATAATGCAGACACAAATTCGATCGTACAGTTCTTGTATTCGGTCATCTCGGAGCTTTTCCTGCTTTAGCCTTTTCAATCACATTTACCACTTCCAAAGATGAAAACGGTGAATTTGCAATATGGTTGTAATATACAATTGGCATATTTATAAGTACTCGTATTTACACAATTAACTAAATGGAGATAATTCTTACAACTCGTTAGACGTCTAAGTCCGGCATTAGTGTTTTCATCGGGAATGACATTTCGGTAATTTCTAGAGGAAATCACATACTTTGCAGTAACTAAATTGATTTATGTCCAAACATCAGCGCAATGCACTCAAATCGCTGTTTCTCAGAACAAAACTTATGCTTAAGTCTATTGACCTCACAACCATTCTCATTCTCTATATCGAGAGCGATTTTTTCATTAAATTTTTTTTAAATAAGTGGTTGATTTATTAATTTTTTTATTCATATGTTTTTTATTGGTAATGTTGAATTGAATGGTCCTGCCATTATAGTATACAAATTTTGAAAATTAGTTTGAAGACAAAAAATCAATTATTAGACTTTGTCTTACTTCAAGTTGAGATTTAAATTGTAAGGCTTTTTCTTGAAGCCGCCTCAAAGTGAACATGTCAACCATATCAATATTAACTTGTCCCCATTGTAACACATTCGACAAAGAACTGGCAGTATCCACGTGTTTTATTGGATCTCCAACATTATTGCTGCCATCACCTTGCTCATCTTCTTTTTCAGAACTGACTTCAACGATGTCGCAGTAAGCTTGTTCTTCTAAATTAGTTTCAATTTTGTTCCAAGCTTCTATTTGTGCGATAGTAGTACGACACTGAAAAGAAAAAAATGCATTTCCAAAACTGATGCGTTTTAACGAAGGGGCGTATTTCTGGGAAAACGCAGTTCATCATCCTTAAGTATTTTGCAATGTCAAAACTTCCTCATCTTGCACCAAAAATGGGAATGGAACTTCATCCTCCTAATCGAAATCTTCTGGATCATTAACTAAAATGTTTCTCCAACATTTGTGAAGCATTTCACTTGAAAGTTTATTCCATGCTCGTTCCAAAAGCATAATTGCATCAACGAGTTTGAATTCTTTTAGAGCAGTGGTGATGTTTGGACCCCTAAAGTTCGAACGCATTATGTCCCTCAGCAAGCTATTGCGGTAATGGATCGGTTCAACGAGGTCAACGCGTGATGAAAGTTTTTCTCTGCATTCTTTGGGAATCCGGACACCGAATCGTTTCTTAAACTTTGTGAGCCATCCATCACTAGCACAGAATCCATCAGTCTCTTTATCATATAAATTTTAATGAATTACAGATTACACTAGCTTTAGCCTTTAGTATAGCACCACTAATGTGAATGTTTTTCTCTCTTTTCGAAGAAACCATTTGTACAGCTGATGTTTCAGAAAACTCTCCTTTTCGCATAGATTTACGTTGTAGAGAGCCATTGCGTGTCAAGTTTAGGTTCTTCAAGATTTTTACCCGACATTTTTTAATCCCACATAATTTTGACTGTCTTTTAATGAAAGTCGAGTACATTGAGATTTTGTATTCATTTTAATATTTTGTACACAAAACTAAATCTATAAAATTATTACGGAGCGTTTCAACCAGACGAGACTTTAAACAACAAAAACACTATTTAACTGCTAACGTTATCTTGCCGTCGTGTCTTTGAATATGTGTGTGTAAGAGCGTACATAAAATTCAAAACTGCATAGCGATAGACAAACCAAAAAAAAAAGAATTGAAACAAAAATGTTTTAGTAGGTGACGCGAAGACTAAACGAAAAATAGAAAACTTGTTACAGTTTTGAACCTTTGGGCCACACACATACGAGAATAAACTTGTGTGTTGACATAAGAATAGATGCACAGACCACAATGGCAACACAAAAACATTTTAAGGCAATTTTTTATCTACGCGTTCTTTATATCGGATAGCAAATTTTTATCATCGTTCGCAATTTAGAGATGTTAATGTAAATGTAAAAAGCGTTCGTTACATCGCAAATTCGCTATATCGGGTATTCTTTATATTCGACGTCCACTGTATTAATATTTCAAACCACATCGTTTAGTGATAGTGAAAACAAACCATAAAATGAACAAATATCACTGAACACATTCTCAAATAATCAAAACCTTCAAACCAGAAGTAAAATAACGTTTTTTTAGGACTCGTTTCAATGTTATTTTATTCCAGACATTCCAAAACTTTATCTGCACTATTACACGAACTATTTTTATTGGCTAATTTATTCGCAGTATTACTTTATTGTTTTTTTCGACTATTCGACTATTCGCCATTTTGTTATCATACTCAAGAGCGAATTAATTGTGTTCCTTATATTCTTGCCGGGAAATCATGTTGTTGCAGTATGCATACTGTCTCAGCTTTTTCTATTATTTGGTTATTATCTTCCTGAAATGGGATATGCTGTACCAAGTTTCTATCGCTGGATCTTATTTCAAGGTACTCAACTTGTCAAGTGAAGCATCTATCCCATCTTCCATTTTCCCATTTTTGACTAAACTTTGTTGCAGCATTTTCATTTTTGTTCTGATTTCTAGCAAATCCTACTACGTTGGCAAGTTTTGTTTTTATCTCACATCCAGCAATGCTCCTAAATAGGTATTGCATTTAAAATTTCAGTTGTGGTATCTGCTTTTCATATTGTTGTTATTTGCAGCATACCAGAGTTGCCATTTCTTTTATTTGAATAAAATAATTTTTTAAAAAAGTAGATGTCCTTTAGTTGTTTTTGGGAATAAAGGCGCTTAGAGAGTTAATTTTGCTATTTTAAAAAGTAAATTTATCCTGTCTTATATTTTCACTAATTACATCCGCTTTTTTTATAAACATGGTGCGGATAGATTTCGGAAGCCCGTGACAGCTGATGTTTTGGTAGAATTTGTCAAATCTTTTATTTATGATTCAAATACTACGACAAATCAGCATGGAAAGTTACACAATTAATAATCATGTCCAAATGATAAAATTTAACTATCCAAATGAGTGTTCATTAGTGCAAACGTTGGCGTAGATGAAGTCGGCCAACACTGGTGGCTCTAAACGGTCGATTCTTCAAATCTTCAATTTGAGACGACCGGTTCGTTAATCAATCAACAAGCATTCGTACTTCAAGTATTATTGCCGCGGTCCGTGAAAGTGTAGAGTAGAACTCGAGGCAGTCGATTCCTCGCCCTGCACAAGAACTCGCAGACTTCAACTTAGAGAATTTTTCCAACTGACTCATGAGCTTAAAGTTTATGCCCAAAGACCACACTGTTTTTTCGCTGACTGGGCCTTGGTGCGTTTGGAAGAGGATCCCAATTTTGAAAAGTCATCTTTAGCGACGAGTCGCAATTTTAGATAAATGGTTGTGTTAACAAATAATGTTGTCATTTGCATCTTGTCTCAATAGAGTAATAGATCTCTCATTAAGAATATTGAATGGTGATAGATAATATTTATCCAGCAGGCAGTTATTTATATTAGAGTCCTTCAAAGATCTTATGAGTGGGTTTTCATGGCAACTTATAAGCTCCATCTTTTTTATGAGAAGATCTATTTGATACTTCATTAAAGTTACGACCCTAGTTGCTTCAAATATAAATTTGTTGGAAAATCATTTCTTATCTAGTCTGGTCTTAATGTTTGTCTTTCAAACATCTCCCCTTTTCTTTTGCAACAGTACGTGATAACGTAAACCAAGTACAAAAACCATGTGTCAGAATCGGTCTTATGAGTCTTGTACATAAAAATTATTGTTTCCCCTAACATGCTCTTCGAGTTAATTAGCGGTTTCAACAATCCTGTAACCATCTTTACTTTACTTAGCACTGTCCTAACATGTTTGTTGAACAAGTATCTGTTCTGGAAGCTTATCCCCAAATATTTTGTTTCAGTACGTAATGGAATTTCAAAATTACTCGTATTTACTTTTAATTTTAAAGCCTTACTTTCTTTAACCGCAAGGTAATGTCTCTTCCTACTGGAGTTTCTAAAACAAGTTAGTCCACATTTTCTTGTATTGATTTTTAACCTCCATTTTTTTAAAATAATTTTCCACAAGAGGTATTCCTTGCTTGAATTTGCTAACGGTTAGGGTTGGACGTGTATCACTAGCAAGCATGATAGTATCATCTGCTTAGTGTATTGAGACAAGTTCATTCCCATATAGGGTCAGAAAGAGGAAGGTCTTGCAAAAAGATATTAAAAAGTAATGCCCTCATTATCGATCCCTGTGGAACACCAGTGTTGACAGAGAAAAAAATCTGAATGTTCAGATCTAGTAAAAACTGAATCTGACCTGTTAGACAAGAAACTAAAAATAATTCTAGTAAGCCATTAAGTCGAATAAGCTTGAATATAAGACCTTGATGACAAAGGGAATCAAATGCCTTTTCTAAATCAACGTCTAAACTCACAAAATTTTTTTTAGAATAGGAGTAGAGTGTTGAATATAACACAGACCATCGCTCAAATTCAGCAAAAACTATGCGGAAGAGTAATTCAATATTGGATCACTCGCATCTGTGGCCCCGTAAGAAGCCGAAATAGGCATAAGTGGGTTTTTTAAATCAAAAAGCAAAAACTTCTATAAAAACTATATAAACTCTTTACAAATTATGCATTTTGCTTAAGTCGAAAAATTGAAACCCTAAAATTTAGGACTTGCTCTTTGCTCCCCAAAACAGGAATTCATTTATTTCAAAAAAAAATATGTTTTCGAATTTCTCCCTATAAAACCCTCAAAACTCATTCAATTATAGCCAGTAAATATTTTTAACCTTATATTTTGTACAGTACTCCGAACCGACACACACAGTTTTAATTTATCCAAACGAAAAAATGGACATTAATTTTAATCAAAAGGCGAACTGATGTTAAATTTGCTATAACTAAAAGCTTGCATTGCACGAACCACCATACCTACCATAAGTCCCAAAAAAAACTCCATATTTGCTTAACTAACTGTAAAATTATTTTCCCGTCAAAGAATACCAGCTTTTCAGTACTCTTTGTGCGTGTGTGTGTGTGATGAATTTTCTCATTTCAAAAACTTAACAAAAAAAATGTAAAATTATGTAGTTCATGATTTATTTTTTGCATATTAATTAGCTGCATGCAAATTTTTTCAAGGATACACAAAAAAATGTAAACTCTCACAAAGCATTCTTGAACCTTTCCGAAGAACCGCATATTAATTTACATTTTCCTTTTACTCGTTATAGCTACTAATTTTTCAATACAAAAAAAAAATAAATTTTTCTCTGTGGACTTTTCCAGTTTCACTTAGCAACAATTTACTGCATTCTTTTGCAGTTTTAGTAATTTCCCCAAACTAGCATCAGAACCAAGAGAATAGTTGATTTAAAAAATTAGCAGGCAATTTAATATTTCTCTTAAAAACTACTGTTTCGGTACACTTTTGTATTAAAAAAAAACACTTTTTTTTCGAATTCTGGAATTGTTGTTTTATCCAAGAAACGAGAAAACAAAATACTGACGCAAAGCAGAAAACCGCAAAACAAATACAACTTTACAGCAGACGAAGGATAATTCGATATGCATTCACACTGTGGAATTATTCAAACCCTATTCGGATGAAGCTTACATTTTCTCAGAATTCGACATTGATAAATATTCTGTTCTTCTGTTGTTTTGAATTTTTCGTAAAACTACATTTAACACAAAGACTGAATGGAATAATAAAACTTTAATGCAATAAAGAGGATTCGACTGAGGAAAAACAATACAAATTTTATCCTTGTTTACGGCAGGCAAGGTTTGTTGTAAACTGCAGTCTTTTTAAGCACAATTCTTTGGATGTAATATGTAATAGCTTGTTTCTATTTTATTCAATTAAGTTGACAGTTGTGGTTTCCTATTACGGGAACACGTGTTTGTTTTGCCAACATAAAGGATTTCACAACTAGAGGTTTTAACTTTAAATTTTGTTTTAACGTCAAACTGTCATTTCAATCACTTTTCATAAATGTTAACTAGACGGTTATTAATTTATTATGGATCGATGTAAATACTTGTACACTCACTCATTCATTCATTAGGAATAAAGTTCATGACATGGCCGAACCAACTTGCACTTCCTGTTTGATAGACAAACAATGGATGTTCTTAGAGAAAAAAGTTAAAAGCATAAAATTCAATTTAAAAGTGGCTCAAACAACTCCCCAACAACAAGAAACCCAATTATAAGAAACCATTCGTAACATAATAAACCCCATATTGCAAATATAAAAAACTAGCCGACCCGTACTCGCGTTGCTTCGCAAATTGTAACTACGAATATTTTCTTAATATTAATATTAGCATATGAAAACATTTCTCAATGGGATTGAGCATATTTGCTACAATAATGTTAATTTTAGTTTATATGTATAACATACCGTATCGAATTAGATTCTCTTTCATACTTGAAAATAAAGAGCTTATTCATGTTTGTGCATATTATAAATATAACAATATAGAAAATAATAAAATTTATTTAAATAAACGGGTTAACTACTTTCTGAGATCACTCAACCCAAACTTTAAAATGGTTTCGCTTTTAAAAAATAGTTCATTTGCATGGCACTGTAGTCAATTGAATGTCCATTTTTGTCACCCAAAATGCTATTAAGTGTATTCAAGTAACTTAAAAAATAAAATGCACGACTGGATCGCACAAACTTGCTCTTATGTAAAAGTACTTTGGAATTTAAAATACATTTTATAAATATAAAACATGGATTTAATGAGATAAAAATATTCAAATCTATGGAATTGCCGTCTGATTAATCTTTTTAATATTTAAGTAATTTTTTATATGACAAATTTCCTTAAAATTTTTCCACAACAAAATTTGGGATGCCAAATTTTAAGTATTAGGTAGTATAGATTTTAGAAATAGTTTTTTTTTTCGAATATTTTTATATACAATATTATTTTAAACTTAAGGGGGCTCCTGTTGAAAATTTTTGGTTAAAATCGTTAGAGCTGTTGATGAGAAAGTCAAAAAATCAAAAAACGGTTCTATGACAGGTACCGTTAATAACATTTTGCCCCAAAATCTTTTTTGACAAAAATGTAGTCCATGTCCAATGTCCATAATATCACACCGTTTCGAGATAATTAAGATTATGCATTACGGGTGTATGGGGGTACCGTTAGCTTTGGAGCTAAAAAAATTTCAATTTCTCCTCTAGGGAATCACCGAAGACCCTTAACTACCGAGATTGAAGAACATATGCACTGAGAAAAATATCAAACATATTCATATTTAAATCAAACTCAAACACATACGATTTGGCATGGAATCGATATCTATTTAATTTGAATAGAAACGTATTTACCCATGTTTGACCTTATTTGAACATGATTTGGTTTAAATTTACCACGTTTTCCATATGATTTAAACATGCTTATCTTTGTTTTTATCAACTTTATTTGATGTTGTTTCAAATAGAATCATATTAATTTTTTGTTACTTCAGATTTTTCAGAAATTCAGAAATAAAAAAAATACTCAACACAAATACAAATTAATAAGTACCTACATTATGTATGTATTTATATTTTCATTTTTTTTATTTACATTTTTCCAAAAAGTCATTAAATTGTTGTGGAGCGCTTTAAGATCTCATCTTTGTCACATCTTGAGAACATCTTCAAATTCTGGTTCATATAATTATTCGTCTTCTGGAATTTGCTTCTTTTTTTACGTCTTTCGTCATGCTCTTGTCGTCCTGTGGCAAGAATATAGAAGTCAAATGATAGTTAATTATAAAACATACTTGTTAATCAGTATTTTTTTAAATAAAACTATATAAATAAACAGTTTTTGAAACAAATATTTTTTTTACACTTACAATAGAGAGCAGGGAACAATGGTATTAACTTCCACTCCTCGAATAATCTTATGGTTTATATTTTTGCTTGAAACAGAACTTCAGTTATGTAACATTATAATGGTAATCAAATATTTCTTTATTATTTTATAAATTACTCACTTTAGTAAGATCACAAACACACGCGGAACATAAACACACTCCATGACTTTCGATGCCAAAAAGAAGAAAAGTTGTATTTAGCTACTTCATTTTTATTCAATTCAAACTCGTTCGTGATTAAATTTAACATTTATGTTTAATCTCTTACTCATGTAAATATTTTAACTTCGTTTATATTTGAAACAAACTCTTTCATGTTCATTTTATGTTACAATTTTTAAGTTAGTAAAACAATTAAACCTGCATTTTAAAAATCAAACTAAAACTAATTTGAATACATATAAAAAATGAAGTGCAGATCATAATGAAATTCTTAAACATGAATGAGTTTGATTTAAACATATTTTACTGTAAAATAATAGTATTTTCGAATCTAAACAGATTCAAGTTTAGTTATAAACGATTTCTATTTGTCCTTATTTAAACATGCAGTTAAACATGTTTCTATTTAAATAACTCATAGTACAGTTTTCTCAGTGTGGCTAGTGGGTAAGGCTTCTAGAGAGAGGTACAGACATACAGACGCACTGAAACATGTTTTTTGTGTACTAAATTGTCCTTAAAATGTTTATAAACAAAATTGATATGCAAGTTATTACTATTCAATAAAATACATTTTATAACGCAATTTAAAAATTTATTCGTGTATCCGTTTTCTAGATATTGAATTTAAAAAAAAAAAATTATATTAGTTTTTTTAAAATCAAAAAACTATTTTTTTGAAAAAAATTTTAGATTACATTTTTTCGAGTGTATAGAAGCTCACGCATAAAAATTTTGGTTAAAATCGTTAGAGCTGTTGATGAGAAATTCGTAAATCAAAAAACCGTTCTATGACAGGTACCGTTAATAACATTTCCCCCCAAACATTTTTTTTACCAAAATGTATTCCGTGTCCATAATATCACACCAATTTGTTTTTTTTTTATCAAAATCGTTAGAGCCGTTTTCGAGATAAATAAGATTATGCATTACGGGTTTTAGAGCTAAAAAAAAATTACAATTTCTCCTCTAGGGAATCACCGAAGACCCTTAAGTACCAAGTTTGAAGAAAATAGCTCTAGTGGCTTAGGCTCTAGATCGAGGTACAGACATACAGACATACAGACATACGGACAAACAGGCATCCAGACAAACAGGCGGAATCGTCGGACCCACTTTATTCGTCTTCGCTATCATCGTAGTGTCAACTTTGATCAAAATCTCGAGTTCGATTTTTTTTTCAAATGCAGAACTTGCCCTATAGTTAGTACCTATTAGCTATATCGCAAGTAAAAAGAGCCCACCACCACATTGCTCAGCGATGTGACGATAAAATTAGAGAAACAAAAAAATGTGTGTGTGTCGGTTAGTTAGATAAACTACTCAATACAGAAAAGTTGAATATGTAGGTAGGTAGGTATGAGAAAAAACGTAACTATTGAATGGAACAGAGAGAAAGAGAGAGTATTGGGAACGGGAAGAAAAGAAAATTAAAAATGTTGGAATGATAATGACATGAAACAAAGCAGCGACCTCGCGATTGTGATGAAATCTATTTCCTGGATAAAATAAATTCAAAAAGTTTATAATTTTATAATTTGTTTTTATTTATTTCTCAGGTTGTATGTGTAACTTAGAAGTGATTTTGGGCTTAAAATTTGCGCAACAATATTGACTTTATGGAGCAATGTTAATCTTTGTCGATTATTGTATAGGTTTTAAGATATGAGTGGTTGTATAAGTCAACTAACGAAACAAATGGACAAAAAATGTAAAATAATAATATTTAAGTTTGACAAATTATTAATGAAAAGAAATTACTATAGCCATAAACACTCTTATAACAATATAGAAAATAATAAAATTTATTTCAAATAAATCGGTTGACTACTTTCTGAGATCGTGCGTTACAAACTTTAAAATGGTTTTGCTTTTATATAATAGTATAGATGTCACACAGTCCCCCATGACCATCGATCTGTCACAATTCCAAGGGCAGACTGGATTGGTTAATCGTCAACAATGATGATTCCCACAATTACGAATACGAATTGCCAATATGAATGATACGAATTGCCAATACTTGTCCTAAGGTTTTTGTAAAAATGTTAAAAAAAATTTCAAGTCGTCGCACAGTGGGGCAGAATCACGAAAAGTTGGCATTGAATCAACCAACAGGGCTAGGAACCTGAAATTTGGCACAAATTCTACTGATGCCAATGTTAATGCATAGTCAAAGTTTCTAATGGCCACGCCCATTTTTAGGGTTACCACCCATACAAAAAAATTTGAGATTTCAAAATTTACATAAACGGCTCCAAAATGTTGATAAAACTTTGTGTATCATAAGTGATTATTATACTAGGTGTTTTCTAATTAATTGTAATGCAATTTCATCCATCTATAAAAAATTAAAAAAAAGGTTGCCACTTTTTTTTTTTTTTGTTTTTTATATATATAATCTACTCACGCTCAAGGGAATATACACAGCGTGGGCGTGAAGTTACGGAAGAGAAAGAAGAATAGGAAAGATGTGTGGCACGATGTTCTGAGACTAAAGGTGGTTTTCTCAGATTTTTTATCTCCAGGGATGGCGGCTGAACTAAAGCGGAGAATTGCCGTGTCTTATTTCTATGTCCCTTATAATTCACATTATTTTATTCGTTTTTCATCCTTGTTGGGCATACTAGTTTAACTCAATCACATGTTGTTAGTGTTATGCCTAAACAACATGTAATGAGTAAACCAGCAACCCATTGATGACAATTTATAGAATGTTTTAATGTAATTAAAGACGACATAGACGACGGCAGGGATCGAACCTGTGACATTGAGATTGACAGGCGAGCACACAACCATCGCGCCACGGCCACCCCCATTTGTATTATTATTATTGTTATTAATTTCTTAATTCTTAAACACATTTATAATTACAAATATACAATTATTATAGATTGAACTTAGATTTCTTCATCACTTTCCAACATTTCATCTTCATTTGGTAAGGGAGATATTAATAATTTAACGGCTTCCTGAAGCAGATGTTGAAGTTTTTTTTTAGGGAGCTTTTGCTTACTTGTCAAAACTGGAACTGATGATAATAAAAAAAATTAAATATGTCTGCATTAGTGTTTTCTCTGCTATTTTTCCTTGAATGATGCTCCCTATATTTTTTTAAAATCTTTATTCCGGGCTTCTTGCGCTTCTTCACTGAGTTGCCCAATAGGTATAGGTAATGAAGCATATGAAATTATCTCGTTCCCATGAATTAAATATTTATGGGCGGTAGGCGGGATATTTTGAAACAAAATATTTTGGTGTTTCATGGGAAAAATTTCTAAATTTCAAAGAATTAACTTCATGGCCACATGAAACAACAATTATTATGGTATGTATTTTTTTTAATTAAAATTAAATCAATTTGAGTAATTTCAGCTGAAAATTCAGCGTTTTCGAAAAATCTTCTGGCCGTATTTCCATTATTGGAAATTCCAAATCCAGGCTTAGGTTTGTCCACGATTAAACCCAAACGCTCTCGAAACTTTTTTTGAATTTCTTTTTTTTTTTGTTTCATTAACAATTTTTTTATGTTCTTCTCCTCTAATTTGCCATTTTTGTATTTTTAATTTGTATGAGAGATGAAGAAGACATTCAAAAAACCGGATCCATCCATGCAACACGGATAAACCAAATTGTAAATGTTTGGTTTTTACTGGCCTTCGTATCATTTGTTCTACAAGATTAAATTCTTTTTGCTTGGCATTACAAATATAACATTTTTGGAAAGATGTGTTTCCCGAAATGGCATTACACACTTTTCAGTCAACCATGGCGAAGATCAAATTGTGTTGAATCGAAATTGTATTACCACTTTCCCTTACAATACTAGGTTGAAGGTCGGTAATTTCTTTATCTACTCTTACCTTTTCAGCTACAGATACTGATGAATTTTCTCTTAAAAATTCAATCTTTAAAGGTCTGCAATACCTGGTTGAGCTTGGACGAGGATTTTGCCATATTATTTTTGCACCAGATACTAAGCGAAGTGGAACTAGGCAAGTAAGAAAAACAGCGGAATCATCTGCGTTCAATACATGAAAGGCTTGCTTATATGAGCTGTGCCCAGAACTATCATCAAAGCCCCATTTAGAGAACAAGCACACATTTTGCAACTCTTCGGTACTTAGTGTTTCAATCACGTCTTTTTGGACAGTTATCAAACGCTTAACTGTAAGGTTTAGCAAACTTTGCAAATCTGTACTCACAGAAGTCTCCGATACACTCATAAATTCAGGATTGGGATAGCAGCTTTTTTGCACTCCTGAACTATTTTGTAAGAAGGAAATACTTTAGGAGCTTTTGATCTTATGATTTCAAGTCTGCTTCAATAATTAAAGCTAAGGCTTCTTCACCAGTCATTGAAGTAAGTTCAATGGACTCTCTTAAAGCTTTCCTACACGTTTCAACTTTGCCAGGACTGCTGGTTACATCGTGAATTAGTTTTGCAACTCCCGACTGCCCAGATGCTCGCAAACTCATTTCGGTCGCAAATGTTAATTCAGAAAGAGACGTTGATTTTCTCAGCTCTTTTGTTCTTTCTGATCCTTCTTCAAAAGACACAGACGGACGACCATACATTTATATTTAAAGGGGCATTTATATGTGAAGAAAATGGGAGTGTTAAGCCAAATTCTATTGGTTTTTAAAAATCTTGGCTCTACACGACTAGACTTTTCCCAACGCGTTTAAAATTGCCATTTGAATTTGTAAATTTTTACATTTATATCGTTTTCAAAGATACCAGAGCATTGAGTCCGCCTAACAACTTCTTCCTTTAAAAAGTTTATCTGGCTATCCAATCCTTGGCAACCTGATGTCTTCATTATATTGTAAAGGTCTTGCCTCGTTACTGATAACGTTTTGGATGTTGTTCGGCCTAAGAAGTTGCAAAAATATTATAACTCTGGCCAAAAAGATGTATTTTCAGAACATGACGTCACCAACAAAAATGAACGCTAAACACAGGCATTGTATATATATTTTTATAGTACTCTCATGGAACACGAAAAAATGTTTTATTATTGTGCCGCAAAATCGTAAGTGTGGCTATGTTAAGCTGTGCAGAGTTGATGTGGAAGGAGAAAATATAAGCAAAACAAGAGACGAGGTAGAGATATATTTATTCTGACAACAATAATGAGGGTAAGGGAGAAAATATTATCTGCGTTTCTTTTTGCTGTCAGAATCAATTGTAGGTAGGTATATAAAGTTGCATATGCGAGGCGCGAAATGAATACAAGCAAAAAGTATTGAGAGTGTATGAGAGTTCTGGTTTGTTTAAATTCTGATACGATTAATTACCGAGGTTGCCATTTTGTCGACTTTGTAATAAGATCTAGAGGAATTTGAACTTAATAAACTCAAATTGTTTTATTTCGTTTTTGAAAACTAAATAATTTCAAATTGGCTTTATTTCGTTATGGTAACCAAAATAATTTTATAATAATTATTTGCAGTGGGTAGTTAGATAGTGGCAATTGAATTTTTTTGTAATTAATATAGATATGTACATACACAGTTAGAAAACTATTTCTTTAAGAAAATCTTATAGGTACGTACCTATATTTTTATTAAAGAATATAGCTTTTGCATAGTATGTAGGTAGGTACATACCCATAGAAAATTGTATCAAATTAAAATAATAATTTGGATTAGGTACAAAAACGAAAAATTATTGTTATGCGTTAATAGGTATTTATATAATTAAAAGTAAAAAAAAAATTTGGTATAAGTATAAAACAATTTTTTTTTTCAAAAATTAAAAAAAAAATGCTTTCAAAGCTTTGAGATGCAATGTTTTTTAAACTTATTGGAAGCATCTCTATAAAAAATCCCTATTTCGATAATGAGAAAATTGTCAAATGTCAAAATTTGAAAAAATGGTATCAAAAAACGAATTTTTATATTTAAACGCAATTTGCGGCTAAACGGAGCCTCGTAGACCCCTCAAAGTTGACATTTTTAAACGTGATTTCTGGCTAAACTAGGCATCTCAGCGAGTTAAAAATTGCATATTCGTGATCTAGGGAGTGCCACCTTTCAATCCACGTATGAAACGAAAAAACGCGAAAACGCTTAAAACGTATTTTAAGCGTGGAACAAAAAAATATTGTTTTTAAGTAAAATCTCTTAAACAAAAATATAAATATATAAGACTTCATAATATTAAAATTTTCAAAAAAGTATGAACATTTTTTGGAAAAAGGAAAATTTGTATACGCGTGAAAATATTTTTTTTTCGTAAGTTACTTGATATTTTTTCAAAAAAGGGTTTTCGAAAATCGTATTTTTCTCGAAAACTGTTCCGAGGCTGAAATTTGTTTCGTTTTATTAATTTTTGTATATAAAAGCTTATATTTTTAAGAAAACAACACAAATAATAATTTTTGTTCCTCGAAGATAGTTTTGAGGAAATATTGAGTTTTCAAAAAAAAAAATTTTTAATTTTTTTTAAAAATCCAAAAAATATTTTTTTGGAAAATTTGAATACACAATAATATTCAAACTATTAGGGACCTTTAGCAAAAAAAATTATCAAAATCCGTCGTACCGTTTTTGAGAAAATCGAAAACAAAAAAAATGGTACCCCCCAAAAATAACAATTTTTTGTAAAATTTTTTTCAACCATTACCTAGCTCATTGTATATATACAATGCCTAGCTTTAATTAAATGAAATTTTTTGTTTTTTTTTTTTTTAAATCTGTGGGACAGTTTTTGAGAAAAAAAAATATTTATGAAATTTCGAAAAAAAAATTCCAAAGAAAAAAACATCCGGGGGGGAAAAATTAAAAGCCATATCTACCAAGTTTGAAGAAAATCGGCCGAGCCGTTTAGCTGTAGTCGAACTCAAATGTTTAATAAAATGCTTCATTGAACATAATTGTTCTTCATAACTTAAAAACTAAAAGAGATGGAAAGAAATGGAGTACACCATTCGAAAGAGCATGTTTGATTTATAAAAACTGCATTTTTAACTAAATTTCGCCAAAAATGCTCTTTTGAACAAGATATAACTCAGACGACAATATGCACAGAAATAATTTTCTTCTATCTCAAAAAATACGTAATCGCCAAAAAAGTATTGAAAGTATTGACCCTGAAAATATTTGCCTACAGAAAATAACAACTACCAAATCCCCACACACACCTACATTCTACTCCAATGTACATAGTATGTGCCTTTGTTCTCCTATTTTTTATACAGTATTCCTATTGCTGTCACTGTCATGTATTAAATGTCTATCTGTTAAAACTCGGCCATAGGCATCTCTGCTAATTTAGTAATTATGGTGCCGCTTGGTTCGCCTAGTCGCGTTCCTATTCATGAGAGTACTATTAAAATATATATACAATGACACAGGGGAACAAATTGTAGCAAGAAAACTTAACATATTCTGAAAGAAGGCAAACCACAAAACAAAATGACGTATAAATCACATTGGGATTAAACGGGAAAACACTTCGCATAAAGATATCAGAAAAATGCAAAAAAACAATACACATTTTTTCCTTTTTTTCATTTTTAACTACAAATTAAAACAACAAGAATAATTTTTCTCAAAAAAGTTAACATATAAAAACACACCTGAGCTTACCGATTCCAATAGGATTTAATTTGATACACGTAATAAATAAAAAAAAATACACAATTTACTATAAAACAACGCAAAGCGGTAAAAAGAGGTCTGCACTTGACGCAAAACTTAAACTTGACGATCTCCACTAGATCACGTGATGCAAACAAACTTTTTCTGTCTCATTTCTAAATCTCTGTTATATCTCGGAGAGAAATAGAACGGTTATTTAAAATAAAGCTCAACTTCATAATTTGATTAAATCGGTTTCAACACTCGTTCACAATAAACATCCTTTTTCAGCTCGCAAGAGAAAGCCAATTTGCTTGCAACGCATTTTGCTGCTAATTCGACTTTGCCATTCAGCGTTATGATTCCTCCTGTACTTGACAGCTTTAATGGTTCTATAGGACAAATCTTCTTTCGCACACGTACAGTTGCAAGAGTCCTCAAAGATCTTGAAATACATAAATCCTCTGGTGCAGATTGTATATCCCTTTAGTTCTAAAGAGATGTTCTACTACGCTGGCAAAACCATTGCGCAGGCTTTTCTTGGGTATCTTGCCATTTTGATGGAAAACAGCATTTGTCCTGCGCGCCGGTCCCTAAAAAGTGTGAATCTTCCTCCCCCTGCAATTACCGACCAATTGCACTAACGTCCCTTCTTTCCTTTCCTTCTTAAATGACCGACAATACGCTTTTCGTAGCAAAAGCTCCACTTGTGATCTGATGGCATATCTCACCGAAAAGTGGAACCAATCCTTACATTTTGAAGAACCAAAAGTAATTGCACTTGCTGTTTCTAAAGAATTTGATAGGGCTTGGCATGAAGCACTTCTATCGAAAATGCGTGCATTTGGTATCGGAGAGTTTCTTCTTCGTTGAATAGAAATTATCCTTCGGACTACTCAATACAAGTTGTATTGGACGGATTCAAGTCTGATGTCCATAAAATAATTGCTGGTGTAGCCTAAGGCTCCGTTTTGTCTCGGACACTCTTCCTCATCCGCATAAATGATCTTTTGTCTAAAACTTCTAATCCGTTAAAATGTTTCGCTGATGAAATCACCCTCAGCTTTTCATATTCGTTTCCAGGCACAACCTTTCTGTTCGGCTGTGGGATTAGAACGGCAAAGTACGAGTATGCTAAGCTCATTAGGTTCCGATCCCGACAGAATTAAGCAATGGGGAATTAAAAATCGTGTGGAATTTAATGCTTCGAAAACGCAATGCTGTTTTCTATCGGCTAAGCGAAATATACCATCCTTGCCATTATCTATGAATGGCACTTGTATTAAAGAAACCAAAAAGCATTCTATTGCTGGTATAGGTGTATGTTACTGGCCAGCTCTTATGGAATGATCATAAATGGTGACTTACTTACTTAACCGGCTCCAGATCCATGGAGGCATGGAGGGTCTCTGCCTGAGTTATTGCGGTCTTCCATGGGTTGCGATCCCTCGCGAGCTCAATCCAGTCGTCGGGACCAAGTGCTTTTGCGTCTGTAACCGCCTGGACCCTGTAGCGAGGTTCGGTCTTCCTCGTCGTCTTGAACCTGGGGGCTGGGATTCGAAGATTTTCTTGGCTGGAGCGTTGTCCATTCGCTCGATGTCACCGAGCCAGTGCAGTCGACGTGGTTTGGCTTTTTGGACCACATCCGCATCTTGGTACAGCTCATATAATTTACGATTGAATCTTCTCCATTCGCCCTCTTCGCATATAGGACCAAACATCGGCCGAAGAATTTTTCTCTCGAAAGTGTCCAGTATCAATTCCCCTTTTTTACTTATCGTCCAGCACTCGGCACCGTAGAGTAGAACTGGTAAAATTAGCGTTTTGTATAGCGTGCACTTTATCTTTCGAGAAAGGAGTTTTGAACCCATTTGTTTGGCCAAACCGAAGTAGCAGCGGTTTGCTAGGGTAATTCTTCGTCGGATATCCACTAAGGTGTCATTCGTGGGAATGATGTTTGTTCCAAGGTAGGTGAACTACTTCACTACCTCGAAATTACTACTACCAACAGTGACGTTTTGTCCTAGGCGATGAACAGATAAGGCTTTGTTTGTTGATAGCATATACTTTGGTTTGTCCTCATTAACTTCAAGACCAACGCGTTTCGCCTGTTCATCAATAGCTGTGATCTGTGAACGCTTCTAGCATCGATATCGATGTCGTCCGCATAGCCAAGCAGTTGGGAAGACCTGTTAAAGATAGTGCCTTCCAGGTTAACACTATCTGCTCCAGGACTAGGTTGAAGAAATCACATAATAGCGCATTTCCTTGTGTGAACCCTGTGCACGTCTGGAATAGCTCGGATGAGCTGTTATCCATTTGCACGTTGCACCGCGTATTTTGTAACGTCATGCGGCATAGCTGGATCAGTTTTTTCGGGATCCCGAGTTCCGACATCGCCAATAGAAGCTCTTGCTGACTTATGCTGTCATATGCGGCTTTAAAGTCGATGAAATTTGACCAGTCTTTGGGCATACTTTCCTCCTCCCACACTTGGTTGATGAGCTGATGCATGCACCCTATCAGGACATCCCCTCCATACTTGAAGAGTTCCGCAGGTAGGCCATTCGGGCCTGCGGATTTGTTGTTCTTAAGCTTGTGGATTGCTTGTTTAACCTCTTCAGTACAGGGTAGTGGGACTAGATCTTCATTGACTGGTCTTATGCTTCTTTGCTCTCCTGTGGCTTTCTCTAAATAATGCTCATTAAGCAGCTGTTGGAAATGCTGCTTAAACACGTCTACAATTCCCTGTGCTTCGGTGACTAGGTTCCCTTCGCTGTTTCAAAGAGCTTACGTGCCGGTCCTATAACCTGATGCCAGTTGCTTGGACGTTTTGTAGAACCGGTGGGTCTTGGTAGCGGTGCTAGAGTCCTCGAGATATCTGAGCTGGGAAGCTGCGAATGCTCTTTCTGCGCAGGGTTTTTTTCTCTTTCCTTCTCTTTTCACGGTACTCCTCTTTTGCTGCTCTTGTTTTCCGTTGCAGCATTTGCATTCGTGCATTTTCCGTCTTCTGCTTCAATACCGCGCATTCATTATCATACCACGGGTTCTTTTTCCTAGGTGGTTGATAGCCCATGGTGGTCTCAGCTACCTTCTTAATGATGTTGCGATACAGGTTCCACTGGTTGTTGACGCTTGTGGCTGGGGGTACGGCAGAGAGTTTCCCGGTCAATTGCTCACTGTAGTCTCTAACTTTCTCAGGTGCGCTAATTCATGCAATATTGAATTTCATCCTTTGGGCGGTCCTCAATTTCTTTTCGTTGGACAGTCGGGCTCTGAACTGTCACAACAAGAAAGCGGTCGGAGTCCACGTTTGCACCTCGGAAACTTCGCACGTCCAAGATGTTCGACGAGTGCCTTGCGCCAATTAGCGCGTGGTGGAGTTGGTTGGCGATTCGACCATCTGGAGATCGCCAGGTTGCTGTGTGTATCCTTCGCTTGAGGAACCTAGTGCTACTTATCACCGTATTCCGAGCTGCAGCAAAGTCGATTAGTCAGAAGCCGTTATCTTTTGTCATTTCGTGGAGGCTGTGCTTTCTAACTAATCCGCCAAAGATATTTTCCTTCCCGACTTTAGCATTGAAATCTCCTAGCACGACTTTGACATCGTACTCCGGAGAGGCTCCGTAGGCTCCGCACAGGAGGTCGTAAAACTCCTCCTTGTTAGATTCTTAAGCTTCATCTGTAGGGGCGTGTGCACATATTAGGTGCATAAATGGTGAGGTTGTCTTAAAATATGCAAGACATTTTTTCCACCCTCTGTTCTGGCTACCATCTATAAGGCTTATATCCGCCCAAAACTTGAGTATAACTCTCATATCTGGACTGGTGCCCCCATTACTCATTTGAGTTGGATAGAATCCAGAACAGAGCCATTTAACTCATAGGAGACGGATTAATTACGGAAATTTTTGTTTCTCTTAAACACCGCCCAAATGTTTCCTGTCTTCCATTATTTCAGCTATCTATCAACAATGCTCAAATGAAAAAGCCAGTTGCATTCCACCCCTCAAACAATTCCACCGTAATACTCGTCTAGCTATGAATGCACATCAGTTTTTATCCGTGAGCCTTACTTCTTGCGTACTGTCAAATAGAGAGGTTCTTTCTTTGGCCACACTATTAGAATATTTTGCTCTTCTCTATTTTTACCCCACAGTGTGACGTTACACATTTCACAACACCATTTGGATCTGGAATGACACTGGCGACATCTGAGTTGATTAGATAATTTTTTAAGAAGGTGGTGCCCTGTGCTCTCTACAAAACCTCTTTTTACGGTTAGATTTGGATATCCTTTGTCTTGTTTCAAAGTTTGATGTCTTATTTAATGGAGTGTCCTTTTGTAAAATAAAGTGATCGCCTTTGTAGTTGTTTTCTAGTTTATAGAGCTTCCAGGCATTGCATATAGTATTTGAGATCATGGCTGTGAAAAAGTTCCACCACCAAATTTTGCCCCTTATTTCAAAAGAGTAAGTTTCGATAAACTGGTTGTGTAGATTAACGCTGCTCATGTTCATGTTGCAGGTTTCGAAAAGTTAAAGCTGGGGATTATTTATCTTTTTCTGGTGCTCCTTGATCCACCTCCGAATATTCACAGGATTCAAGCTGATAGTAATTTGTGACCATTGTTGCAATATTCTTTTTTTTCCTTCTATTTGACAAAAATAAATTTATTTGTCTAATCATACTAGAGCTCAAATGATACCCTATTCTGTTTTTGAAATGGTTTTTTTAGGGGGCGTAACGGAATCCCGTTTTTCAAAAATCCCACAAAAAAAGTTTAAAAATACGGTCCTCTATAATACCGTTTTTTTTAAAATACCGTCTTATCTCGTTTTTTTTTAGAGTACGTAGCTAAAACTTATTTATTTTATGTTGGCTATTTTTCAGATTCTTTAAATGCTAGAGACACTTCGCATACACCCAACCTCGCACCAACCCTAAATCATATAGTGTGCCCAAACATACCTCACTGTTTATACGTCGTAATAAGGAAAGGAATCATAAAAAAACGGGATTTTAAGAGACGGGATTATAAAAATGGGATTTAAAAATAAAAAAAAGGGGATTATAAAAAGCGGGATATCCCCAACCCGTTTTTTAGACGGTAAGGGAAATTTTTTTTTAACCGGTTACCCCGAGCTGTTGCAGTGGCTCTTAAACTTTTTTTTTTCTTTCAAAGCCTTCAAAAGTCCATTACAAGTAAAAAGTTGTCAAAATACATGATATGGTTACTTGGGTATTCAAATATTCCTTAAAAGGTCAAAAACAACTCTTAACGGAAATGTTTTCAAAGAAGTTTTTAGCGCATCAGTATGTGTCAAATTGGTACCTACAATTGCCTTTGCCGAATCTAATAGACTTTCCTTTAATAAATAGTTTGGTGGAATGTCTAACGAAATACTTCAACATTGATTCGTCTGCTTACATAGGTATGCATATTATATAGTGGCCCAAATACAAGTTTCTTTTTAAAAATGTAATAAAATGAACAAAATTAAATTTCATCCATGTATTATAGCTTTTAGTAAGAGCAGACATTCCAATTAATTATGGACCACAACTTCCTTCAGTCGGATCGTTGTGCGCCTTCAATTGCTGAGTCAATTGGACTTTGTAAGCAAATAATCCGAGATCTTTGTGGAGAATTCTTCTCAGGCTAGTGCATGAAATGATGAGTTGTTGAGATCAACGGCAAGTTGATGTGCGTGAAATGAGTCTCACACTGCCGTCTTGTCTGAGTCTTGTACACTAGCTTACAAGTCTCACGAACTTTTTGCACAAACTTGGGTAGAGCAGGCGCAATGGATGCTTCATTTTGGCCAAAATTTCTTTTAAAAAACTCACTGTTTGGGCTACACAGCACCCACTTTGGAAATAAGTTTTCAATATTTCCCAACGTTGTTCATGAGTACAGCGACTCCTCTCTTCCCGCGGAGTTATGATACTTAGTACTTTCTAACAAGACAGCTCAAAGTAACCTATGATTTAAAAAAAAAACCACTAGATGACCCACCCTGTATATCGCACTATGTAATAATGCACACATAAAGTCATTGATAATCTTTTCAAAAACAAACAATTAGTTAATATCGTGTTGTATTCAATTTTAACATTCCCCGTCCCTATTGAAAAACCCTGTAGTTATTGGTCTTTTTGAATTCCTTATGAAATAGACATTCGCTTATAATTTACAAAATTACTAATAACTCACAAGTAATTGATTATTCTTAAGGTTTTATGAATAACAAAGATATCAGAGAAGAATGCAAAAGAATTTGCAAAAACCTTTTTCCAACTGTCACCTTAAATAAAAGACTTGCTCTTCCAATGTTTAAAAAAAAACGTCAGTCTAATTGTAACTCGTGGTCTATTTTGTACAAAATTTACTAACAATGTCTCAAATCAAACAAGACCTTTTTTGAATATTTTTCCTCTTCTATCATCCTATTTCCCTTAAATTCTTCAAACCGGCCAGACTATACAAAGTTGGAAATGAACAAAAAGAAATCCAAACTTTTTCCCAGATAATATCAATGGAACAGATTGGAAAAGTAGTACTCGTATTTTGCAACTACCGCAAAGTAACTTAAAAAAAAAAACAACTTAGACATATATACGGCCCATTAAGGGTAAACCCTATAGGAAGGTATAGGTTAAATCTATATAATGTTTCCTTGATAGATTCGGCATTCGGAATCCTGCCAAAAGCTTAATCCGCAGAGTGCAGATAGCGAAGGATTCAATGCTTCGTGCTTATTGCCAATTGATTTGCCAAAAGGGCCAACTGAAGCGTGAAAAAAAAGGATCGATTTTGCATTGCATTTATGAACACACATGTTTCCATATATACGAACACGACCCATATCCACGACGAAAAGGTAAGCGAAACAGTCAAACCCAGATAAGCAGAATTTTTTAGTCATGTGACAAACGTAGCTCAAAAAGTGCGATAAGTCTAACTACTTTATATTGAATTTTTAAACAAAGTGCATTTTTAAATTAATTAATCCACAACAATACAAGTAGAATTCTTGAAGTTTGCGTTCTGGGAAGAAGTTTAAAATCAAACAAATCCTTCTAGTGGATGTGATATCTTTTTTCTCATCTTCAAGACACACATAAATATCACTACAACTTTTTGATCAAAATCTAATATTATAAAGAGACTGCAGCGCGGAGGTTTTTCCCGCCGGTCTTGTCAGGATTGTTCTGCAAAAAGCACGAAACTTCAAAGTAACAAGTCTTTAAAACCTTATAGAAAAAACTTTATTTAAAATAACTCTTAAGCTTGTAACAAATTGCACTCGACAAATCAAGCTTTCGTTCTGGTAGATCAGCAGGTATAACGCCTAGTGGCACTATTCAGCAGGTGGGAGGTTCTTGGTGGTACTCGATACAGCAGGCTTTTACTCTGGTAGATCAGCAGGTATACCGTCCCTTATGACACTATTCAGCAGGTGCTAGGCCAATAAAGCATGAATGTGGCGTTATGTGTTTATGTGCGCTTGAATTGAATGTCGTGAAGTACAGTTCTCATTAGTACCTATGGTGCGCTTGAATTGAATGTCGTGAAGTACAGTTCTCATTAGTACCTAATTAAGATGATACCAAAGTTGAATAAATTGGGGCAGCATGGAATGCTTAGTTACAGTACCTCTGGTGGTATTATAAACTATTTTCCCAAGCGTATAGCTTTTTACCTAAGTGATATACTTTACTTGAGATTCAATATTCGTCTGAGTTCTAGTGTTTTTCCTTCGGTTCTTCAAAGATGCGGAAATTATTCTCTTATTTAAAAAAGGGCAATCCTTTTAAAGTTAGTAAAATTTTTAGAAGAATTTCTGAAGAATCGTATGACTTAAAAGATTTGTGGTGAAGTTAGTAAAGGTTTCAGTAACAAGAAAAGTGTTATACCATTGTTTATTAACATGATTTAAGCTTTTGACATGGTAAACCATCAGATACTTTGAGAAAAACTTTTTAAAGCTTGACTTAGATGTCAAGTTTTTTATCGGTTTGCCTCACACTTTACTGGTTAAGTAAATAAACTGACAGTGGATCTTGTTACCGTCACACTTAGATCAATGAAGATCCCTCGTGATACCCTTGAGATTGTGAATCTTATGTATTGGAACCTATGATAATCCTATGACATTCAAGCCCGTTAAGGGTGTTGATGAGTTTCAGCATTCAGCAAGCTATAGCCTGCAATTTGGGAGGGTACTTCTAAGTCATTGAAGAAATATCTGTCGTTACAATAATCACCTGGTTGAGGACAGGTAGACGCTTTTTAAGGGGGTAATCGTTTTCCTTACCCCCACTTGAGAAATCACCATTCCACCAAGCCTCTAGGAGTATGTGACTCCTTACAACGTCTGGTAGATAAGTGATAGGTTAGTACTGGTATATGTCAAAGGGTTAAAATCGATGGAGTTTATGGTGATGCTTTTTAAATAGTAACCGGTGTACTTCAAGGTTCTGTTTTGGGACCGATCTTATTTCTAATTTATGCTTACTCCGTTTTTAAGCAACCACTAAAAAGTAATATAACTGCGTTCGCAGATGACATGGCTTTCACATACTTAATTCATTCACCGAACTGCCATGGTTTGGTTTTTTACTGCTCCAGTCGGCCATGTTTAAATTTGGGGGGTAGTTTAATATGTACCTAAGCAATAAGGAAGTCAATGTTTAGTTTCAATCTTTTCGATTCTATTATCGCATTAAAAATTCCGAACGTAAATTTTTCTGCCAGATCCGAACGGCTAAGATAAGACACACTTTTCATGATAAGCGATGTTCTTGAAGGATTTGTCACTCCCTGGCAAGAGACTTAAATTTAATAAGTAGGTATAAATGAAGTTCAATGGCAGTCTGGATCTGTGGCCATTCTGAAAAGTGCCACTTTAATACCATAACTCATTTGAACCTGTGGATGGATTTTACATGGGGTATTGTGGATATACATATTCTCACGGAGTCGTCCAGTTTGGATTGAGTTAAAAAAGGTTATACGAGTATTAGGTTTTGATGTGTTTTATTGTGTGTTTGCTTCTGCACAATCATACGGAATTCGGATCATTTGGCCAACCGGATCACCGCACGCATCAGACACCATCTACACTGTGCTAAACAATGTGAAGAAGCAGCAACTTAGACCGTCAAGTGATCTCTGACCAGATCAGTCCAATAGGAGGACACGGCACAGAAGTAAGTGAAATTCGGCCTAGATCTATGTCTCGCGACCTTTAATAGTTTGAGGATAAAAAAAAATTTTGTTATCTGATTCTTTGAACAAATTTGAAGAAAATTTGAACAAATTTGAAAATACAGAGTACGTTTTGTGTTCCTGGTCGATGTTCTTTTTTTCAAAAACTTTTAAATGAAATACAGTTTGAGAATTTGTATGATCTTTAACAATAGGTAAGAAATATGATGTCGGTCAAATGGGGCCTTAGCTCTTTTAAGCACATTTTGTATAACAATTTTGCAGACTTCTGTGGTAATTTCAGCAATTTCGTTTCTAATATTGTTCTAAAGCATCGAGGTTGTGGTTGGTTATTATTTAGTTAAATTTAAATCAAACTATTTGTGAGTGAGATATCAAAGGCCCATGTATGCCATTATGTGTTATTACGACATCAATCAAATATCCGCCGCGGGTTCGCTGCGTGGTGTCTATCTGAAATATCCATTGATAATTTTGCCTTTCAGGGTTGTGGTAGGTTTATGTTTAATTGGCATAAACCTGTGACTCAAGAAAGCCTCACTAAGAAAATCTAACAGGGAATTCGCACGATCTCGGTGACTAATTCACATCGCCTCCGCATGAGATAACCATGTTCGGAAATCGCTCGTGAAAAATGTCCATTATGACACGGGCTGTGTGGCACTTACCGTGCTGTTGAAACCACATTGCCTTGGTGCCAATCCAATTCGGTACAAAATAAATTGATTATGGTTTAATGTGATTTTTCGACAGAAATTGGGGTCAGCTTCCAACTGTTTGAGAGCCCAGTAAGCGAAAACACGTCGTTGTCTATGGTCATCGACCCGAAGCTCCTGACTCACTTGAAGTTTATATGGGTGTAAGACCAATTCATTACACATGACGTTGTGGTTTTCGAAAGACCGAATTCTTGTGCACGGCATGGAATTGACTGCCTCGGATTCTCCTGCTCACTCACGGACAGCAGGGATATTTTCGGCAGATCTGGTGTTTCATTAACATTCGGCACTTGGCTGATTGTTCCCTGACCGCTTGGCACGAATTTATTTACCAAGTTGCGAATAGTCTGATTATTGCGACTTTAAAATGGGCGAATCGCGTAAAATTTCGATGTATTAGAAGACCTACCTTCATATAACAATCTTACAACTTGCACCTGTTTCTCAATGCTATTGAACTTCAAGTTGATTTGGCAAGCCTCAATAACAGCCACTTTGACAGATGTAGCTTCAATAATTCGGTCGCAATTAACTGTCAAAGTCGAATCCCTTTTGGAAAACTCTATATAAAAAATTATGAACAATTTAATTAAAATCAGTTTAGCTGTTAAGTTCTGTTCAGTTTTAAGAATGGGTTTTTCGTAAACTGTTTTCACCCATAATTATATAAATTAGTTCAGTGGAACAATTTTTTTGATTGGCAAGTGACTTTTTGGTCTTCTAATAGAACGTACCTCGGCTGTATGATAAAAATGCAAGGCTTATAGAAAATCGACCCAAATGCTTTATCATCAGACCAACAGAATTTCGAGGCACCGTACATTATATTTATCTTCTTTATCATCGTTACCGAGTTCGATCTCAAGAACGATTTTACCGAATTTAAAACTCTTTTCATGCAGTATAATCAATATAATCTAAAGTAAAATTGTTGAAGAACATCAAACTTGAATAAATACTTTTTACTTGCGACTTATAGGTACTATAAGGTAAGTTATGCATTCGTAAAAAAAATCGAACTCGAGATTTTAATCAAAGTTGACATTACTATGATAGCGAAGACTAAAAAACTGGGTCTCGAAATTCTGTCTATCTGTCTGTTCGTCTAAAGCCTAAACGGCTCGGCCGATTTTCTTTAAACTTAAAGGATATCATGTTTATTTTTTTCCCTCACACGTTTTTTCCTTTTGTTTTAAGACCAAAAATAACGGTACTTGCCATACGATTTTTTTTCGAAATTTTATAAATATTTTTTTTTCTCAGAAACTGCTCGACAGATTTAAGAAATAAAAACATAAAAAAATTTCATTTAGTAAAAGCTAGGTAGTAGTTCAAAAAAAAATTGCGAAAAATGGTTATTGAGGGTACCCCCCATGGAACCATTTTTTTCGTTTTTGATTTTCTCAAAAACGGTACAACCGATTTTGATAATTTTTACTTGCGATATAGGTACTATAGGGCAAGTTCTGCATTTGGAAAAAAAATCGAACTCGAGATTTTGATCAAAGTTGACATTACGATGATAGCGAAGACGAAAAAAGTGGGTCCGGCAATTCCGTCTGTCTGTCTGTCTGTCTGTATGTCTGTATGTCTGTACCTCGATCTAGAGCCTAAGCCACTGGACCTATTTTCTCCAAACTCGGTGGTTATGGGTCTTCGGTGATTCCCTAGAGGGGAAATTGAAATTTTTTTTTAGCTCTAAAACTAACGGTACCCCCCATACACCCGTAATGCAAAATCTTATTTATCTCGAAAACGGCTCTAACGATTTTGATAAAAAAAAATTAGGTGTGATATTATGAACATGGACTACGTTTTGGTAAAAAAAAATTTTGGGCAAAATGTTATTAACGGTACCTATCATAGAACCGTTTTTTTGATTTTCGACTTTCTCATTAACGGCTCTAACGATTTTAACCAAAAATTTTCAGCAGGAGTCCCCCTAAGTTTAAAATAATATTGTATATAAAAATATTCGAAAAATTATTTGTTGGGTTTTTTTTCAAAAAATTTTTTTTTTTGAAAAATCAATATCTTCAAAACCTATGAACGATTATTTTTTGAAATTATTTCCTAAAATCAATATTATTAAATACTTAAAATCGCGTCCCACATTTTTTTCTTGAAAAATTTTAAAGAAATTTCTTATATAAAAAATTTATTTTTCAAAATTTTTATTTCAAAACTCAATATTTCGAAAACCCCCTGCTAGATTTTTTTCAAACTTAGTAAATAAAAGTTTCTTAATATAATCTGCAAGATGTGAGGCAAAAAATTTTTATTTTACTAACAAATGTAAAAAAAAATTAAAAAATGGTTTTCAAAAATCGTATTTTCTCGAAAACGGCGCCTAGAATTTTGATAAATTTTTTTTTCTTTCAATTAATTTTTATGATCTTTAATTTAATAAAAAAAATTTGAAATTAAGATATTACAGCTTGTACCTACCATAGAACCATTTTCTCTAATTTTGAATTTCTCATTAATGACATAACGGATCTTAATGAAATTTCGTACCGAGATGCTTCCAAAAATATTAAAAAACATTGCATTTCAAAACTTTAAGAAAAATATTTTTTTGAATTTAAAAAAAAAATAATTTTTTTTTTTTTGGAAAATTTAATATTTCAAAAACGGCTTAATATTTTTTTTTGTAAATTTAATTTTTATTCGAACAATAATAAAACTTTAAATTGGCATACCAACATTTTTTCTTAAAAACGTTTTAAAAATTTTTTATATAAAATCTTATTTTTTTAAGAAACCACTACAACGACTTATAATTTTTGTTCTTGCATAAATTCATATTTGCATAACATTCTGTTTCTATCTCTTACTACTAAAATAGTTTAAAAAATAAAATTTATCCTTATGAACAGTTCTCTCTAGTAACATTCATTTTTAAATTCCTAGTCTATTACATAGGAGCAAGTTCGTGCGACCCAGTCGTGCATTTTATTTAATCTACAAACTCTCTCTCTGCTAAATTAAATATTGAAAGATATTGCTTCTAAAGTGTTTTTTTTTTTTACTATTAAGTAAATATTTTCTTTGAACCAACCAAATAATATAGTAGAAAATAATTAATGGGGGTTTACTGTATCTACCCAATTATGGACGATCAAGCGTGGCAGTATGCCATTCAAATCTGGAACTGCCCGCCTCACCACTTCACATGTATCAGCTTTAAGGAACACTTTGTTGTTCACAACATAGCTTTTGTCTTTCTCTCCCTCTCTCTCTCTCTCTCTCTCTCTCTCTCTCTCTCTCTCTCTCTATCTCCCTCCCTCTTTCTCATTTTGTACGTTATAACTTAAAAAATGCAAGAATAAAAATGTAAAGTCGAGGTACTTATTTCTAACGCCAATAAGGAAACATTCAACAAGTTCACTCAAGGAAACATTTTAGAAATGCACAAAGACATAGTAAGGAACTTCTTCTGCACTCAATACTTAAAGTTTTTTTGAAGTCATCTAAGGAAACTGCAAATGCGGTCTGGCAGGAATAGTTCGATTCGTTTTTTTTATCTTAATTTTTATTAACTTTATTGTTATCATTTAGACTTTTATTAGACGTATTTTGATGAAAATAAAATGTGAATGGACCACTTAAGCTCACTTTCACTTTTTTTTTATAATTTCACAAAATTGGTAATCATAATAAATTCAAAAATATTAGATGTCAAAATCAGTGCCTTTGGAAAATCGACACTTCGAGGGGAAATCTGCATCCCTCAGTGTCGTGGGACTAAATCGAGTCTTGTACTACTTTGTCCTTCTCCTTCTTGCAGTTAGAGCGTTTAAAGAATTCAAATCATTTATTTTGTCTTATTACTAACGTCAAAATGACATTTAGATATTACAACGGCTTTAAACCCCCTTTTAACCATGTTTATCTTACTCCACCTCTATTCCTTATGTAAAGTTTTAAAGTCGAAGTAATTTTACTGCGTGGCTAAAACGAGTTAATAAATAAGGCTGAACAAAATGGTCGTTTTCGAAAACGTCAACTCAACGGTAATTTGATCGTAAAATGATCTTTATTTTTTGACGCACATATTTGCTATCGTCAAATATCCAATCGTCCTCCTTTCACAAAATCTCTGTGATCAACAGGAGTCAATTATTTTGCAAACCCATTTGACGTTTACGAACTAGCTCCCTGGCTCCGTAAATGATGTTATCGAACATTATGACTTTAGCAAACTGCGTTATCGAAACTAATGCCTTTGCATTTTTGTTTTGGGGTTTTGAAAAGTTCACATTTGCAGTTTAATTCCGATGACGACGTCTAGTAGTACTCTCAAATTGGTGTTCAATGTTTGCTTCGACCTGATGTTTCAGAGCATTTCCGGTTACGTTTCTTAGAATTTAAAGTATCAGTGCATAAGGAGTGAGTGATGTAGAAACAAACCATACTTTAGATCATCCCATTTACTGATTTTTGACAGTTAAATTTTGGACTTTAGGTGGCTCTTATTCTGCAATTTTGTTTATTCACATCAACATTGAGGTGAAAATAGAAGAGATTGTGAATGAATTCGCCGTACAAGCGGAATAATTCTGCTCGGAGCTTATTGAATCCTTGTTTGTGTATCACTTGTTTTTAAATCTCCTGAACCACTTAAATCATATATGGAAAAAGGTCTAGGTAACTGCTGTAAAATTTCTTGCTAATACCGATTTGTCAGCAGCATTTGCTGAGAGATTTTTCTCAATATTAACTTCATTTTGAATTGCACGAGGTCTTTCAGCAGGAGGCATATTAGAGTCGTTGATGAAATCTCTTTAACTAACAATAGGTACATTTTTGGATCACATTTCGAGCATGCAGAAATGTTTGATATGATCTTCGTGGCTGAATAATCGAACATGTTGACCTTGAAAATAAAATTGAAAAACCTTGTAACTTATTGCTGAGTGTTTCCATCATAAATTTCCCAATCTTTTCAAAGTTAATTCTGAATACAAAAAAATACCGCTACTCATGCACTACCCTGTATATAATATTAAGTAGGTAAGTAAAATTATTTCCTTGAGTAATCTATTTTTTATTTTCACTGTAAAATATTATTTTTAATAATTTTTGTTTGACGATAATGGTCCACTATGTTAGGATAGGCGCATTTTGTGGATGATGTGGTTCATAAAATTAGCAAACTTAAAGACAGTTCCTCTTCTGGACCAGATTGCTTGCAACAGATTGTTTTACAGAAATACTTCTCTCTTTCAAAAATCTCTTTCTCAATTCCTATTCATAAAAAAGCTTGTTCCAAATCTTTTCGAAAGTATTGTCTTCGACACACTTTAACTCTCATTGCAAACCAATCATTTCCGGGAAGTAACACGGGGTTCGTAAAGGTAAATCTTCAACGACAAATTAAACAGAATTTGTTTTTTTAACTTTGATTTCAATTACAAAAAAAAAACACGAGGTTGATGTTGTAGCCACGGACTTTAGCAAGGCCTTTGATAAAATGTCAGACAAAATTATCTAAGTCAAACTTAAAACTCTTGGATTTCCTTCTGGTTTCATTCAATAAATGGAATCATACTTACTGGATCGTAAATATGGGTTCTTGCTTAGATCTTCACTGTTAGATCTTTTTACTGGGAGATCTGGCGTCCAACAAGGCAACCATCTGGGACCTATTCTTTTCATCCTGACAATCAATGATGTCGAATCTGTGATTGACCATTAGGAATCATCTATGTACATATGGGGATGGCATGGACATTTTTAGACCAGTTTCTTTACCTAATGATACTTTACCTTTTCAGAAAGTTTTGAGCCATTTTTCTGTTGCAAAAGAACAAATAGGAACTTATTGTGGGGAAATGTCAACCAATCACATATTCCCGAAAACATTTTCGGCCACCACCCCGAGACTATTACATTAATCAAAGCATTGTTTCCAGAGTAAACATTATTCGGGATCTGCGATAGTAAACTCAAGTTCAGATCTCATTATGACAAATTTGTGGCTATGTCTAATTCAGCTCTTGATTTCGTTAAGCGTTGGTCAATGGAATTTTCTTCAGACCATTTCGTTACGAAACATCTCTATACAGCCTTTGTACGACCTCTGCTAAAACATGCTTGCCAAATTGTTCATATTAAGAGAATTGAAGGAATTCAACGTTGGTTCCTCAATTTTGCTTCTTGGGTTGACAATCACAACTGGCCCTCATATCAAGATTGGTTGCGGCTTATTTGCTTACAATCACCAGAAAGACGTCGTTACATCAAATATTGTCTTGTGTAACTAATTCTTCTGACCATCTTTGAAGCAATGAGTAGCAGTAGCCTTTCTTCGCAGATTTCAACTTGGCGAATCTAGCGTCGGGATTTGGGTCTACATCCGAACAAGATTCATCTCGATTCGAACTGTGTTATATTCCATACATAATGGCATACATGGGCCATGTCAAAATCTACCCATCTTTATTGAAAAACCATATACATAGAATTAGCTTTAAATTACTTCTTTAAATAACTGATGCAACTTGTAATATTTTTTAAAATGTCTTCTCTAATTGTTGTGGATTTATCTACCTTTAAACATGTTTCTCTTTAGTACTCGTATAAAGTAAATCTTAAAAATTTCAAAATGCAGAACTCAATAGTGGGTCTTCCTTCAATACATTTCTATGGCTTCGAAAACGTCTGCACTTCAATAATTCACCTAAGCGTTATTCGCCTTACAATTTTCATTTCTTCAAGATTTCACAAGATGAATTTCGATGGATCTATATGGGACAATTTAAATGAAGGTTGGTTTTCTTATAAGGCAAGGTATAGTCATGATATTTCATTAATTCAGGTATTTACACCTTTGTTCAGAAATGTGCGTGCGGTTGAAGCAGTCCGTAAACTGATGATTTCTCTGCGTTTGAAAAATAATAGCTTTGTCCTTCAAGTTCCATCAAAACACATTATTGATTTCTAAAGTGGGGAGAATAAAGGAAACACTATGGTATAGATTTCTTTATGTGCAGGCGTCGTCGTCAATAGGATACCAATTTCAGGATTTCTTTGAACAAAAAAATATATCCCTTTGGAAGCAGAATATTGTACCTAGGCTATAAGGTTTTGTAAAGAAAAGTCAAGTATGTATCGCACGTATTCGCTCTTACGAAGGCTGTTTGAAAAGTTCTCGGCCTAACATAGAAGACGTTGTTTTAATAAATAAATTTTAATTCCTCAAATAGCTTTATATATATAATAATTGTATGTGAAGTTTCATTAAAATTGGTCGCGTACATATATCAGTGCAATTTTTTGTTTGAACGAACCTATTGCTAACAACGAAAATGGAAAAAAAAAAAATGAAATTAGAGCCGTCAATTAATATTTGGTCAAAAAGAATATGACATCAAATTAAAGATGGCTTCGATGAGACATTGGGGAATCTGCACCTTCGTTTTCCATGGTCAAAAAGTGGGTAGTCTTATTTAAACATGGCAGACAGAGCGTCGAAGACGATCGTAGAAGCGGAAGGCCAACAACATCCACCTCTTCAGAAAACGTCGATAAAGTTCATAAAATGGTTTTAGACGACCGAAGGTTAAAAGTGCGAAAAATAAGCAACACCATGGGGATCTCTTCTGAGCGGGATTACCACATTTTGACCATAGAATTAGGGTTGAAAAAATTGTCCGCAAGGTGGGTGCCGCGTTTGCTGAGCGAAGAACAAAAATTTAATCGAGTTGAAATCTCTAGAGAGAATCTAGCGTTATTTCGGAGGAATACCAGCGATTTCTTGAGAAGATTCATTACCACCGACGAAACATGGATTCATCACTATATTCCTGAGACAAAATAACAATCAAAACAATGGAAGCATAGCGGTTCTCCTCCACCGAAGAAAGCCAAGTCGTGTGTTTCAGCTGGGAAAGTGATGGCGTCAGTCTTTTGGGATTACAAGGGAATTATTTTTATTGATTACCTTCCCAAGGGCCAAACTATCACTGGTCAATACCTAGCAAACCTGTTGGACAAATTGGCTGGAAAAGTTGCCGAAAAAAGACCAGGATTAGCCAAAAAGAAGATCCTTTTTCTTCAGGATAAAGCTCCAGCACACAAGTCGGTTGTTGTCATGGCTAAACTCCATGAACTTCGATTTGGTGTATTGAACCACCCCCCTTATTCACCTGATTTGGCACCATCAGACTATTACCTCTTTCCTAACTTAAACAAAATTTGACTGGACGCAAATTCTTCACCAACGAGGAGGTGATTGCTGAGACGGAGCGGTTTTTCGAAGAGTTGGAGGAATCGGCCTATAAAATGGGTATAGAAGCACTGGAACACAGATGAAATAAGTGCATTGATATAAGAGGAGAATATGTAGAAAAAGATTTAAAAAAAAGTTTTAAAATTTGTTGCGTTTTATTGGTCAGGCCGAGAACTTTTCAAACTGCCCTCGTATGTGCGAGAGGATTGTAATATTTTAAACTTAGGTTTTAATAGAGAAAAGAGTTGAAAAGCATGAAATTTAAATCTCTAAAACAACTAACTCCCTTAAGAGTTCGAGTTCTCAGTCTGACTTTTTGACCAAATTTGAATCAATTGCACCAATTTTTTTAATGCTCGGAGCGGAAAAAATAATTTCGACAGATATCATTAAAACAATAAACAATTAGGACTCCAATTTTCTGGTTACAATCTATCAAGATGAAGAAATCAAAAAACCTCCAATAAAGTCGAGCGATTAACGTTTAAACTACCTTTTGCCTTTTAAGATTCGTAGTTTGGTCCATGTTTACCTTATTTTCAAAATATGCACCGATTTTTAAATCAAAACTATCGAATAAAGTCCCCTCCCTATTTCCAAACGTATGTTTTTTGTTTCCATTTGAAGTGTCAAACAAATAATAAATTAAAAAAAAAAAACTTTGGAAACACAATATTTATATTTATTTGACTAATAGGTACTTTAATCACAATGGAAATGGATCAATGCACAAAACAAAAGATCACGAACGAACTTTTTTTCCATTCAAACATCCATTTGTCTTGGTCCCATTTAATTTAAATGATTGGGCCAGATCTTTACAAACACAGCTACAATTTCTGGTGTCTTTTTGGTGTAATCCGTTCATATTGTTGCGAACTTGTTTTTTCGTTCTGCCTAAGAACAAAAAGTCTATTATAAATAGGTAACACAAGTTAACTCAAATAAAGATAATTTCCTTATTACTTACATTTTAATTAACAATTTCTTTAAAAAGAAAATACTTTCCGCAACAAGAACTTGTCGGAGGATTTCGGAGATAATTTTGTTTGTATGTGTCAAAAATAAGGCCATTAGAAGTGCTTTATCGCACACAAATGGCATGCGTTGAATTTCGTCGGACAGAATTTCCGATCAGCTGATCGGAGAAATACCTTGAAGCAAAATGTCTCCGATTCGGAGGAAATTCCGCTCCGACGGTTACCTCGATAAGGCCGATTATAATCAACGAAGAAAATTTCGACTGGGCTGACCTTCGTAGATTATCTACTTGTATTGTCCACCATTTAGGTCGATGGGTGCCTTCATTGGGCCATATTTCTTTCATGATGTCAGTGGCAATCCTATATCAGTTACGATGGACTCCTCTTGGGAAATATTGGAAGACTTTCTTGTGTCCGAAATGGATCAATTGGGCCTGCAGACCATGGGGTTCAACATTATGGTGCCACATCTCGCACAGCTTATGCTACGATGGAAATTTAACGAGAAACTTTGCCCGGCCGAGTAATGTCATAATGTGGTGATACCCACTATCCCCTGATCTTACGCTTTCTGATTATTTGTTATGGGGGAATTGAAGGAAAAGGTAAACTTCAACAAACCAACCACAACCTCGATGCAAAAAGAAAACATCAGAATCGATATTGTTAAAATATAATGTTAAAATATAATTTATAAAGTTGTATTTTATTTTAAAGTAATATTTAAAAAAAAAAACATCAACCTAAAACATAAAAGAAACTCTGTATTATAATCAGCCTTAAAACGGCCATATATTTTTTATGTACCTGGATTTGAATAATTTCCCCTCGTTTAATATGCATTTTTATACTTTCAAGAATTATCTGCATTACAAATTTGAATTAAATCGTTTGAGTTTAATCGTTTAAAAAGTCGAAAATCAGTAGACTTTATTAAAAATTGTATTTTATTGAATATGTCGTACAAATTAAGCAATACACAAAAATTTTATCAAAATCCCAAAAATGTTGTTTGGAGAAGAATAAAGATGTTGGAAACGGGTTTTTCAACACTGACATTTGTGTGTTATTTTTGAATGAAAGCACCATTTTTTTTGAACATCTTTTAAACAATATTGAAAATCATTTTGCGTCAATAAATCGAGATTTTTGAAATATGAAGTAAAACAAAAAAAGATTTTGAATTTTTTTTTTTAGTAAAACACAGAAAAATATAAATCTAAAAATAAAAATAATTTTAATTTTGCTCAAACATCTCCTTAAATAGTATGAGGTTAAAAATATAGAATGCCGTGTGACATCTTGGGGAAAAATGAATTCATGAAAAAAAATAAGTTTTTGTATATAAAATTATAAAACAAATTGTTTTTTAGGAAAAGCTAAGATTTTATCGCACACAAAAATTTTTTAGACTTTGGAAAGAACTGCATATCTGATGCACTCTTATGCACTATTGCTTCCACTAGAGCATGGAAGACGTTCACATTTGTAAATAACTACTAAAGGCCTTTCTAATTTTGCTAATTATTTTTTGTTATCAATCACACACAAAAATTGCTGTGGGCTCTTAGTCTAATTGTGTTTTCGTTTTTATTCTTGAGGTGACTTAAAATATCTTTTACTACAGTAGCCTCTTTTCTTGATGGAATTGTAAGACCTAAAAAATCAGTTTTAACGCATTTCATTTTTCCAACCAAAATGACATAGACCCGTTTGCTTAATCTAAAATAAAAGTTTTGTAAGTTCAATCTTTTTTGAGACATAAGCGTTTAAGTTGAAAATAAATATTTGTTTCTTTTCAGCAAATGAGTCTTAGGAATTTTTTGTCTTCATCCAACTCATCTATAACTCGCTACTGAATTCAGTAAATCGTCGTTGTCCGAAAATCTCCTTTGTAATTTTGGGTGAGTTTAATGATTGTTATGGCATCTTTCAATTCTGCGCTTCGGGATTGTAAAGCTGCGCCTGCAGACTGGAGAACGGATAATATTTTTTTGGCCACAATCACGGCCATTCGGAATTCCAAATTGAGCATCACATTCTTAGCGACGTCATCGCCCTAAATCTGTCATTTCTAATTTCATCCAAAGTCGTCAAAATCAATGAATTATTATCATGTACAACTTTTGTTGCGGCCAAGTGTCGTGACCCACTGTTCTAGGAGCCGGGAAATCTTTTTTCCAGCATACAAGGCAGCTATTTTCCATGCTGAAAAAATTCATCTAACATGATGCATTGGACAAAAAATAAACAAATGAAAGTCATTTCTGAGATAACCCTAATGACTACCAAATGCAAGCGATGGTTAAAGCAGTGGACTTAAGGGATTTTTCGGCCCAATTTATTTTCTATTCTGGTCGCAACTCCCAAAACTTTAATTCAGTAAAATTGACTGCATCAATATTTTCAGTAGTAGTTACTGTCAGCAAAGACTCACTGACAATTCCATCTTTAACGTAGCGTATTGCAATATTTTCACGGTTATTTTTCTTCCATTATGGTGAACCAGTTAAGGTCCGATTCAACGTCTTACTGCTATAATCATTGCTTGAATTATTTTATTTTGAATTTCTGGTGAACGGTATGTTGCAATTTGTGTATATGAGTAAGAGACTCCTTCAAATTTGGATCTTTCGGGCAGTTATATTCAAACAAATTCTGAAATAATCCTTATTCTTTTTCCTCCTCCAAAATATAATTTCCACGCAAAGCTAATGCGTTGACAAATTGTATAACCTCAATAATAGACCTAAAGCTTTTTGATGTATCAACGTTTTAACACTGCTAGTTGTAGAGACTCTATTTAATTTGTCCTGCCACATGGCCATAGCTCGGGTATGGGAAATGGATTTTTCTTGTTTTAGAAAACCAGTTTTTGAATCAGTGGCATTACGTGACAACAACTATCGTAGTTGATTTTTTAAGGTAGGGCATTGACCCCTAATGTCCCCATCCCCATAGCCACGGCCATGCTACAATCATAGGCACATTTAACCGACCAGTTCTTTTTTCTGTAAATTTAAAGAAACCGTCAAGTTTAGATCACATTGGGTGTAAGTAATATTAAAAGCCAACTTTGAGAAAAAACTACGTTTATTAAAGAATTTACACAAGAAACAAGTTTTTGAAAAAAAAAAAATACTTAAAAAAATGTTGTCTTTTGTTGTTAAAAATTTGGTAAAATTATTGAAAAACTAAATTTTTAATAATTGGTGTTTTTTTTTTTTTTTTTTTTTTATATTATACGCGCACTCAAGGGGTTATGACTACCCTTATAATGTTAAATACACAGTGCGAGCAATTAGGAAATTAGGATAGGATTAGAAAGGAGATACCGATGCACATTGGTTTTGAATGTCTGCACATTGAAATGGCTGGGAAATACTGAGCCAGGTAAAGCATTCCACATTCGTGTAGTGCGACTAAAAAAAGAATCTCTGTATTTGACAGTACGTCCGAAGTTGGGCTCAAGGGTAAACTGATGGGCATTCCTAGAAGTTCGGGTATTACGGTTGAATTGTTTAAGGGGAGGAATGCATCTGGCTATTTCACTAGAGCACTGTTTATGGAAATAGCGGTAAAATAATGTTAGACATGAAACATTGCGGCGGTGCTTGAGAGATACAAGTGTTTCAGTAAGACAACGGTCGCCTATCATTTTTATAGCTCTCTTTTGAATTCTGTCCAAGAGACTCAAGTGGGTTTTAGGAGCACCTGCCCATATATGGGAATTGTACTCGAGCTTCGGAAGAACAAAGGCTTTATATATAACAACCAGATCAGAAGGGGTAAAATACTTCTTGCATCGACGGAGAAAACCTAAACACTTAGCAGCGTTTTTGGCAACGTCAAATATGTGATCACTCCACAGAAGATGGTCTGTGATGTACATACCTAGAACTGAAAGCTGATCAGTCTCCTCGATGCAAGTGCCGTTCATAGAAAGTGGCATTGGGGGAGGGTTGCGCTTTAACGACAGTAAACAGCATTGAGTTTTTGAAGCATTAAATTCTACACGGTTTTTGATTCCCCATTGGACAATGCTGTCAAGATCAGAATTTAATGAGCTTATCATACGCTGCCGTTGGAAGTCCACATCCGAAGAACAAGGATGTGAATCTAAAAACGAATATGAAAAGCTGAGGGTACTGTCGTCAGCGAAACAATTAAGTGGATTAGAAGTTTCAGACAAAAGATCATTTATGAATATAAGGAAGAGTGTCGGAGACAAAACGGAGCCCTGTGGCACACCAGCGTTTATTTTGTGGATATCAGATTTGAAACCGTCCAATACTACTTGAAGAGAACGGTCCGAAAGGTAATTTCTAATCCAACGAAGAAGAGATTCGTCGATACCAAATGCACGCATTTTCGATAAGAGAGCTTGATGCCAAACTCTATCAAATGCCTTTGAAACATCAAGTGCAATAATCTTACTTTCTCCAAAACGATGTAAAGATTTGTTCCACTCTTCGGTGAGATATACCATCAGATCACCAGTGGACCTATTGCTACGAAAGCCATACTGCCGGTCATTAAGGAGCTTTCGTTCTTCAAGATATTTCTTAAGCTGAAAATTGATCAGCGTTTCCATGACCTTGGAAAGAAGGGACGTAAGTGCAATTGGCCGATAGTTAGAGGGGGAGGAGGATTCGCCTTTTTTAGGGACTGGCTGGACAAATGCTGTTTTCCATCTACTCGGAAAGAGACCTGAAGAGTAGGATAGATGGAAAAGCTTACGCAGAGGTTTTGCCAGCGTTGAAGAACACCTCTTCAGAACAATAACAGGGATACTATCCGGGCCAGCGGATTTGTGAATGTCAAGATCTTTTAGTACTCTAGCAACTGCACGAGTTCGAAAGAAGATCCGTCCCATATAATCGTTTACGCTCTCAAGTACAGGAGGAGTCATGTCACTACCTGGAAGCGTCGAATTAACAGCAAACTGTGCTGCAAGCAAATTGGCTTTATCTATCGAACTTACAACAGGAATGTCATTGAAGACGAGCGTTGGAACTGAGGATGACGTAGTGTTTCGTATGTTTTTTACAAATGACCAAAAATTTTTACTACCTTTGGGACATAATAGTATTTTTTGCCGTAATTTTTGATCATGTAAAAATTTAGTTCGTCGGATATGAATGTTACAGGTCTTTCTAGCTTGTTTGTACTTATTCCGGTTTTCCTCAGTGGGATTGGCTTTAAAACAACGGAAACTTACTTCTTTTACCTTGATAGCCTCTTTACAGCTCGAATCAAACCAGGAATTTTCTTTCGGTTTGATAGATTTTGTCCTATTAGGAATAAAATTTCTCATACCGTAGAGAATCAGATTTGAGACCATATCTGCACTGGAATCTACATCGCTACCGAGGAAGCATAGCGACCAGTTAAATTTCCCGAAGAAATCATTGAGACCGTTCCAGTTGGCTTTCTCGTACAGCCAAACGGTTCTTACAGGGTTTTTTTTCTTTAACTGGGGATTGTTGACACGAGAAATTCGCAGATATGACACAATGGTCTGATGTGCCTAGAGGCGATAAGAAATTTATGGTGTATTTATCAGAATTTGAGGTAAGGAACAAGTCTAGAGTGTTAGCCGTTTGACCTGCAACGTCAGGAATCCCAGTTGGCTCGTCAATAAGCTGGGTCAGATTGTTTAACTCAGCAAAAATCAATCTCGACATACCTTCCTTCGGGTGTTGTCTGACCAGAATAGCGCAGCCACGAAGAATTGTGTACATTGAAATCGCCCGTAACAACGATCTCACTGTGCGGAAAATGGGAAACAATTCTCTGGATAGAGTCGGATAGGGCATCGAATTCATTAGAAGTCGAATTACTATCCAAACTTGGACTGCGATAAATAAAACATGTATGAATGATGCGCCTTTGAACAGTGAATTTGAACCACATATAATTAAAATTTGTATTTGTACAGGGACCATACTGTGGTAGAAGCTGATAGGCAACATCATTACGTACGTATACGGCAAGACCATGGTGAGAAAAGAATAAAGGCACTAAACTATACCCATGTAGGTTAAACTCCGTATGATCGGTGTTTTCACCAACCTGGGTTTCACTTAGCGCCAATATAGCTGGCCTGTTTAAAACAGAGTGAACGTACACAGCACAGAAATTCTTTCGGAGCCTCCGAATGTTACAATACTGGACACAAAACTTACCAGCCATCACAATACACAAACACAAATAAAAACCAAAACTAGACAATAATCTATGCTGGTAATTAATTTTAGGCAACAGAAACTTCACATTTGCAATTTACCATTAGTGTTATGCCTAAATGGAAAATCACATTGATCCGCTCCTGTACAACCAAAATCAACAACCGCAATCTATCCAATATTGCTATATATAGTCAAATGCCACACTGTATGGTGTTTACCATACAATGTATGCAGTGGCTATACAAAGCAACTGAGAGCGGAGTTAGAACATGGAGAGAGAGGAAGAGGAGAGGAGCACAGATGAAACTGCACTGTCACTGCACTGTATTGATGTTTTTTTTCTTTTTGTATGGGGACCGCGGGTCTCTAATTACTTCGACGAGCCAATTTGACAATCCGTCAATGATATCCGCCTGACAGATATTGTGCTCTTCTAGAGTTTTAGGGGCATGTGTTCTCGCTCGGACACGTCTTTTAAGGTTGTGTCAAATATGCTCGATAGGGCTAAGATCTTTATTTTGTGATGGCCATTGCAAAGCTGGAATCCCTATTTCATTTAGGTAGTTAGTTACAGAATTTGCGGTATGGCAGCGTGCGTTATCACGCATTTACCGAAAGTTGACACCAATAAATGGTGCAAAAGGCATCTCATTGCCTGGCAAAACGTTTTCCTCGAATATCTGAGCCTCTATCAAACACAACAAGGTACCTGCGAGCTTCATAACTGATGCCTTCCCAAAATATTATGGACCCTCCTTATTTATTAACCCACTGTTTTGGTTATCGTGAGAAAAGGAGAAAAACTTTTGATTTTTGTTCGCCTGTAGACACGCTGACGTCCATCTGGACCTCGTAGAATAGGACGTCCCTACATTCTTCTTCAGCCCAGTTAACATATTCTCGCGGAATATTGCTGTACGGTGCTGTGCGAGCAATTCGCGCTGGTCGGAAAGCTGTGATATTCAATTCTTTCAACCTTCTTCTGATGGTGCGTTCACTCACACTAACATTACTTACTTACTTTAGATGGCGCTGACAGTCCAGGGTAAACTACGGCCTCAACCAACAAGCCCCTCCAGCTAGCTCGGTCACTAGCTAGCTGCCTCCAATTACGCACTCCAAGTTGGTTGAGGTCGGTCTCCACTTGTGCCTGCCACCTGAGGTGGGGTCTTCCTGTGCTGCGCAGACCATCAGATTTTCATCCGTTTTAGAGAGTGTCCATGATTCTGCCCCATACAGCAGGACCGGGATGATGAGGGTCTTATACAAGGTCTCCTTGGTTCTTTGAGCTAGGGCTTTATTACTCAAATGCCTTCTTAGCCCGAAGAAACAGCGGTTGGCAAGAGTAATTCTTCGCTTGATCTCTGCACTGAGGTCGTTTTGCGATGTAATAGTGGAGCCCAGGTACACAAAGTCTTTGACGACATCGAAGTTATACCTATCCATCGTGACGTTTTGCCCGAGTCGACGATGTTGAGATTCCTTTCTCGATGATAGCATATAATTCGTCTTGGCCACATTAACATCCAAACCCATTTTCGCCGCCTCCAGTTCATAACTTTCAAACGCACCGGTAACAGCTCGCTTCGTCCTCCCAATGATATCAATATCATCCGCATAAGCAAGTAGTTGAACTAACTTTTGAAAAATTGTACCTCTATTGTTGACGTTTGAGTTTCGCACAATTCCTTCAAGAGCGATGTTAAATTGGTTGCATGATAGCGCGTCGCCTTGCCTCAGACCTTTCTCGACATCAAAGGGTTCGGTGGTGTTCTTACCGACCTTGACGGAGCAGCGAGATTTCTCCATCGTCATCCTGCACAAGCGAACGAGCTTGTCAGGGATTCCGAGATGAGACATGGCTCTATATAGTTGTTCTCTGTCCATGCTATCATACGCGACTTTGAAATCGATAAAAAGGTGGTGTGTATCGATTTGGAACTCTTGGGGAAGTGTGAACATTTAATCCTGGGTAGATTTGCCGGGCCTGAAACCACACTGATAGGGGCCGATCAGCTCGTTGACAAACAGTTTTAGGCGCTCACACAGTTTAGACGACAGGATTTTGTATGCGACGTAAAGGAGACTTATACCTCTGTAATTAGCACACGTCAGAGTATCTCCTTTCTTGTGGTTGGGATACACTATGCCGAGGTTCCATTCATTGGACATACTTTCATCCAACCAAATTTTTGAGATGAGTTGGTGCATGCTCCCTACCAAGTCATTCCCACCTGCTTTGAATAGCTCAGCTGGTAAGCCATCCGCGCCAGCAGCTTGTACGTTTCAGCTGGGCTATAGCTGACTGCACTTCATTTAGGTCGGGTGGATGGAAATTTTGACCATCATCGTCCAGGTTGAATGGAATGTTCCGCCTAGTTGCGGAATTTTGGCCTTCCTTGCCGTTCAGCAGTCTGGAAAAGTGTTGTTTCCAGATCCTCAGCACGGACTGCATGTCCACTACCATATTCCCACTCTCGTCCCGACAGGCTTCCGTTCTAGCTTTGTAGTCCTGGCTGGATTGCCTCACCCTTTGGTAAAACTTTCGAACATCCCCCCTGCCGGTACAGTCCTCAATAGACTCGAACGCCCGCTTCGCATGCTCTCTCTTTTTCTTCCTTAGAAGCCGGCGTTCCTCCCTTCGCCTTTGCCCGTAGAGCTCCCGGGCAGCTCTCTCAGCAGCTCTGGTTCTTGCCTGGTTCTTCACCACAAAAAAAACGTGTATCAGCTTCAGTAGCGGTTGAAACCCGATTTCTCAGTTTGTTGCTGACGACAAAGCGATCATCTTGAGCTGAATTGCATCGATAACGACCTTGACCTGGCCTCCTCGTGTATGAGCTAGTTTCCCGAAATCGTCTGATAGCATCCCCAATCATAGTTTTAGGTACACCAAGCGTACGAGCTTTGTTATACCCGGAATCAGTTAAAGCCAGTACTCCAGCTACACCAAGTACATCGAGTGGCATTTTTCTACAGTCACAAATGTCCATGCTGGAGGAGTTGTTGCACTTTTGAGTTGATCTAGGTTCCTGTACACAAGCTGTTTGTACATAAGCAGCTTACTTAGCCCATTTCGACTCCTGATTAGCGGGTAGACAAAATATATAGAATAGTTGGCTATCTTCAATATCAAGTCTGCATGCCTTTTCAATTTGAATTTGTTGGAAAAGTTGTTTCCCAAATACCTCGTTGATGATTTGACTGTTACTTCAGTGTTGTCTGGAAACTTTAGTTCGTAAGAAAAATCCAAATGACCACAGTATGACGATAAAAAACACGAGCTGAAGCTAGAAAAGTCTAAACTTAATAGTCTAAAATTAACATTTCGACAATGTCATGAAACCTTAAAAGCCTGGACATAAGCTTTTCTATAAGTCTTCTAATCTACATGATGCTTTGCCCTATTTGGTTCCATCAAAAAGCCTATACTATCTGATTCTAAAGTTAATAGATGGTTAAGTCATTCCCAGTATGTTCTCTAAACCAGAACCGCATTTTGGCTCAGCGAAAAGAATAATTTATATTTTTCCCGGTTAGCAACCAACATAATGTTTTCATGCGTAAAGCACTAAAATCATTTAAATGGGTTTGTGGTGGTGATAAACGTGTAGGTATCGTCCTTGTTATATGTAGCTATAAGTGTTTTGGACAATCTTGTGCACACTCGAAACCAAACTCAATGCAACTGCAGCAAATAAAACCGACCTAAAGTGGCAAAGATAAAAAGTAAAACTGGTCCTAATGCAAGACTCAGGAGAAAAGCTGCTCTAATTACGCTCGTTTGTTATTTCTTTTGGAAGGACTTTGGAGTGATAAAAAAGAATAAAAGTAAAAAACTAAACGCCATAGTTTGATGGGTAAAGTTGCATTCCCTAAACCGAGTCCTCATTGTTTGTTTTTATTGAATAAATATTCGACTAAGTCAAACTTGTTAAAACTTTTAAAACAATAATTAATTTGATTTGATAAGGTTCAGTATTGTAGTAGCGAATTTTTGAGCTGAACCAAGATATGCGTGGACTCCAAAAAGTTCAAATGCATCGACTAAATACATTGGCACAGCCATGTTCGCGGAGGGGACAGCTATTCTCCAGTTAAGGAAGTCTTCGAATTTCAGCTCTAAGTTCAAGGCAAAAAGGAGACCGAACCTCCGGCTTAGAGGCCAAGCCATAGCAATTGCGAGAAAAGTTATTCTGGATGACTAAAATCAGCGTATCCGAGTCCGAGCCTTCGTGACTCACTGGTCGAAAACCTGTTAAGCAAAATTCAGATAAAATACGAGTACATTGATTGGATCGAAATTCTATAAAATTCACACAGCCCCGACAAACAGGGTATACAGTATATCAGCTGCTGGTTATTAATTCACTATTTTCCAACACAAGCTCCCGAACTATGAAAGCAAGACTAAAGAGAACATTTATACAATTTCATGAAGCCGAGGCAGATGTAAAAACGCATAATGTCTGGGTTTTAAATGTGGGATTCAAAAGAATACCGGCGTAATAAGGATTAGCCATAGCCATAGCTAAAATCAGAAATGGCTTTTTCCCCCCAACACATTTAAAATATTGAGCAAGAGCTAGAGCTCTTGCTAAACGAATAGGAATATAGGAACTCTCCACTGACATTGGCGTAGTCGTCGTCGTTGGTTGTTGTAATTGTCATCATTGTCGGCGATGCATATGTTGCGTTACTTAAGGACCCTGAGGTGTTTTAATGCATAGAGCAAGGCCAGTTTGTAAGAGAAAGGATTCCGGTCCTCTTCGAAGTTTTTCAAAGGTTTTTTTTCAGTTTTCTTTTCTATTTCTATTCGCTTTCATTTTCTGTTTTTTTTTCCGACTTTATAGAAAAGACGCTTTAATGCCAGTACATTATGCGGGCATTGTCTGCTTTTCTATTATCCAATCCCATAGGTAAGTTATAAGGAATTAAAATGGAGAGTTGTAGTAATTGCAGGAATTGTCCTGCTAAATGCACATTATAAAGGCGGAAAAGCGTTGAAATTATAAATTGAAAAAAAAAAAAGAAGGAAAATAATTTGTGATGAGAATTATGTTAATTGCATATGCACAAAATTTAACGTTGCATAAAAGCCACTTAGTGTAGAAATATATTTATATTTTTTTTTTAATTAATGTACTTTTGATTAGAATAATTCATGTTTTGAAATTCATTTGAAGTAATGAATTTTTTTTTGTGGAGATAAGAAAAATTAATTGAAATACACGCTGCCAAAGGATCTAAGAAAGCATAAAATTCTTTTGTAAGAACCGTGATAGTTGGATCTTTTAACGAGCGAATTATAATGCAAATTAAAAATTTTAAATAGCAAAATTAGTTTTGACCAATGTTGCTCTCTGAAGGTGTGGCGCTTCAGAGCTCATATGGACAAGAGCTTCAACAAACAACCTCTTCCAGCTTCGAACGTTAAGTTGATTGAATTCCTTTTAACTTGCGATGTAAGGACTAAAGGGCAAGTTTTGCATTTGACAAAAAAAATTTAACTCGAAGTTTTGGTATTATGAAAAAGGTGGGTCCCACAATTACGTCCGTCAGTACCTCGGCCTAAAGCCTAAACCGCTGAAGATTTTTGTCTTCTAAATTGGTACTTCAGGCTCTTCGGTGATTCTCTAGAGGATAAATTGAATAATCTTTGTTTAGTTCCAAAAGTCGGTGTGAAGAATCTTATTCATCCCAAAAATCCTTAAAAATGTATAAAAAAGAATCAAGGAAATCCAAAAGATCCCTCTGAAGAATATTCTGTTAAAGCTTAGGAGAAATCTCCGAAGCATGTAGATTATGAAAAATCCTCTCAATCGATTCAGTTAAGCCTAGCTGCTTGAAAAATGCTGATGGCTCATGGACCAATTTTTGCGAGAACCGCTCCATCTACTTCTAGAAATCCATTTTCCAGGATGTTCCCAAACTGTTAATCACACTAACAGAAGTGTGTCTAAGAATTCTTTTACTTGTTCACAAGGTTTGATTTCAAGGGAAAAGCTGCACTGGGCAATCAATAGTTTCATACCATGTTAATCAGCAGGACCAGACAGCATACTACATGCCGATTTCCAAAAGACTAGAAACATTATTCTGTTAATCCCAGAAATGCTCTTAAATAGCTGTCTTAATTTTTCCCATCATCCTGTGCTATGGAGAGAAGCTGAGAGTTGTATTTATAGCTAAAGTGGGCAAAAGTTCCCATGTAGAACCAAAAGATTTCAGACCTATTAGTCTATTCCGTCTCAGAACGTTTAAGCGACTGATTGATATCGCGACCTTAGAACAACAAGGTTCTAACCGACAATTTTGAAAAAAATGAGTTTTATATCAAATCTGGGTAAATTTAGGGTGCTCTTTCGATTCCCGCAATCCATTTTGCTCTATCTCTTTCCATTTCCATGATAGACAGGGCTACAGAGTTCTATCTGCATATTTTCCATTTGAGATTTAATCAATAAGGTTCTAACTGCCACTTAGAACCTTGTTTCACAAAATATCCAGAGCTACAGAGTTCTATCTGTATATTTTCGATTTGAGATTTATTTAAAAAGGTTCTAACTTCCACTTAGAACTTTGTTTCACTAAATTCAAAAAAAGAAACCAAGTTCACAAGGTTCTATGTGAAAAGAAATATGAAAATATAAGTTAACAAGGTTCTAAGTGCTACATAGAACCTTATTGTTCTAGAATATAGGGTGCATCGTTGAGCAGCAAAGTCCTATAATGATTTTTAAAGTCAAATTTAAGGGTTAAAAATCTGGTTTTATTAGGTTTTAAAGTAAAAATTTTATAGATTGTGTGCATATTCATCGGTTTATAAAAAAAAATTTTTAATTTTTTTAAGCAGTATCCCAATAAAAGACTTCAAATATTCAGATGCGTTTTTCTCAAAACACACTTTGGTGTACTTAGAACCTTGTTGTTCTAGGGTCGCGATATGCATTTAAGATTAAGCATTGACAATAGACTTCTGTCTACGAATCAGCACGCGTACTGTACATGAAAGTCGGTGGAAACAGATAAGAACCATGGAATGCTCCCTCACTCATAAATAGTATACTATAGTTGCTTTCCTTGATTATACATTCAGGTCCCTTTTAACAATGTCTATTTATCGAATACACACTGTCATCTCTGACTGAAGATATTTCGTTTGAAGATTTTTCGTTTGAAGAATTAATCAGTTAAATATTAACTAGCTGGATGGTTTTTCTACATGAATACGAGCCCAAACGCAAAATAGTTGGACTACCTATGATAAAAAACAAAAATCTTCTGATTCTTAAATTCTATCGGAAATAAAATCAATATTTTGGTATTTTTCTTAAGATATATTTATTTTGAATAGGAATAAGTAACAAAAACAAAATGACTTCAATTAAATAACGGTATAGAGCAATCTTACAAAATAAAATAACGATTTAAACATTTATTTAAGTGCAAAATAGTTGGCCTATGGGTCTTAATTTTTATTTTACCATGGTGTTACGTCGCCTTTGGCCTTGATAACTGCTTCTATGGGTCGTGGCATTGTGTCAACTAATTTTTGACATTCTTCGTACCAAAAGACTCCCAAATATTTATGATTTTAGCTTTAAGGTCTTGAAGAGTCCGGCATGGTTCTTTTCGCGGTTTTTGATTCATTTTATGCCAGCCAGTTTCAATTGGTGAAAGATCAGGGCTGCTGGAAGGCCATTCCAGTAAAGGAATAGCTTCAGCAGATAACCACGCCATTGTAGACCTTGCAGTATGACAAGAAGCTCCATGCTGTTGGAAAATATAGTCTCCATCACTAGTTTGAAGTCGTGGTATTGATGGGAGAAGCTCATTTTCCAGAATATCCTGTACTTGGCAGCATTGACAATTCCATTTACAAAATGTAAATTGCCCAAACCCCGCCCCGACATGCATCCCCATATCATTAGAGATGCTGGAAACTTGACCGTTTTTTTAAGGCAATCTTTGTGAAAAACCTCTTGAATTTCTAATGACTCGTTTTCGTTCGTCGCCCACGCAAACTTCAAACCTGGACTCATCACTCCAAATAACGGACCGCCATTGACTTAAAGTCCAGTTTTTACGTTGTTTGGCCCACTCTAGCCGCTTTTTCTTTTGTTTAGGTGTTAAAAGTGGTTTTTCTTTGGCCTATGTTTTTAACGAATTAAAATTGCTCTAATTTAAATAAATCTAAAACAAACCTTATAAAATTTGTATCCAATTTTTTTCATAGTCCGTTTGCAAGTGTCGACCGAAACACATTTTTTTTATTCTTTCCCTCCATTGAACAGTTATTGCAGCGGCCGTTGGACGTCGATTTTCTTTAATTATTTTTTTAAAACTCGGCAATCTCGAGGTTTTGCAATTGGTGGGCGTCCCGTTTTTTTTACCGATCTCCACATTTCCACTATTTTTGAACTTTGAGATAATGTTTCGAATTGATGAGCGCGGTAAATTGAATTGTTTTGCGATTTTATAGCTCGATAATCCCGTTTGGAAGGCTTTATTTATGGATTCCCTAAGGTCTCTTGATAATGCAACGCCACGCACTATGGTTGACATTAAACTGTTGCTGGCTTGCATAAAACAGGAGATCAATAAACAACAAAACAAGTGCATGTCATTTTTCTAATAACGGTTAACTGAAAATCTATTTAAATCTTCATAGGCCAACTATTTTGCATCCCAGAGAGAGTAGTCCAACTATTATGCACTATCTTTGTTTGAGAGAATGCAAACTGGAGCCATATGTGCTTTCTCGAATTTAGTTCTGTTTGGTCTAATTTACTTATTAAATGTAATTTATTACATCGACAAAAAAAAATTAAAAAACAACTGCTTGGGGACCAGAAAATATAGGCACATAAAAAATGTTAATTTGTTAATTGATGAGTAGGCCAACTATTTTGCGTTTGGGTCGTATCTGTTAGCAGAGAGACGCTGCAAGGCGGTGTCCTATCTCCTCTTCTTTGAACTTGGTAGCGAATGAGCTGTATTAATCTGAAAGCGGAGAGTTACAGAGTGATTACCTATGCGGATGAAAACATCTATTAGATCATGTTTGAAACAATCTAACAAACTGGGCCGATCGGTGTGGGCTAGGTGTCAACCCTTACAAAACAGATCTTCTCCTCTTCTTTGGGAAATATAAAAATTCCCATGTAAGACCACCCTTCAATTAATCACTAGCATTCTCGACGAAGCAAAATACTTGGATCTTGTTTTAGATATGAAGTTAAGTTGGGAACCTAACATTCAAGAAAGAGTTAAAAAGGCTACAGTGGCACTCTGCTCATGCAAAAAAGACATTGAAAATAAATGCGGGCTAAATCCCCGCATGGCAGTATGGTGGACAGCTCCAGAAAAAAACAATAATTATTGTTCAATACTAAGCTACTGACAACGCTCAGCTTGTCTGGGCATGGGCGGGCATTTAGCAAGACACCCAAACAAACATTTGCAAGCACAGCTATTCGTCTAAAATCATCCTCACAATGGATCAGTAATGAAATTGGCCACTCCATCATTCTAAACTAATTAATTCGCTTCACTTCCAAGTAGCATCGATAAAACCATCTCAGGTTCAATTTGATAAAAAAAATTCGGGTGACCATCCGTTCTCTGGGAGGACATTGCATTCCTGGAAGATGATTCAATCCATTTTAACATCGGTGATGGGTCAAAAACTATTGACGAGTTTGATGGAGATGTATTCTCCGACAGACTTAATTAAAGTCTCTCTTTTCGTCTTCCCAATCGCTGTAGCTTGTTCCAGGTCATGTCCAGTTGTGGCTTAAAGAAAAGGTGATATCAATCAAAGATACCCGCATCTTCTCGGTCAGCCAAGCAGTCACTAAATCTCTTGACTCCGTTTCTACCAGCTTAATAACAGACCTTAATATGCCGATCGTCTCTGATGGAGATGACGCATCAGTTTAACATTCACCTCCGCTATGTACCGGGACACAGAGACATTTCAGGAAATTGTAAAGCTGACGAAATAGCCAAAAGTGGAAAAATTATACCCTTACACTGCCAGATAAGTCAAATATATTTATCGCTACGTGTTAACTTATGCTAAAGAAAGAGGCTATACAGAGAACAAACCTTAGGTGGAACAATGTCACCATTAGCTTGGCGAAAAAAACAGATTTGTCGTAAAAGTGTTTCGCCTCTCCTGCCGACAGCCACGTTAACCTTACCAACTTAACCTATACAGGATGTCCCAAAAGTCAACGTCGAAACGAAAACGGGTGATCGGACAGGTGGTGCCCCGATGTGACGGACTTTCAAGTGCCGTGATTACAAATATTATTTTTTTTTTTAATTTTTGTTATTGTTATGGTACCTTGAATAACCCTGCTAACAATTGCATTAAAAAATGTAAACACCTGCACCAGTTTTAAAGAAAATATCACTTTTTTGCCCAACTAAGTACTCAAAATTTGTACATGTCCCTAATTGAATGAACTGTAGTGTAAAAAAAATGTAATACGAAATTTTAGCAAGTTACCTTAAAAGTTGGTGTGTTCTATTCTCATTTCAAAATGGTATAACATTTTTGAGAATATTCCATAAATAATAGAAACAAAAATGTTTTTCTCAAGTAACCCGGTTTTAAGATAATTCTTTTTGATTCATTAAAAAAAAAAAACTTTGAATGCACTCTAGACTTCCTTGTGTCTAAGTTTAAGTCAGAGGGGTGAACAGTTATTTATAAATTATCAGTAACTACTACCAGGCCCAGAGTACCTTGGGCTTTCAGATAGTAATTAATTTCTATTACGAGAACGAAGTGGTACAAGAAGTCGAACAAGCCCCAAGTACCTCAGTACGTTGAATTCAAATAAGAACAGGAGTTCCCAAAAGTACAGCTCACCGAATTTTGAAGAATAATGGGCTCCATCCCATACCATGTTCAACAAGTGCAAAGTGTACTACCCCGAGAATCAGAGTTGTAAAAAATGCAGTCTTTTCGGTACTGCAGTTAAATGACTAAAAAAACTAATTTCCTTAAGTCTTTTAACTTACAAAAAGACTTTAACTGTAATCTAGGCAGTCGCAGTCAGTACTAATAGTAGTAATGTGCAGTTAATAAAAGCAGTTAATTGACTAAAAGTTAATTAACTGCAGTAATTTTTGACTGGTTTTAGTCTTTTTAGTCACTCAAAAGTCTTCAGTATAGGCCTTGTTTTGGTTTTAGTCAGTAAGTCTTTTAACTGCAGTTAATTAACTTATTTTTAGTCTTTTAACTAAAATACTTGAGAATTGTACTTATAAAACCACAGGATAAAATATTTTGCATGTAGAATGTTGGGAATGGCATGTGGCATATGACATATTGCATGTTATACGTTACATGCGGCATGTGCTACTTGGCAAGTATGGTATGTGAGCCTTTTATAATTTTTTTAGCCTTTTTATAATCACACTTTTATTTTATATTTATATTTATGCAACAAGAAGCAACAAATATATGTGTAAGTATGTGTGGGGTGCTTGACGGATACCAATATATCTTGTTGCTGGCGACACCAGAATTACAAGCTACAAGGTTAAAATACTAAATTGTAAGCTTTCCTAAATTTTTAAATCATGAATATCTTGGCTCCCGTTTGTCGTAATGGACTAATTTTATTTTTAATTTGAAGAAAATTAGCAGGACTATAAGACCAAAATCCAAAACTGAAAAATAGTTACCGTGAAATACAGTTTTTTTCTCAATAACTATGAAAAAAAGGTATTAAAAACAAGACAAAAAACGTTGAAACCAACGGTAACTTTTTATGTTTTGGCTCAAACATATTAAATTAAATGCAAGTTGATAGAAAATATTGTTATTAGCAATATCGTTTTTTATTTTCACTTTGCGACATACTGGGGCTGAGATATTAATTAAATAAAACATAAAATCATAAAATGCGTGGGTGCGCTGACTTACCTATGTTCAATAATTTATTACTCGGCTTTTGTTCATCGTAGAGTGTTGATTTTTTTTTTAAATTGTAGGGAATTACAAGAACTTTAATAATAAAAAATAAAAATTTCATCCTTAAATGAGCTTTTTTCTTAATAATCACGAAAAAGTGATTTTTAACCAACAAAAAATTTGTTTAACTCACTATAACTTTTTTTTCATTTGTTTAAACAAATGTTTTTTTTTAGAACATAATAGATAATGTTATTAGGAATAAATATGTGTTTAATTTTTGTTCGTACGGGATAGTGGAGCCGAGATATTCGCAAATGACCAAAAAATGACACAAATTACATTTTTACCAATAACTTTGGTAAAAAAAGTTGTCATGTGGTGCAAATTTGGTTTTAAGCTTTTTACATAAGCACCTATCGATTCATGAAAAAAAAAATAGACCATGCCTCTGCGCGCAAGGTCAAATGACGCTTTGACTGGACTATTGTCCAAAGCGTGAACATTTGAAGCAACTTGAATTAGAAGAGCTAGTATGTGGGTGCAACCTAGTTGTGCATTTTATTAATGTTGTCCATACTGCATTGTAAGACCTTGTTAAACGTTATTTTAAAATGTTTGCAACAACTAGTTGAAGATGTGAATAATACATTCAAATTTAAGCTTATCTTATTCAGTCGCCGGTTTAAAGTGAAAAATCGATAACATTATCTATAAAATCGATAACATCGGTGTTATTATCGATAAAATTTTTGATATCGATAACATTTCGATAACGATAACATTTTGTTTTTACAAACATGAATTTTTGTTTTTTTTTGTTCTTATAAACATTGCGCATAGATACACTTTAAAAACGGACGTGTCGTTTCAAAAAAACTATTTTGTGTGATTGTTCTCTTGGTATCTTTTATTGTTTCTGAAGAATTTTCTTAAGTAGCTTAAGGATATCGGATTATATCGCGACTATATATGTAAGAAAAAAACAAATTTTTAAAAAAGAAACTTATGAAAGTAGCCGTCGCGGAAAACCTTCTTATAGCCTTTAACAAAATATTATTTGAAATTTTTTTAGTATAATAAATAGTGTTTGATAATTTTAAAAATTATATTACTTTTTTTACGACTTTTCATGATATTTGAAAATTTCATCAAAATCGGTTGATTAATTCAGATTACTTCAGTTCAGCCTTTGTGATTGTATTTAAACAGATCTGATACCATATCTCGGTCTTGAGATATCTAGTTTCTAGCATGTTCCGGTTTTCCTGCCCATGCTAAGTTTTCGACTTTTTAAAGTTTTACTATTTTTTTTTCTAATGAACCTCACAATAATAAAAATTAAACTCAACAACAAGTTTTGCGGCTTCCAATAACCCTGTCCGCATATTGACGCTGAATCTGAGTTGAAATGATTTCTGTCTCCTTGTATGTGAATTTTCCGCTGCCCCTGTGTGAAAATTGTGAAACTTTGTGATCCCATCTTTCCATTGCACAACCCATAAACGAAAATTATGTCTGCGTATTCTTGGCTTGTAAAGGCAGCCATTTCAAACAGCATGATAAGGGAGTACGAAGGAGATATTTGTGTACAAATACCTTCATGTTAATATCATCTCATCTATTAATTCTGCATGACTTTTTAAAATTAATTTCATCTAAAAAGAAAGTAGGTTTAATAGCTATACGATTTTTTCTAAATTTTTGTGATGTATTTCAAGATAAAAAGATATCATCAAATTTGGAACAACAAACTTCCAACAACACAAGAATATCATTTATACATAACTCCATATAAGCCTGTATTGTTTAATATCAAATAGGGAGATGGAAATGCCAGTTAAATCTTATCACCCAAACTGACAACTGACACCAACATCAACCCCAACAACAACGAACATTCAAAACCTACAGATCTAACCAGACACAAGTTAAATATAAATTAAATTTCATAAGGTCATAAAAAGCATCATCACATTTCGAAATCCAAAATCCAGCCGATTGGAAGCCGGAGCTCTAGACTTCATCTTATTCTGTCTAACCTTTGGAAAATGCCACCTTTGACATCACGGCAGAATGCTATCAAATTTTACGGCCAAATTAGACGTGTGGCATAAAAAGAAATGGCAGAACGATTGGCGCATAAAATGGTTAGCTTTAAGCCCAGAGGATTCATATCTCATAACGAACCTACATAATTCGTTCAAAAAATGTAACACCCCGATCCTTAGGTTCAGCATCTAACATATATGACTACTCGTATATGTGTATCTGTTCCTGGTGGTGAATTTTACCGTCAAAGAGTTTTAGTCATAAAAACATCAGATCTGTGTGAAAAGCACGGGGGGCAAAGGCGCCAAAGTGGCACATCCAAATCACAACAATTGAATGTTGCGGCTTCGCGGTGATTTTCCAAATAAAATCCGCAGCAAAACTTTTGAAGTTTGAATCGGTTTGAAGGTTTCATCATTGTTCTGCGAAATGTCAAACCTAAGCCTCCATAGTTGAATAGTTGACGACGACAACAGCATAGTATAAAACTTTACCCTTTAGGTAGTGAGACAAAATTCATAATTATCTCTGCGTGTGTCTATCTGCAGGTAAGAGAATCTGTGTCGTCAATTAAACCAAAGTGATAAATACAATTATTGTGAGGATTGGTAATTTATACAGGTGTGTGCTTGCTGTCATGCCTACTGGCCAAGCTCGCATTCAATCGCAATACAGTTTTCCAATTATGTACCTATGTACTTAGCTTGCAAAATCATGAATGTAAGTTCATAACGAGGTCTTATTTACGGTGCGATGGCAGCGACCAAGGCACACCAATGCCTTATTGTTGCTTCATTTATCAATTAAATGGTAATGCAGCGGTAGGCATATTATACGAAATGAGCATTAGGCAAGAGGCAGAAAGTCCTATGGAAATTTCCATGCGTGCGTGTATTGAATTTGTTTTGAGGGCAACGTCAATTAATTGCTTTGCATATCGACGCTTAACTATGAATACCTCCTATGTCGCATTTAGAAAACTTCAAAGGGGACACAAACAAACTGATTATAGTCTCAAAATTAAAACGCATAATAATAAAATTTTATACATAATTATCAGTTTTGAATATCTATGATGTGAAATAGTTTAAATTTTAAAAAATCAGCGAAGCAGATGGAAATTATTAACGAAAATGCATCAAAAAGTGAGTTTCACAAAAAATGTATGTTAGGAGATATTCATAGTTAACCGTCGATATGCAAACTTTGTTGGTCACACGGCTTTAATACATGAATGAAAGGGTAACTCAAAGCCCTCAGGATGTCGTCGCAGCATAGGTCATAGCGTTGGCTTGTATTAAAAAACTGATTTCAAAGCAAACAAAAATGGAGTAAGTAGGTACGTAGCGTACATCATGGTTTTGCATTCAATCATAAAAATGAAATGCTCTAGTTAGTGCAGAAAAATTTGCTTTGAACTAGCTTGGGAATGATGAAATGATCATAGCGCAGGAAAATTAGATAGCAACAAATTTACCAAACTTCCGAAAACATTTTTGTTTTCTCAAAAGTAAACCACATTTGGACAGGAGCTAAAAATTTTTTTGGTTTGTTTTCTTTGTTGTAAGTATCCCTAATAAAGGGTGGTCCAACGAAAACGCACGATTAATTGTAAATAAAACAAAAAGTTTTCAGAGAATTATCTTGATATTTTTTTATTATGATATAAGGATTTATGAAAATTATGTGTGAAACAAAATATGGGCCAGGTGCTTGCCACGGCTTCGGTGGCATACCTCTATCTGATGGTCCATATTTTCAATGACTCTGAGACAAAATTGAGGTTCAATGTTGTTAATGTGCCGAATTATCTCATCCTTTAGCTCTTGAATTTTTCTTAGCTTATTGACGTAGACTTTTACTTTCAAATATCCCCAAAGAAATAAGTCCAACGGTGTCAAATCACATGATCGTTTCGGCCAATTAACATCACCACGACGCACAGTGCGTCTACTACTCGTTTTTTTTTTTTTTTTTACTTCGGCGCTGTTATGATATCGATGTCGAGGGGATCATAACTCTCCCACGTATCTGCTTCACACTAGTGATCCGCCTGTGGGGTTCGCCGGGTTGACCTCAGAAATCGGCGGCAAGCCTCCCGGTTTTGTATTGTTCCATTTCTGAGGCCAACTGAATGCTGGTGTTTTTGCATTTGTTTGTACCAGGAGTGTTTAGGCCTACCTTTCTTTTTATTCCGAATTGGAACGTTGTATGATATTGCCTTTTTGACGGAGTTCTCAGGATCTCTCCTTTGAACATGGCAATACCAACTGAGTCGGTCGTGTTCAATTTTTTGGGAAATGGTATTCTTAACATGAAGGCTTCCTCGGATCTTCGTACTTCTAATTCGATCAAGCTTTGTAACTCCTGCTGTCATACGAAGCATCTTCATCTCAGCTGCCGTTAGCTTACTCTCATACTTTTTGTACATTGTCCAACATTGTGAACCGTATGTGAGTGCTGGACGCACAACTGAAGTGTAGAGCTTTCCTTTCAGCTTAGGGGGCATTTTTCGGTCACAGAAGATAGCAGAATTTTCCCGCCACTTCAACCACCCTACGCTTACGCGATGATTGATATCGTCATCACAAGTAGCTTCGTTATTTATCATAGACCCCAGATATTTAAACTTTTCACACTTGGGAAGCACTACTCCATTCAAATAAATGTCTGGAATAGGCCTGTGTGGATCAGAAAATGGGCAGCATAGGTATTCTGTCTTTTTCGCGCTTATGCGGTACCCACTTACTTCTAGAACATCCACCCATACGTCAAGTGCTCGTTGTAGGGATATCGGGTCTTCACTTATGATGGCTCCATCGTCAGCAAAGAATAACTGATGTACTTTTGGATCCGTCACTTTGCCTTCAAGCAGGTAATCAAGAACTGTAATAAAGAGCAGGGGACTCAAGACACTTCCCTGGTGTACACCTACTGTTATTTCGAATTCTTCGGTGACTCCAGCTGCGCATCTTACTTTAGTAACTGCTCCATCATACATGTCCATAATTATCCGCACATAGGTTTCTGGAACTCCTCGTTGCCTGAGGGCCACCCATATTAGATCTCGTGGTTGCCGATCGAATGCTTTTTCAAAATCAACCAATACGACATGCAAATCCTCCAAAGAATCCCGATGTTTTTCCATAATTATTCTTATACTCTGGATTGCATCCGTGGTTGACTTACCCCCGTAAAACCCGCACTGGTCATCAGATAGCCTAATTATTTTTCGCAGTCGGCTACCCAAGACTCGCTCAACGATCTTCATGGTGTGTGACATCAGCTTAATCGAACGGTAATTATCACAGCTTCGAGTATCACCCTTTCCTTTATAAATTGGAAGAAGGTAACTTTCCCTCCATTGATTAGGCATGCGATCACCTCGTATAAGTTTGGAGACAAGAATCATGAGCCATCTAAACCCGATGTCTCCCATCTTTTTCCAAAACTCTGAGGGTATTTCGTCTGGGCCAACAGCTTTTCCCTTTTTGGAGTATTTTACCGCCTCACTAACTTCTTCGACTGTGACGTCGGATACTTCGCTTAAGTTAGGTGAAGCTATTGGAAAGTATAGCCTTGGAAATTGTTCGTTTAGAAGTCCGTCACAATACTGTCGCCACCTGTGAAGAATTTCGTTGTCTTCCACAAGTAGTTGGCCTTGAGCATTGTTAATGAACTTTGGCGAACAAATCTCCTGGGCATTTCTTCTTCTTTGAGCGGCTATTTTGAAGATAGTTGCGCCCTTATTCGTGTTTTGCCGTAGCTCTTGAATAGCACCAGCTGTCGGGGTAGAAATTTCATCCAGCTCCCGATACAGGTTTTCTGTATTCTTTGCTTGAATTTGGGCGCACTTCTTCTTCGCTTCTTTCTTGCAGTTTCTATATTCCACTTCGAGGCGTGACTTTTGCTCTGTATCATTAGAGGGGCACTTCGACCAAGCCTTTTTACTTATAACTGATTTAGCTTCATCATTCCACCACCATGTTTCTTTGCCTTGTTGGTTGTGTCCTTTTGAAACCCCTAACAGTGTTTTGGCTTTTTCTTTGCAAGTTCTCTGTAGGAGATCCCACATACTTTGTGCTGTACTCTCTTCATTTCGAACTATATCGGTGTTGTTATACAGAACGTTTTGCATATTCGAAATAAAAGCTTCGCCTTTTTCCTTATCCAGATTATACCATTTGATCTTCCCAAAAGTTTTTGTATGTTTGTTGTCGTTCACTGTCTCCATAAAAAATTCTGTCAGTAGGAGACGGTGTTGGTGGGCGATCGCTTCTCCTAGTATCACTTTGCAATCTTTTACCCGGGGTTTCATGAAACTAGATACCAAATGGTAATCAATCTGGGTTTCATTTCCACCACTGCTGTAAGTGACCAGGTGTCGGCTTTGTTTGACGAACATGGTATTTAGTACGATAAGACCGTATGTTTTGCACATGCTCAGGATGTCTTCACCAGGAGGGTTCCTGGTGCCGTATCCGAGGCCTCCATGGCAATCTTCATAGTCTTCGTTTGTCTTCCCGACATGTCCGTTCAAATCTCCGCCCACGAACAAAAACTCTTCCTTTGGGATGTCCTTAAGTAGATTGTGAAAGTCTAGCCAAAATGCATCTTTTTGCACCTGCTCACATCCAATTTGGGGAGCATATGCAGTGACAATATTCCACAACTTTCCTTTAATCACCAATTTAAGGGACATCAAACGGTCGCTGGATTTCGAAATGGTCAATACGCTGCCTAATAGATGTTTTGCAAGGATGATTCCGATTCCGTTTTTACCCTTTTCCGTTCCATAGTAGAACATCTTATAGTTTTTTGTCCTCGTATCCAAGAAACGGGCCCTGTTTCCCGTGTTTCGCCATTTTGTTTCTTGAACACATAAGATGTCCACTCGCCTTCTTTTCATCATCTCTTCCAGCTCGAAGCTTCGACCTGTCATACTGCCAACGTTCCAACTCGCAACTCTCAGATTTTGTATAATCTGCGGCATTACTTTGCTAGCCCCCGGAATCCGTCTAGCTCTGACCCGAGCATTGCTGCTCGGTCCAGGATCAGTACCATGTGTAACAATGGTAGTGCCTGGCGGTGTAGTGTCATTTTGAACGAGTACTTCCATAATGCTTTAATTCACAAAATCCTGGTTGTAAGTATCGACGTGTGCATGCTCCAGTTTTGTATTTGATCTCTCTTTTACGGCACCGGTAATCTCCAATCGTGCCAACCCAGGGACTGGCATGCACACTTTTGGGAAAGTTTATAGGTGTTACGTGTCGCTAGGTTCACCTTGCTGTTTGTGGCCTAGATGTATTTACTCCTTTAGTCGCCTTTTACGACAAGCGGGGAAGCGCTGCAGGAATATTCTAACCCGTCCCTGCACAGGGAATCGTAAGTTGCCTTAATAACAGATATTAATTTATCAGGGATACCCCTCCTGCGTAAAGCATCCTTGGAATAAAGGTTAGTACGCTGGACTGTTATGCCGTTTATCTGGATTCGATTCACAGTCGCTGCATCCCAAGAACAAAAAGTTTTCGAACGGGTAATACCTCTTGCGAGGAAGTGACATAACATTGAAAACTACGAGTATCTCTTGTCATAAGAAGTGCATCTCATCTTTGTCGTTGTTTAATAGGCATGCACGCAATGCTGCTTAAATTTTATTCCAGCGATTTCTGAAAAGCTGCATGACCGAACGTGAGGCGGAATCGATTCCTCACCTTCTATGTGCATGTCCTGCTTTATTACAAAGACGTAGACCCCAATTAGGAGATTTCTACAATAAAGATATAAAGATATACATATATGGTATAATCTCACTCGCTTCAAAAGGATCTCCAATAGATTCAACGATTAGGGAGAAAGTCTCAAAGATTTAATTTGGTATCACAATGTACCAACTCATGGTCTAAGTGTTTCGGCTCTCCTGCTATCGTCCACGTCTACGTCAACCTTAATTAATCTAGTCGTTTGGAAACACCAGACAATTTTACGTCTGCTTTATTCCTCTACAACCTTTTTTTTAAGCTTCACTCGTGCTTATCATAAAGATAAAAGGCTAATGTTTGTGTACATGGTCTCTGAGAAGGCATAACGACCATCGTTATTAAGGTACACAAATTTGTTTGCTAACTTAACTGATGTTGGAGTAAGAGGGAGGTGAGCGTTGTTAATGAAAATTGGGTGTCATTATGTCGTTTACAGGCTTCGTCATCAGTGAATCCGTCCGTGTCCCAGGCTTGCTGTTCTTAACTCGGTTTTCTTTTATATTATTTTGTTTAAATCTCTAGCGATATGTGCCTTCATAAAAAAAAAACCCTATAGTATATAATCCCAGTTGCATTCATAACCGCTGATCCCAGCTTTTTACCTTTTTCCTAACAGAACAAAAATCCACTTCCAATTCCAGGACTAATCCGTGGAAAAGTGTTTTCAAAAATTATTTAAGTGCTATCTCAATTACGCTCAGTATCCACTCCAGCGCTTTGACGCATTCTTCAGTTCGTTTTTTCGTGTGCAAACTTCATTCCGTCAACTAACCTTTTTGAAGAGCACCGAGAATGTGTCATAAACGCTTTGAAGTACATTTTCATACAGCTCTAGTAGCATAGTCTTAATAAATGTAGTCCTTAACATAACCCATTCATCCATATCGCACACACGAATGTATGGGTATGCATGTATGTATTTCTCTACGATGTGTGTACTTTTGGGTAAAGAATTAAATGACGCAGAGAGATTTTAAATTTTCGTTACGCTGTAGATGGGAATTTTTTCGCATGGCAGGATTTTCCAGTATCCTCGTATCTCTCTCCCTCTGTCTATCCCCCTGAAGGCAATAAAAAATAGATGTGGTGTGTGATGACTTGAAAGGGAATTTCGGTCTTAAATATTTTTCCCTGGGCTCCTTGCGGATGCAGGGTATTGTAAACAACTTTAGTTTTGGCCAACTAATTTCATGCTCGGTGTCATTTTCAGTGTAAAAGTAAGTCAACTACTCGTTTTTTTGAGAGACGCGACAGGATATTGTGTTTTATATAAGATGAAAGGGAAAATGATGATTATATGTTTTTGAGGATAGGGCGTTGATTAAAAATACGCACGAAGATATTTTCGTGGAGTTTGAGGAGTTTTTCGTAGAATTTTACTTTTTATCTTTTGTCAGTTGTTGCTCTTCTTCGTTGGATAGTTTGGTTATTTTGAAAATTTCTCTGAGTGAAACGGAGAAGTATCAAATTTGTTTTTCATTGTTAAGACTGTTTCCTTAACCTACCTACGAAAAAGGGAAGATTCAAGGAATAAAATGGACAATTTTATTCTACGTTTTTATTCATGGAATTATTCGTGGTATCTGGATGCTGTAAAATGTTCTTACAGCAAATTTCAAAAAGAGGAGGATTTAATTTAGATTTTGGGAAATGCAAAATTAACGAAGGTGTCAATCTTCATCAAAGTCCGTTTCGACTATGTGAATATTTTATTTGGTGCGTCAAAGAAATAGAATATAAAATATTTTTTTAATCATCTCATCTGTGTCCAAATTTTATTAAATATGGGCCTCGCAATTCTGTCTGTCTGTCTGTCTGTCCGTTCGATTGCAGCTAAACGGCTCGGCCGATTTTCTTCAAACTTGGTAGATATGGGTTTTAATTCCCCCCCCCCCGGATGTTTTTTGATTTGATTTTTAAGACCAAAAATAACGGTACCTGCCACACGAATTTTTTCGAAATTTAATAAATATTTTTTTTTCTCAAAAACTGTCCCACAGATTTTTTTTTTTAATTCATAAAATTTCTTTTAGTTTTTTTTTTCCAAAAAATATTTATTTTTGGTACCCACTTGGAACCATTTTTTTGTTTTTGATTTTCTCTAAAACGGTATAACCGATTTTGATCATTTTTTTTATGTTAAGGCTCCCCAGCAGTTTCAATATTATTGTATATTAAAATTTAAAAAAATTTTTTTTTTTGGATTTTTAAACTCAATATTTCGAAAACCCCATGCTCAATTTTTTCAAAACTTGATAAATAGAAGATTTTTAATATAGATTATAATATTTAAGAAAAAAAAATTGTTTTACCCAAAAATAACGGTACCCTCCATACAAATAGACCGAGAGCCCACAGCAATTTTTGGGTGTGATTGATAACAAAAAATAATTAGCATAATTAGACAGGCCTTTAATAGTTATTTATGAATGTGAACGTCTTGCATACTCTCGTGGGAGCAATAGTGCATAATAGTGCATCAAGTATGCAGTTCTTTCCAAATTCTAAAAAATTGTGATGCAAACTTTGCCATAACTTAAAAATGAACTGCTAAGTGTCCTGATTGCAAATATCGAGGTCCAAGACGTTTTGAAGGTGGCATTCTTAGTGCAAGAAGTACGCTATTCTTATCGCGTCTGGTAGGCAGAAGGCTGTCTGTAAAACGTCTTGGACCTCGATATTTTCAATCAGGGGGCTTAACTCTACATTTTGGCAAAGTTGTTATCACAATTATTTGGACTTGGAAAGAACTGCAAACGTGATGCACTATTATGCACTATTGCTCCCACGAGAGTATGCAAGACTTTCACATTTGTAAATAACTATAAAAGGCCTATCTAATTATGCTAATTATTTTTTGTTATCAATCACACCCAAAAATTGCTGTGGGCTCTAAGTCTAAAATGTTAAAAAATGGTTTTCGTAAATCGTATTTTTCTCGAAAACGGTTCCGAGAATTTTACTTAAATTTTTTTTCTTTCAATTAATTTTTAAGATCTATAATTTAATAAAAAAAATTTGAAAACAAGATATTACTGACTGTACCTACGATAGAGCGATTTTTTAAAATTTCGAATTTTTCATTATCGGCATAACGGATTTTAATGAAAATTTTTAAAGGGAAGCTTCTAAAAAGTTTAAAAAACATTGCATTTCAAAACTTTAAGAAAAATACTTTTTTGAATTTTGAAAAAAAAAAATCGTTTTTTTTTATTGAAAATTCAATATTTCGAAAACGGCTCAATATTTTTTTTGTAAATTTAATTTTTATTCAAACAATAATAAAAACTTTAAATTGGCTTACCGAAATTTTTTCTTAAAAATATTTTAAAAATTTTGTATACAAAAGCTTTTTTTTTAAGAAACCACTACAAAGACTTATAATTTTTTTTCTTGTATAAACCTATATTTGCTTGAATCACATGGCATGCTATTTTTACCTCCAACTACTAAAGAAGTTGTTTTAGTCGTTTAAAAAATTAATTTTTATGCTTATGAACAGTTTTTCTCTAATAACATTCATTTTTGAAATTCTTAGTCTATTACATAGGAGCAAGTTCGTGCGACCCAGTCGTGCATTTTATTTAATATACTAAAAAAATTAAATTTACAAACAAAAATACTGAGCCCTTTCTGAGATATCGAATTTTCAAAAAAAAAAAATTGATTTTTTTTTTCAAAAATTCAAAAATTATTTTTTTAAAGTTTTGAAATGCAATGTTTTTTAAACTTTTTAGAAGCTTCTCTATAAAAAAGTTCATTGAAATCCGGTTTGTCGATAATAAGACATTTTAAAGTTGAAAAAATGGTTCTATGGTAGATACAGTCAGTAATATTTTCATTTCAATTTTCTTATAAGATTGTAGATCGTAAAAATTGATCCAAAGAAAATTTTTTTTAGCCAAATTCTCGGAACCGTTTTCGAGAAAAAAAACGATTTTCGAAAACCATTTTTTAACATTTGTATGAAGGGTACCGTTGTTTTTAGGTAAAATAAATTTTTTTCTTGCATCTCATAATTTATTTTAAGAAACTTTTATTTATCAAGTTTAAAAAAAAATTGAGCATGGGGTTTTTGAAATATTGAGTTCTGAAAAAAAAATTGAAATTTTTATAAAAATCCAAAAAAAAAATGTTCAAACTGCTTGGGAGCTTTAGCATAAAAATTATCAAAATCGGCTGTACCGTTTTTGAGAAAATCAAAAACCAAAAAAATGGTTCCAAGGGGGGTACCAAAAATAACCATTTTATGAAAACTTTTTTTTTTTTGCAACCATTTCCTAGCTTTAACTAAATGAAATTTTTTGTTTTTTTTTTTAATTTGTGCGACAGTTTTTGAGAAAAAAAAATATTTATAAAATTTCGAAAAAAAATCGTATGGCAGGTACCGTTACCGTACAAAGTGTAAACAGTGCATCAGTTAATGCCTACTGGCAATGCGTCGTCCGTCGCGTGTTAATTACTGTCAAGCCATCCTCAATCTCAACAACGAAGAGAACGATTTTGTGTCGAAAATAATATTGAGCGCCATGATAAATGACTTCTTACTGTACGAATTAAATAAGGAATTCAATATGATTCATCAAAAATCCCTAAATTGCAGTGCCAACCGGTTAGAAAAAGTCTACTTATTCTTCGAAATAGTTTCAAAAACATTTAGATATATTGTGTAAGTCATAGGATTTTCGTCTTCTTCTTATTAAAAAAACCTCCATTAGTTGAAAAAATCACCAAATAAAAAATAAATCATTTCCAGCAATCGGGGAATAAGTACTTCAAATTCCACGTAGTCAGACTTCGCACAAAAGCTTTTAAGTTTTTTTATTCTTAAAAATTGTTACCCAATTTGCATGTTTCTTTATGTAGTTTCTTTGCGTGTAATTTGGTCTTTGGGAATCATTGAAAGAAATTCCTTAAATGATAATTAGCCAGTTGACTTTCATCAACTTTTTGCCATTTATACTTTGACCTTCGACTAGCAGGAAATTCTAAATGTCCACGTGGGAACTATTGACCGTTTAATGGCTTCATCGCCAGTTAGTGCCAACAGCTTTCCGACATTAAGTGAGTACAATTAAAAAAAATTTCATTTTATAGTAATTTTAAATGTTTTTTATTGTTTCATTTCGATTAATCGACTATTCTCTAAATGGTGGTTGTTTATTTAGAAATCTACCACCATCCACTGGCCTCTCGGTACGAGTATAGTTGTCAAGTAAAATTTAATTAAACTGCTCACACTCAATCGGGCTATTAACAGAGGCAATGTTAAATTCTGCTCTAGATTAAAATATCAGTTGCTGAAGTGTAGCTGTTTGGCATTTCCTATTAACCCCTCGGGACTGACGATTTATTCCTTTGCAAATTAAATCATTTTGTCCTTTGATTGCTCGAAGTTTGGCATTTCAGTGCAAGGACCAGATTGGTTTTCAGTATTCGAGTATATTTCCTGGGTCTTTGACCCTAGTTCAAAGTTAGTTAATAAATTCATGAGATTACTTGCCAGGTTAGTGGGTGTGAACAGGGCCGGTTAAACTTAAGATATGCGTTCTTTTTTTCAATCAGCTTACAACAATGAACTTTCATCGTTTCTTTATTCAAAATACCATATGTAGCTTTGGTTGCGTCGTAGATAACGTTCATAAGTCCCTCCTGAACCCAAAGTTGAAATGTCAGGAAGTTAATTTTGGCAATTTTTTCAAACTCATCTCGTTGATATGAGTTGAAAAGTTAATCTGTCAAACGTAATTGAATAATATCTGAATTTGCATTCTTTTATTTTGTGGGGGTTTATTTTTTTTGCTTGTCGGTTTTATGTTGATAAATTTCCTTTTATTTAGTTATTCTTCTGTCGATTGGTTTATCGGTTTTGTGTTATTTCGTTTTAATTTTGGTTTTAAATTTGTTTTTATGGAATTCATGGCTTCTAAAATAAAGAACACACCTTCACGAATGTGTCATGAAAAAGTAAATATTTTTGTGAATATTTTAAAAATAATAATACAATTATAGGCGCAGGTAGATAGAAGCTGCCATGGCCACAAGCAGTCTTGACCAGTGACAATACTATCCGCCATCGATAGTTGATTAAAAGCTAGTTCGTTTTTTGTTTATTTTGCTGATGCAGTATGAAATTTAATTTACATGATATTAATTTTTAGCAATGTTTTTTATTAAAGAAAAATAATAAGAGAATATACATTTTTTGTATATAACATAAAAGAATTTTTATAATTAATATAATAGGGCGCAAAATTTATTATCTAATTTTGTGTTGAATTACTTTTAAACAAAATAAAAAAAAAAATTATTTCGGCCTTAATTTTTTCCGGTTAAGTGTCTGCCGTCTTTATTGATATACATTTATGCTCGTTTCATCGGAATTTCCATGACTTTCCGCAAGATTTCCGAATAGTCTCGAATATTCTCCTTGAGGGCTAGGATTGTCTTGTTGGCATAAACCCGCGACTTCAAGTAGTCCTAAAGAAATAAGTATGGAATGGTTAAATCAGGCAATCTTGATGGCCGTCCCAAATCACCAAAAGGGGAGATTACTCGACCAGGAAACAATTCCTTCACAATATTCATTGTGGCTCGTATTGTGTGTGCGGTTACACCTCCTTTTTGAAATCACATCCCCCCAATCACATCACAAGCCCCCTAATCCGATTCGGGTAGTAAGAAGTTATTGATCATAGCCCTTTAGCGCTCGCCAGTAACAGTGAAAGCATTGCCGATAGCGTCTTCAAAAAAATACGGCCCAATCACTCTTCCTGCGTGAATGCTCAACCACACATTGACTTTTAGTGGATTTAATGGCTTTTCGTGCATCGCACGCCGATTTTCAGTGCCCCAGAAAAAAAGATTTTGGTTATTGACGTAACCGCTTAGTTGGAAATGCGCCTCATTGCTTATGATGATTTTCGACACAAAACCGTTTGCTTGATGGCTTGACAGTAATTCACACACGACGGACGCACAGTGGCGGAAAATGCCAAAAACGTGGCCAAAATTATTTTTTGTGTTCGCAATGTAAGAAATGCTTTTATTTATCAGATTAAACTATTACGAATACAAAAGGAAAGTTTTTTGATTATATTTAGTTTAAAAAAAAAAAAATAATAACGACAATGGGGCAAAATTTTAAACAACCTATTATTAAGGACTTAGCATCTTACTAGCTAGCAATTTGCTAAACTTTTAGTAATTTACTAGCTCTTAGAAAATGTTAAACCTTTTTTTTTGTTTTACTAATTAATAAAATTCTAATTCCCTTTTATTAAGAACGGTGCATCTGAATACGTTTAAATCATGACAGTTCTTGAAAATTTGCAAAACAAACAAGATCAAATCTGGGGATCAGATCTAATAATTTGGAAACTCAAAAGTCAAAGGGACAACCTACAATTTATTTTGTTATTTGTTTATTTTTTAAAACCTTTTTCGAATTGTTTTTTATCATTTTCCCTATTGTGGACTGGACCATTCCATGTAATGCTCCTATAAGATTAATTGGTGTACATAGATATATCCCTTGTGTTCCATTAGGAACTTTTTACTGCATAAAACTTAGTCTTCAAAATCTTCATCTTCCGAAAACATTTTATATTATTTTATTTACTTTTAAGAACAATTAGCTAACGAATCATAAAAAACAACACAATTTAACTCTTTCATATAAAATTGCCAAGAGATTTTTTTTTGTGGAAATTCACAGATATCATATAAATTTTTAGAAAGTTAAAGTGGGCGGTTTGTGATTTTAACTTAAGTGAAATGTTAAGAGATAGTAAGATGTTAAAATCGTAAAATTAGCAAAATCCTTAGTAACTTACTAAAATGGCTTTAACATATTACTAAATAGCTTAAAATTTTGCCCCAATGTTATAAATATAGAATTTAAATTTAACTAAACAAAAAACCCGCTCATGCCCGTAGTTCCATCGCAACCCCATTTGAAAATAAGAGTAAACTTTGAAGTGGTGATTCTGCAAGTGACTGTTGACAAAGTCTCATCTTCAGTAAATAGAATTATTTCGCAATTCAATTTTTTATAAGCTTTTTGGTATTTTCCAGCGCGCGATGGAGTTGAAAAACATACACCTTTTATAACGGTCGGTGGAAGAATCAATTTCCCCTTTTTGCCGAAGTTGCTTTTAGGCCGCATAGCTTAATTCTCCGGCGTTTTCCGTCGTCAATTTGTGGCAGCTACTCTATGGGTTCGGCATTGAAACGGTATTTCGAACTCCAACCAGGTTTTGAATTTATTTTGGAAAGCTCGGTAATTTCTACATGAAGATAACCATCGATCCTTATTATTTACAAATTTAGGCAATATTTTCTTTTTTTCATCAGATGTATCAATGTGGCGAAGTTTTCAACTTTTTCTGACAAAATCTCAATTTTTTCTTTCGAATCATGTGATGAACATGTTCTTAAAAACTCACTTAGCTGATTTCTTTATAAAAAAAATTAAGTTTAAGTGACCCTACATCAAAAAATAAGAAAATCAAAAACTATTAATTGAGGCGAACTTGCATTTTCAGTGTGTTCAACAGATTTCATCTACAATATCTCTTAATATCGCAAAATATCGCAACATTTTTTGCTAATAACTTATAAAGGAGATATCAAGGTAAATTAAGAGCTACATTTCATCACGGGATCTCACGGGAAACATAAACTTTTCCATTACTACACAAAGTTCAACATTTTTTTTTTAGTCACAAAAGGACGTTTCTTGTACATGTTATACACCAACATATAACATGAAATTATTTAACTGTTTTTTATTAATTTCACTAAACATACCACCAGCAATAGATTCCATATTGTTTTATGAATAAAATATTTACACAGCGAAAAAAAAAGATCAAGAAAACCAATCTTCTCTCACAAACAAAATCTTTAACTGCGGCTTATTAAAATGTTCCGACTGCGGCTAACATCGCCTGACTAAAAAGATGCAAATAAAAATAACGGGATTAATCAGATCATGTACTTAACAAGTTGACATACAAAAACAACAACAATTCTGATTTTTGTTTTTAATAGTTTTGGCCACGTTTTTGGGATTTTCCGCCACTTTGGGACGGTCAGCAGACATTGACTGATGCTCTGTTTGTACGGGAACATGTGTAAATCTTTCACTAAAATTCGCTGTAGGGTCCGTCTGATGATGTCCAATTGCTCGGCCCATCGTCTGGTAAATGTTTCTTCAGCCGCAATATTATTGTTCGAACGACCAGTCCTGTGGCGGCCGCGCCCTGCATGGTCTTCTGTGGTTTCAGTCTGTTCGAGTCGAGTAGCTAAGCACCGGAATGTTTACCCAGTTGGCGTAACACGATTAGAAAATCGACTTCGAAATTCAAGCTGCACTAACACCACCGACCGATTATTGGTCAAAAAGATCGACACAATTAGTCCAAGCACCTGCGGAATACAGCGCTCCATTGCTTGTCTGTTTGTATGGCATGACCATATATTCGACGTCGCCAAAAACGCTGCTAAGTGTTTAAGTTTCCTTCGACGTTTGCAAGAAATTTTGTACCCCTTCTGATCTGGCTGTCATCTATAAGGCCTATATTCGTCCGAAGCTCGAGTACTATTCCCATCTAGGATAGAATCCAAAAAAGAGCTTTAAAAATGATAGGTGATAAAAGTATAACAGAAACATTTGTAACTCTTGAGCACCGTCGCAATGCTTCTTGTCTGTCACTATTTTACCGATATTTTTATAAACCCTGTTCTAGTGAAATAGCCAGCTGCATTGCTCCCCTTAAACAATTTAATCGTAATACACGCGCTTCAAGGAATGCCCATCAGTTTACCCTTGAGCCCAATTTCCGACGTACAGTTAAATTCAGAGATTCTTTCTTTAGCCGCACCACACGAATGTGGAATGCTTTACCCGACTCTGTGTTTCCCTCCCATTATAATGTTCAGACACTCAAAACCAATGTGCATCGATACCTCCTCTTAAATTCTCTCCCACTTTCCTAAAACGCTCGCACTTTGCTAAAACATTTTAAGGGTAGTCATAATCCCTTTAGTGCGTGTAAATTATAAAAAACAAAAATACTGCAGCAGTCTAGTTAAAAAATTTCAAATATGATTGACGTACCATGCCACATGCAAAAATTATAACATCTTTCGATAAGGTGATTAAAATTTTGCGCCACTTTGTATTAAGAGAATAAAATTATCGAAAATCGGATTTTAGAAATCTTTTTTTTTTAAACATATACTTAGATATATTTCAAACACAAGTAAATAGAGTTTTAAAATCTTTCATCGGACATTATTTTTTAAGAACCCAAATTGAATAGATTAATTAGTGACCTTCAATTTTTTTTTCGAAAATTTAGAAAATACTTTTTTTTTTCTTTTCTCAAAAACTGTTTTCGAAAAATGTTATTTTAGTGAAATGCAACTTATGATTGAAAGTAATTTCAAATAAAATACACGACTGGGTCTCACGGACTGGCTCTTTTAAAAGACTAAGAATTTCAAAAATGAATGTTATTATATTATAGAAAAACTGTTCATAAGCATAAAATTGATTGTTAAATGACTAAAAACTTTTTTAGTATTTGGAGGTAAAAAAAGGATACCATGTGATTCAAGCAAATATTGGTTTATGCAATAACAAAAATTATAAGTCTGTAGTGGTTTCTTAAAAAAAAGCTTTTATATACAAAATTTTTAAAACATTTTTAAGAAAAAAATTTATTACGCCAACTCAAAGCTTTTATTATTAAACGTAAAAATATTTTTTTTTTTTTTTTTTAAATTCAAAAAAACTTTTTTTTAAGTTTTGAAATGCAATGTTTTTAAACTTTTTAGAAGCTTTTCTATGAAAACCTAGGTTGTTGCACTTACTGGGCTATATTTTTTTAAATAAAAAATTATAGTTGTAATGGCTTATTTTTTTTTAGAGATAACGAAAATGGTATAAAAAACATTATTGAAACTAAACAAATCGCTTTTGTTAGTTTGAAGTTTTGATTTTAATGAACAGATGCATAAACATTAAACACAGAAAGTTGCACTAGATAATCGATGTAACATTTTTGAAAAGTAGTAGCTATAGAGTCAAGACGTGCTACGATTTTAGTGTTGGGTGATTCCGCTGTAGACAATTTTTGACACCAATTTTTGAATTACAATATTTTTTACTTTTTTTGATAAATATTCAAAGTAGAAATACTATATTTAATAATTAAAACAAAAACTGAGACCTAAGTTATAGAGAACATTTTTGTTTGCGCTTGGCAACATTATCATACGAAGTCGATACGAACTGCAATTATTATAACTGGTAACATATGTTCAAAATAGCTATTTCCGACAGTTTTGAGTTATGCTTTACTCAATAGACGTATAAAGCAATATGCGATTTAATCGTTTGCATAAAAACATGTACGAATTTGTTATTATATTTTTAGCATTATTGATTGCAAAAAGCCATTGTAAGTTGTTGCACCCGCGATATAAAAGATATAAAAGTTTACTTTTTTGGCAGAAATAAAGTGCTAGCGTTTTGAAACTTTCTAAAAGTAAGAAGAAAACAAAACTAAAATTAAATCAGTCGTTATTAGGAATATATTGTACGTTGAACGAAAAAAACGTTGATTTAAATTGGTTGCACCCGCGATCCCAATATTAAGATCGCTGGTGCAACTTATTGACTACTAACATTATAACGTGATTTATTGTATTTTGTTGATAAAATATGCTTTGAATAATAATTTCTGCTGTTCACGTTTTTTTTTAACTATGTAATATAATATTTTGTTCTTTTTTATATAAAAATATATGGTTATAGGGAAGTGAAACAAGAAAAAGAGACTGCTTTACAGAAAATTGACAAAAAATTAACAAATATGCTGAGCTTCATGCAGAAAAAGGACGTAGAAATATAATGTGGAGAGATGTATTGAAAGGGAAAATGAAGGCAGATGCAAATTTTAAAATTTTGACCAGAATCAGACAAAACGAAAAAATGCAGTCAACACAAAAACAGGCAGGCGCTCATTACATCAGTCCCTGTAGACTAGAAAAGTCGCACAAGTGAAACGTAATCGCCCAAGGAGTCCCACTAACGTAGTTGAAGTGTTAAAAAATGTATTAAAAAAAAAAACTTGTTTCACCAAAGCAATGTCTAAAAAACTGAAGGATGACAGATGATTTTAGATTTTAAACTTTTATAATCGCGATTGTAACTATTCATTTTACTTTTATAATAATTGCTTAACGGACTTACCGCGATGGTATTTTATTCAAAAAATTGAATTGAGATCCCGACGTTTCGACAAGGTTCCACTTGTCGTGGTCACGGGTCAACCCGTCAGATGATTTCTATAAAAGGGATAATATTAGCAGACAAGTGCCGGGTATAAAAGATGTGAAATCGATTAAGTCGGAAATTAAGAATGGAGAAGAATACAATGACCATGAGCATTCGTGAAGTTAAGTTTTCGATGTTTTTATTGAGTCAGAAGACGAAGCATTAAATTCTAAATCTGCAACAGGGCCTTTTCAGCCCCCTATAAATCCAGTAGATCCATGCCCTAAAATACCGTTCTGTTTTTACAGCAGCAGTATTTCCAAAAGTTATTTCCGCAGGTTTGTACCTTCTTGCACCAGGTAGGCTTCAATATCACAATATCGTTATGTGGGGTTATCCTCAACCGATATCGATGAAGATGGAGTACTTCTGACATACATATATGTATTTTCGAAAAAATATTGAAGTATTTGAAAAAACAAAATTATAATTAATAGAGAAGGGTACTGACTTGTTACATATGTGCCTTATTTTATATTTTTTCCAGTTTTTCAAATCAGTTTACTAATTTAAGTTAGACGTGTTGCACCCGCGATAATTTGATGTTGCACCCGCGATTGATTTAAAAGTTAATATTTCGTTGCTTACTTTTGTTTTCTATCTTTATTTTTATTTATTTAGTTAATTGAATCAACGTCGTTCAATATATGTAAGAATAGCATGATAAATGTTTCACAATTAACAGAATTTGTGTTTTTTGTACTATGATCTAGAAAAGTCGGGCCGATTCTGTTGCACCCGCGATCGCAATTTGAAACCATTCTTCTGCCAAATTATTTATTATATTTTAGAATTCTAAATGGATTAAATATAAATAGGTGAAAATGTATCCCTTCAAGTAATAATGTCATTAAATATTTTGCTTATTTTATTATTAAATGTACTTCAAATGAGTCTAAATGTTGCACCGCTATAATGGAATCGCCCTGTTGCGAAAATCGAGGAGTTGCATGCATCGAGGGTTGCGTTAGCCGAGTTCGTACTGTATCTTAATTTCATTTTTTTTTTATTAAATTAAAGATCATAAAAATTAAAATTCTCGGAACAGTTTTCGAGAAAAATACGATTTTCGAAAAACATTTTTTAACATTTGTATGATGGGTACACTGTTTTTTTTTTTTTTTAGGTTAAACAATTTTTTTTTTCTCAAATCTAGTAGATTATATAAGAAACTTTTATTTATCAAGTTTGAAAAAAATAGATTATGGGATTTCCGAAATATGTATATAGTTTGCAAAAAAAAAAAAAATCCAAAAAAAATGATAAAAAAAATTGAAATTTGAATATGTAATAATATTCAAACTTTGGAGGAGCCTTAGCATAAAAAAAAAAACATTTATAACGGTTGCACCGTTTTCGCGAAAATCAAAAACCAAAAAAAAATGGTTCCAGGGTTTACCAAATTTTTTATGGAATTTTTTTTTTTCAACCATTACTTAGCTTTAACCAAAAATCTTATAATTTTTTTTTTTTAAATTCCGTGGGATAGTTTTTGAGAAAAAAAAATATTTATGAGATTTCGAAAAAGAAAATCGTATGGCAGATACCGTTATTTATGGTCTTAAAAAAAAAAAGAAAAAAAAAAACGTGTGGGAGGAAAAAATTAAAAATAATATCTACCAAGTTTAAAGAAAATCGGCCGAGCTGTTTATGCTGTAGTCGAAATGACAGATAGACTGGCAGATTTTCTGTTCCACTTAATTTTTACGATCTCTGTCATTCAATACAAAATTTTTCAAATTAAGACATTACGGACTGTTTTGACATTCTCAGAATCTAAATAACGGATTTATGTAAATGATTTATTTTTGTTCGCAATTTGCTTATCGTAATTTCAAAAATAAAAAATACATTTTCGGATTTTGAAAAAAAAAAAACTTAAGAAACGTAATATTTTTGTCTACAAAATTTGATAACTCAAAAACTGGTCAATAATTCGCTTATGATTAAATTTTCATACAATAATAATAAATCAAAGAAAAGTTTAAAGAATGTATACACAGGGTGTATGTACATGTCCACTTTCAATTTGAAGCCTCTGGATAGAAGCTTTGCCATCGCCTCACTATTCTGCATCAGAATAGCTTCCTGGTCTGTTTTTGTAGGCGCTTCCATCGTGAGTACCTGCCAGTCGCTACTAGGGAAGCAAGGATTTTGTGTCCGCAGGAAGTTCCCCAACAAATCTTTTGTCATGACTGGGGTCGGTATATTAATCGGAACTCTTGTGGGAAGGCATCAATTCCTTGCGACTTCTGCTAAATGGGTTTGATAAATCATGTGGTTGATGTATGTGTCCGATTGTTCGGACAGGATTGTTATAAGCCGAAGGAACTGACCCTTTCATCAAGAAGATTTTACCATTCTTAATTAAAGGTTCAAGTTCAAAAGGATTTTATTTCATATAAGCTATTTACATAATTTGTAGATTTCCATTTTATAACATGGCCTACGCCCGTCTGTCAGTTGGCAAATAGTGCTTCATTCTTTTAGTACAAAAATTTAATTAAATTGAATAATTTGACAAAGTTTTTTTTTTTTTTTATTTTAAAAGAGTTCTTCCAAGATTCGTTTTCTATAAGACATTGCTAGTTTTAAGTAATTGTATAAACACATCTAATTCATCTCACCGTTTAAAATATTGATAGTTTCAGCCTCATTTAAATAATTTTTTCCAAGCGTACTCCTTCTGGTTTCCGTAAATATTGGACATCTTCCTATAAAATGAATTACGTCGTATGTGGCTTACAGTACTGTTAGGTAACTTAAGAGTCCGTTTTAAGAAATAGCGCAGGAGCTGTTTCACTTCGTCAAACTCCTTATGGCCCCAAACTTGGGCTGCATAGCACATTATTGTTTTCGCTGTGGCTTGAAAAATGTGATACTTTGGCTTATACCCCACGTCCTTGCATAGCATCACAGTTTTCCATGTCGCATTGAGTGCATTTTTGGACATAGATAGTTTATTTAGAAATATGCGTCCTCCAGTTGAGATTTCTACATAACCTTACACCAAGGTAGTTATATTCTTTGATGACTTCAATGTCTTGATCTCCGAATTTCCATTTTTCAAAAATCATTACTTTGGATTTATCTAAGTTCACCAGCCTCCATTTGTTGCAGTACTCAGATAATCTGTTGATCATTATTTGGAGACTTCCAGGCGATTCTGCCAGCACCACGATGTCATCGGCGAACATGAGAGGTTTGACTAAGAGATCAGCTGAAAGTCGCGCTCCAACTTGAAGTATCTCTTCTATGTCGTCTATAAATAGAGCAAAAGGAAGAGGACTCAAATTACAGCCTTGCCTCGATCCTATTTCAACCTCTAACTTTTCGGACGTTGTGGTTCTAAAGACAACTGCAGAAGTTACATAAGTTGTTGAATCATACAAAATTTCCAACGCATTACCGATTTTTTTTTGATACACCTTTGTAGAGTAGCTTAATAATAAGCGCTTTCCTATCTATCGTGTCAAAAGCCGATTTAAAATCAGAGCAGAGTGTTGCTTCTTTAAAATAGCTTGGTACACAAGCTGAATTATATGCCTGGCTTAAGGCTTTTGTAAAGGAATATATATGGGCCGTACCAACAATCAAATTAAGAGACGACTTTAATATTTGAGCGAAATGGACCGTTATTTAAAGAGCTCTTAAAAGTTAACCATACATGTTATGAACTTAATATTTATGTGAACTCTTAACATTTATTGTACGGAACCTAAAAAATAAAATGCAGCATATATGGTCAGTTATATAGAGTCCATTAAATAATGCTTCATTTCGCTCAATTATTAAAGTCGTCCCTGTTGGTAAGGCCCTATGAAAAGATCAGTACTAAATTTATAGAACTCTTGCGGTATACCATTTGGTCCCGGAGACTTGTCGCTTTGGAATTCGCTCAATACTAACTGGAACTCTGTACAAGAGAAAGGTGCATCCAACTCGTCATTCTGGTATAGACTTATGGCAAATTGATAATTGATCTGCCAAGTCTTTGGCTCCGATTGATGCAGTTAGTTGTTTGTTAGGTTTTTTGTTTATAACTCCAACGGACTCTGTTGCATTTCTGCGTCCTGCGAGGTCATTCGCAATGTTTCTTGAGTAAGTCTGGCGCTTATAACTTAATAATTCTTTATATTTACTGCAAGATATTACTCTTTAAAATATAAATTCTCAAGAAAACTTCTCAGCACTTCCACACTGTTTCTAACAGGCCAGCTGTTTTGGCACTGAATGAAACCCAAGTGGGTGAGGATTCCGATCCTGCTGAATTCTTTATTCATGGGTATAGCTTGGTGCCATTATTCTTTTCCCACCATGGTCTCGCCATTTACATTAGGAATGATGTTGCATGTCAGTTCTTACCACAATATGGTCGCTGCACCAACTCCTTCTTCAATTTTATGTGGTTTAAATTTTCCATTAATAAGCACATCATTCACTATTGCTTTCTTTATAGAAGCCCAAATTTGGATAGAGTTTCATCTTCTCACGAATTTGATGCTCTGTCCGGCTCCATCCAAAGAATTGTTTCCCTAGATCCTCGCACTGAAATCGTTATTACGGGTGATTTCAATGTTCACAATTCTTCTTGGCTTCTTCATTCGGGCCAGACAACACCCGAAGGAATGTGTGTTGAGATTTTTGCTGAGTTTAACCACCTTACTCAGCTTGTCAATGAGCCTACTCGAATATCGGACGTTAATGGCCGAGCGGAAAATACTCTTGACTTGTTTCTTACCTCTGACCCTGATAAATACACAATAAGTGTATTGACGCCTCTAGGCACATCTGACCATAGTGTTATATCTGCAAATTTCTCGTGTCAAACAAATCCAGTTAGAGAAAGAGCTCCTAGAAGAACCGTATGGCAGTACGAGAAAGCCAACTGGAACGGTTTGAATAACTTTTTCAGGATCTTTAACTGGTCACTATGCTTCCTCGATAGTGACGTAGATTCCAGCGCAGATATGATAACTAACATAATTCTTTTGGGAATGAGAAAATTTATTCCGAATAGGGTTAAAAGTATCAGACCCAAGGATAAATCATGGTTTGATTTGAGCTGTAAAGAGGTTATTAAGGAAAAAAAAGTAAGCTTCCGGTGTTTTAGAGCCAACCCAACTGAGGAAAACCGGAAAAAGTTCAAACAAGCCAGGAAGGCCTGCAACGCCCATATTCGACGGACCAAATTTTTACATGATCAAAAATCAAGGCAAAAAATACTGCAATGTCCCAAAGGCAGTAAGAATTTCTGGTCATTTGTAAAAAATATGAGGAATTCTTCCTCTTCCTCGGTTCCTACGCTTGTTTTCAATGACACTCCTTTCGTTAGCTCTATTGATAAAGCTAACTTGTTTGCAAGGCAGTTCGCCGCAAATTCCACCTTGCCGGATAGTGTCATGACTCCCCCAATTCTTGAGCGCGTTAGTGATTCTATGGGACAAATCTTTTTTCGCACTCGTACCGTGGCAAGAGTCCTGAAAGATCATTCATAAATCCGCTGGTCCGGATGGTATCCCCGCTATTATTCTGAAGAGGTGTTCTTCCACGCTAGCAAAACCCCTGCGTAAGCTTTTCTATCTATCCTATTCTTCTGGGCTCGTTCCGAGTAGATGGAAAACAGCATTTGTTCAGCCGATTCCAAAAAAAGGCGACTTCTTCTCCCTCAAATTATCGACCGATCGCACTAACGCCCCTTCTTTCCAAGGTCATGGAAACGCTGATTAATTATCAGCTCAAGAAATATCTTGAAGAACGAAAGCTTCTTAATGACCAGCAGTACGGCTTTCGTAGCAATAGGTCCACTGGTGATTTGATGGTTTATCTAACCGAAAAGTGGAACAAATCTTTACATTGTTTCGGAGAAAGTAAGATTATTGCACTCGATATTTCAAAAGCATTTGATAAAGTCTGGCATCTTGCTCTTTTATCGAAAATGCGTGCTTTCGGGATCGACGAATCCCTACTTCTTTGGATTAGAAATTTTCTTTCGAACCGTTCAATACAAGTTGTACTTGACGGATTCAAGTCTGAAACCCACAATATAAATGCTGGTGTGCCCCAGGGCTCCGTTTTGTCCCCAACACTCTTCCTCATTTTTATTAATGATCTGTTCTTCTAATCCAATTAACTGTTTCGCTGACGATAGTACTCTTAGCTTTTCATATTCGTTTTCAGACTCAAATCCCTCCCCTTCGGATGTGGAACTGCAACGACAAAATATGATAAGCTCATTAAATCACGACCTAAACAGCATTGTGCAATGGGGAATAAGAAACCGTGTCGAATTTAATGCTTCGAAAACCCAATGCTGTCTTATATCGTTAAAGCGAGATATACCCACCTTGCCACTATCTATGAGTGGCACTTGCATCAATGAAACTGAACATCTCGATATTCTCGGTATGTGCATTACGAACCACCTCTTGTGGAACGATCACATACGCGATGTTGCCAAGAATGCCGCAAGATGTTTGGGTTTCTGAGACGGTGCAAGAAATTCTTCTCTCCTTCTGATCTGGCTACAATCTATAAAACCTACATACGTCCAAAACTTGAGTATAACTCCCATCTATGGGCTGGTGCTCCAGTAACTTACTTAAGTCTCTTGGACAGTATTCAAAGAAGAGCTTTTAAAATGATTGGTGATAATAACATCATTGACTCATTTACGTCACTCCAACATCGTCGTAATGTTTCTTGCCTCACCCTTTTTTACCGTTATTTTAACGGACTTTGCTCTAGTGAAATAGCCAGTTGCATTCCTCCCCTTAAACAATTCAACCGTAATACTCGCACTTCTAGGAATGCCCATCAATTTACCCTCGAGCCCAACTTCGGTCGTACTGTGAAGTACAGAGATTCGTTTTTTAGCCGTACTACGCGAATGTGGAATTCCTTACCATGCTCTGTCTTTCCCAGTCATTGCAATGTTCAAGAATTCAAAACCAATGTACACCGACACCTCCTTTCTAACCTCTGCCTTTTTTCCTAATGCTCACGCTGTGTCTCTGACATATTAAGGGTATACAAAAAACCTTTGAGTGTGTTCTAATTATAAAAAAAAAAAACAAAAAAAAAAAAAGCAAAACTAGCCAGGCAAAATACTTCTCACGTGCTTTTAAACAATCTTTATCAAACCATTTTTCATAAAACCGAGTAGTGCTGTTACTTTTTAGTTGGCACTGTCGTGGTATAGATTCCTTAACAATTTCATCCAGCTGGGATAAATTAGAAGAGATTGTGTATGTGATGCGGATCGTAGAATAATAGCCTTGTTCAACGAATTTGCATAACTATCAAAAGCATTTTTCCATTTATATTTAACTATTTGTAGAACAGTTGTCTAAACCTGGTTCATATTCCCCTTATATGGAGAGAAGTTAAACTAGTCTTTATACCCAAAGCTGGTAAATGCTCCCTCGTTACGCCCAAGGATCACAGACCTATCAGTTTATCGTCATTTCTTCTTAAGACTCTGGAACAATTGATAGATATTCATCTGCGTAGTGTTATAGAACCAAACCTCTTTTCTACAGCACAACACGCTTACTGTAAGGGAAAATCGGTAGAAACTGCGCTACATACTTTGGTACGCGCCATCGAATACTCCCTAGATCACAAAGAATACACTCTAGTTGCATTCCTAGATATAGAAGGCGCCTTCAACAATGTCGACAGCGCTGGAATAGCGAATAAATTTCATGCTGAAAAGCAGAATTATAAATGCGAAACTAGCAAGCTTTACTACAAGAAGGTCAGTCAGTAGAGGAACCCCACAAGGTGGAATCTTATCCCCACTTCTATGGAACATGGTAGTTAAAGAACTGCTAATAGACCTAGAAGAAGGGGGATTCAAAGTGATTGCATACGCTGATGATATTGCCATTGCTGTATCAAGAAAGCATCCTCAAATTCTAACAGAACTTATACAAACCGCTCTCAACAAGCTACTCAAATGGACAGATCGGTGTGGACTAGGTGTTAACCCCCACAAGACTGAACTAGTCATCTTCACAAGGAAATACAAAATTCCTCAACTAGACCCTCCATCGATTAAAGGTGTTCCACTCACTTTCTCAGATCAAGCTAAATACCTGGGTCTTATTTTAGACAAAAAGTTAAGTTGGAAACCTAATATACAGGAAAGAGTAAGGAAAGCCACGGTAGCTCTCTTTTCTTGTAAAAAAGCCGTGGGGAACAAGTGGGGCTTGTCTCCACAAATTACTCACTGGCTATATACTGCGGTCATCAGACCGATACTCACTTATGGGGTGACCGTATGGTGGACGGATGGGGTGACCGTATGGTGGACGGCCTTAAATAAAGCGACAAATCGCGATAAACTAAGCAAAGTACAGCTCTCCGCTCGACACCTTCCGCAGCACTAGACATACTACTCAACCTGACACCCCTAGATATTTACAGCAAACAAATGGCCGCGAGCACAGCCATACGTCTCAAAGCCATCTCTCAATGGACCATAACTCTATTAGCCACACCACCATTCTGAATTTATTCGGAACTCTCCCAAGTCACTCTGACTACATCACTCCCTTTTTGGTTTTCGATAAAAACTTTGAAGTCACCATTCCCTCTAGGTCAGCTTGGGAGGAAGGCGCTTCGACAGAAAATAAATCAGTAAACTTTTTTACAGATGGATCGAAGACTGAAAACGGAGTGGGTGGTGGAGTGTACTCAGATGGACTAAACCTTAGTCTCTCCTTCCGCCTACCAAACCATTGTAGCGTATTCCAAGCGGAAATTCTGGCGATAAAGGAAGTAATGTCTTGGCTTACAGAAAACGTGATATCTAGCACGGATATCCGGATCTTCTCAGATAGTTAGGCTGCATTGAAATCCCTCGCATCAGTCTCTGTAAACTCCATTACAGCCCAAGACTGTCGATCGTCTCTAATGGAGATGGCCAAACAGTTTAATATTCACCTATTCTGGGTGCCGGGACACAGGGACATTCCGGGGAATTTCAAAGCCGACGAACTCGCCAGAATTGGAACGGAAATGCCTATCTTACCCGAAAAGGCAAATATAGGTATGCCCAGCTACAAGTAAACTTATGTTGAAACGAATTGCTCTGGAACAATCAAACACAAGATGGCTTAACACTACCACTTGTATGGCGACCAAACAAATCTGGCCTAAACTGGATTTGAAACGGTCAAAATGTCTATTGTCCTCAGTAGATCTCAGATCAGCTCTAGGTGTCATAACAGGACACTGTCTTATAGGTACACACGCCGCACGACTCGGTGTACTATCAAACGATTTTTGCACGAGTTGCTTGGACGAGGAGGAAGGGGAGACAATCCCACACCTTCTTTGTACATGCCCTGCTCTCTCTTACAGACGCAAACTTCATCTAGGAGAATATTTCTATAATGAACCAAGCGATCTCATAAACACAGACATTAACGGTCTCCTTCGCTTCATCAGAAGCTCCAAATGGTTTTAACTAGTAGGGAACCTTTTTGTTTCCTATTAAATCGTGGTATCACAATAGACCTTTACTAAGTGTGTAAGACGCTTTAATGACAACCACTTTAACCTAAACTAACTATTTGTACTGGCTCTTCTTCTCGCCTCAGGTTGCTATTTAAGGTAATTGACTGTTGGATTGGCAAATTATCAGAATGTATTTGTGTTAAAGCTTCAAAATCATCTATCACAGGAGCCGAATTTTCCGACACCATAGCATAATCAATCACCGAATTTCCTTGTGAACCTATAAAAGTGAAGTCACCCAGTTTGTCTCCGTCGGTGGATCTATTACAAATGCTTAGCCCAAAGGAGTTGCATAGATCTATAACTTTTTTACCTTCTCTATTTATTGTGCTTTCTCTTGATTCACGGTTTCTACTCATTTAATTATTTTCGCTTTCAAGAGTTCCGGTTCGCGCCTTCAAATCTCCAATGATCATTATATTACTTAAATCATTTCCAAAGAAAGGTGACCCCATGAATTCACGGACGCTCGAATCCATTTTCCGTTTACTGATGCTCCTACACGTACGTCTTTCAAGCGTTTCCGTTCAGTCGTTTTCTTTCGTTCTGGACCCTTTTTTATGTCTTTTGACTGTGATTGGACGCGATTTTCAGACTCGTGGTCGGTTGGTTGATATACCAGTCCTCTCCGCCAGGAGGTTTTTTATTGTTACGTTTATGAAAATACAACTTAGTAAAACGCTTCTTAAACGCAGTCAAAAAAAAACTAACAGTTCTGCTAAAAATAAAGTCCATTAAAAAGTTTCTACTATTATTAGATAGTATTAACACAGAAATGGCCGAACCTAGGTAAGGATACACCACAGGAAGCTGTTCCTGAATCCCTGATAAATGATACACATTCTTAATAGACTCATACTGCAGAGCAATTTTTTTCTCTAACTATAGCCAAAAATATCCTTGACCTGTATGGCTTAAGGTACTTCCCTATCTCACTATTTTAAAATCTTTACATCCCCAGTTTTATTTCGTCTTCCTTTTTCTTGCTCCATTCGATAATTGGGTTATTTGAATTTATTACAGCTGGTTTAGTTCCAGATCTGTTCATAATTATTCAAAAGTCCCATCCTGTAATATTCAATAAAAGTCTATAAAATGGCTTTACGAAAACCACTACCACTTTGGTCTACTAAAGTCGTCCGTTTATTCGCCATTCGCCTTAAAAATGTTTGATACGTGACAAGTCTTAAAAGACTTTTCAAAGAAGACACTACACCATTACAGACTCTGTCTAGACTATTTTCATGTGTGGACTCAATATTTTCTAATATCAATCCTCGTTAGCATGAACCGTATGATGGAAAATAAGATCTTTAAGTCCAAAATAGAACCTAATAAATGCCAAACTCGCACCCCATCCTTCATCCTTTTACTCGTAATATGAGCAGTGTTACATCAAGAATAAAAAAAAAATTATTTCATGAAAAGAAATAAACATTTCTTGCGGACGGGACCGACTTATGCGCTCCGTCTAGATCCTCTATTTTGACCATATCAAATTCAAGACACACACAAACTAATAAATTGTATTTTTACTACTCAAACGAATCCTGTTGATTGCTGCGTGCCAACCACTTAATACAAGGGCATCCATATTATTGTGCTATATGAGAAAGATATCCTCGGAGCTTTAGCTCTAATCCTTTTCTCTCAATATCATTTTTTTTCCTGTTGGGTTTATCTCTGATTTTATTACCAAAATTATGACTTTTCTTTTTGGCCAAATAAACAAACACCAACGTAAAACTAAAATCAACTCAAGCGAATAACACGATGCTGACCTCAATTTATTCCAGGATCTTGGTGGGTTTTCTTGGCAAATGGGCCATCGATCCTGTTCCTATCTTTCTTCCCTTATAGAGCTGTACCTATCTTCGTCATTTTTCTCAGTCAGTCAAAAAAACAAAGCGAGAAACTGAATCAAAACAGGATTTTCGACTTATATATAAAAAAAAAAAAATAGAAGGATAACGGCTTCTCGCATCCTTGAGCGGCGCAATTCAAATCCATCTCATCCGTCCATCAGTCTAGTTGAATGAATGAAGGAACGAGCAAAAGCTTTGGCTGCTACTTTTACAGCTGCTCCGACAACGCGACGATACAACGACGTCATATCAGTTTCTCGAGCATTTTCGCAAATGACGGCTAAGCTAAAAGCGTCCATATTATTATTTAAGTCCTGGAAGCCGACAATTTTATACACACCCAAAGGCAATAAATTTCATTTATGGCTAAGGCTAACCAGCAAACAGTCCAATGAAACCGCAGATGCCTTTTTTCTGTTTATTTTGTTGGTTGGCATGGGGCTGCGCGGCGCGGTGCGGTAGTCGGCCGTACTTACTTGCTTATCCTTCGAGCCCGAAATTCTAATATCAAATGCTTTTGTTATAGAAAGGGGGAGGGTGGTGAGAGAAGAGAGTCGAATTATTGCGTATTCATCCCACTTTCGGCTTTTGTGTGTTTTGGCAATCGGGAAAGCAGACATTGTTGTAGGACAAAAAGATTTGGCGGGCCGATGGATGCGTAGGTGTGTATATGTGAGCCAAATAAAATTAAATAAAAATGTTCATTACGATAAGTGTTGGCCATTTACACATACATACATGCCTGCACACGTAGTTCAACATTCTGTGGATTATGTGGCCGTTGTCCGACTGAGGTTTACCATAGTGAAAGGTCAATTACCTACACTTTCGGCGAACGGTTTAAGTGGACTCGAAAAACCACATTGTTTGGCCAACCCATGCGGTTTTATGGCAAAAAGATTATGCTGGGTATTTTGATTCATTTTTTTTAAGTATTCTCGTATCACTGATTTTAGGGCCAGATTTGATCAAATTTGGAATTGTGTTTCTTTGGATGTATTTTCAGGTGCATTGTTGTTATTCCCAGGGGCTGGCAGTTAACCTTAAGGAGAGGAATACAGTTTTCACAGAACAAAAGGGTTTTTGTAAATGTAGATTTAACTACATTTTCTAAGCCTAAGCTTTTGAATGATATCATCGAAAAGAACGCTTGGACCGAGGCATTTTCAAAAAGACCCTTCCTTTCGGAATAAAATTGAATGCTTATTATAGGCGTTATGTAGATATTGGTGACTACCTTCTGTTTACAAGCTGGCAATTATTACTCAAAATTCTTAAGACTAGCTTATGAACCAGGGGTATCAAGGCCATATGAAGGGAATGTTATGTTTGGAGCGCGCGTTAACTTTTCGAAGTATTCTAGTCATTGAATTAATTTGGCCGTAGGTAGGTAGAAATGGCTCCAACGAGCATTTCTTGCTCCGTGACCGAATTAGCGCTGGAGTGCACCGCTTTTATACCATAAACTCGTTTGACATGTGTATTTAATGAGATATAAAGAGAGAAATAAGAGCTCCCTTTTACATGAAGTTCCCTAGCTCGCGGTCTTAAAATCGCAGAGTACCTATTACAGAAGTCGTCTAGGTTCGTCTCAGAAAGTCTTCGATCTTCAGATAGTTCATTAAGATCATCGAGGAATATCTTTCCAATTATTTGGGCTCTTATTCTGGCCAAAGCTGGATATTTTTAGAAGAAATGAATGGCGTCTCCTTTTCCTGCTGGTTCCCACAGCTACGACAATGAGTAAAGTCCATACATGTGCCTCTATTGATCTGTGGCCACTGAATGTTGCTATGTCTGGCCTGGGTCTGTATATTAGGTCATTAATTCGGGTTTGATGTTGTAGGAACTGGGGGCTTCAAGCTGTATCTTTTCCTACATATCAGGTGCTTACATTACTTCCACGTTGGTAACCCTCTGATACTGGTCTTGGCTTTATGTCATGACTTGCTAATATGGTAAGTGCGAGTGTTGACCAAGGAAAGAATTGCAACACCAAACCCATAGCCACACAGATTTGGAGGTTAGTGCGTCGGGCTTACGACCCGCCCACAGTAAAAAATACCAATTGTTATGAGAGAGACGCAAAAAGCCCCTCAAATGGCAACCAAACCCGGAACGAAAATGGACTACGATTTACGAGTATGCACCTGGAATGTAAGGACACTCTACACGCCAGGTGCTACTCAAAAACTTGAATCTGTCCTCTCGTAATACAAGGCGGACATTACCGCGATCCAGGAGATATGATTGATAGGATCAGGAATAGCGAAAAGAAAAGATTGTGATATTTATTACAGCTGTCATCAAAGATTGCATATTATGTTAGGATGTGGATTCGTCGTGGGAAATCGACTCATATCGAAAGTCATCGATTTTAAGCCGATTGGCGATCGCCTGGGTGTGATCCGCATCAAAACTTCTTTTCAAAACATTAGCCTAATATGTGCACACGCCCCTACCGATGAAGCTGAGGAGTCTAACAAGGAGGAGTTTTACGACCTCCTGGACGGAGCCTACGGAGCCTGTCCGGAGTACGATGTCAAAGTCGTGCTCGGAGACTTCAATGCTAAAGTCGGGAAGGAAGATATATTGGGCGGATAGAAGGAAGAGATAACGGCTTCCGACTAATCGACTTTGCTGCAGCTCGGAATACGGTGATAAGTAGCACTAGGTTCCCCAGGCAAAGGATACACACAGCAACCTGGCGATCTCCAGATGGTCGAACCGCTAACCAAATCGACCACGTGCTAATTGGCGTAAGACACGCGTCGAACATCTTGGACGTGCGAACTTTCCGAGGTGCAAACGTAGACTCTGACCACTTTGTTGTTGTGAGACAAAGTTCAGAGCCCGACTGTCCAACGAAAAGAAAGTAAGGACCGCCCAAAGGAAGAAATTTAATATTGCATGCCTTAGCACTCTTCAGAAAACCATAGACTACAGTGAGCAATTGACCGGGAAACTCTGCCATACCCCCAGCCATAAGCGTCAACAACCAGTGGAACCAGTATCGTGACATCATTAAGAAGGTAGCTGAGACCACCATAGGCTATCAACCACCTAGGAAAAAGAACCCGTGGTATGATAATGAATGCGCGGTATTGAAGGAGGAGACGGAAAATGCACGAATGCAAATGCTGCAACGGAAAACAAGAGCAGTAAAAGAGGAGTACCGTGAAAAGAGAAGGAAAGAGCTAAAAAGAGCATCCACAGCTTCTCAGCTCAAGTATCTCGAGGAGTCTAGCACCGCCACCAACACCCGCGGGTTCTACGAAACAGCCAAGCAACTGGCATCAGGACATATGGCCGGCACACAAGCTCTTCAAAACGGTGAAGGGAACCTCGTCACCGAAGCACAGGTCCCACTACCCAGTACTGAAGAAAGTAATCCACAAGCCTACCTGCGGAACTCTTTAAGTATGGAGGAGATGTCCTGATAGGTTGCATGCATCAGCTCATCAACCGAGTCTGGGAGGAGGAAAGTATGCTCGAAAACTGGTCAAACAGCTCCATATGCCCAATCTACAAAAAAGGCCTAATGTTGCCTACAAGATCCTATCCACCGTAATATGTGAGCGTCTAAAACCTTTCTGCAACACTATGATCGGCACGTACCACCGTGGCTTCAGGCCAGGCAGATCAACGATAGACCAAATCTTCACATTGAGGTAAATCCTGGAAAAGACCAACGAATTTCAAGTCGAGACCCACCACCTTTTCAGCGACTTCAAAGCCACATATGATAGCATAAGTCGCCAAGAGCTTTAATTGGCAATGTCGGAACTCGGGATCTCGAAAAAACTGATCCAGCTATGCCGCATGACGTTACAAAATACGCGGTGCAACGTGCAAATGGGTAGGAGCTCGTCCGAGCTATTCCACAAATGTACAGGGTTCAGGCAAGGAGATACGCTATTATGTGATTTCTTCAACCTAGTCCTGGAGCAAATAGTGCGAAAGAGTTGTGTTAACCTGGAAGGCACTATCTTAAACAGGTCTTCCCAACTGCTTGACTAAGCGGACGACATCGACATCATCGCCCGCTCCAAGCGAGCTGTGCTAGAAGCGTTCACAGCTATTGAAGAACAGGCGAAACGCGTTGGTCTTGAAGTTAATGAGGACAAAACAAAGTATATGATATCAAAAAGCAAAGCCTCAGCTGTCCATCGCCTAGGACAAAACGTCACTGTTGGTAGCAGGAATTTCGAGGTAGTCAAGGAGTTCACCTACCGCAGAACAAACATGAATCCCACGAACGACACCTTAGTGGAAATCTGACGAAGAATTACCCTAGCAAACCGCTGCTACTTGTGTTTGGCCAAACAAATGGGTTCAAAACTCCTTTTTCGAAAGACAAAGTGCACGCTACCAGTTCTACTCTACGGCGGCGAGTGCTGGACGATAAGTAAAAAAGGGGAATTGATACTGGGCACTTTCGAGAGAAAAATTCTTCGGCGGATATTTGGTCCTATATGCGAAGAGGTCGAATGGAGGAGAAGATTCAATCGTGAATTATACGAGCTGTACCAAGATGTGGATGTAGTCCAAAAAGCCAAAACACGTCGACTACACTGGCTCAGTCACATCGAGCGAATGGACAAGAACGCAGGTTCGAGACGACGAGGAAGACCAAACTTCCGCTACAGGGACCAGGCGGTTACAAACGCAAGAGCGCTTGATCTCGACGACTGGTGGGAGCTCGCGAGGTATCGCGTATAAGTATACGTACCCCTTTAAAAATTATTTCTAGCCAAGGAACATTGATGTCTTGCGGGTTTTGCAGCATGATTGGCTGTCCAGGCCTGGAGGAAAAGTATTAATTGCCCAAGCAATATTTTCTTTTGTTAGAACATTACTGATATCCCCTAAGCGAGCCACCGATTTGTCACGAAATTTAAGCGGTTCGGAAAATGCTTCTTCCACAGTAATTTCGGGGACTCAGCTGTAGAAACCGCCCAGTATCCATTAGATTTCTAGAAGGATGGATTACAGTGTTCTTTTGAGAAAAGTTTGCTAAGTCTTGCGGAATCCTTGATGTTTTCAATTAATTTTTGCTGTACTCAGCACGATGTAAAGGAATTGTGAAAAATGGGATGGACCTAAGTCGACGATGGTTAACGTTCTATTGAATTTTCACATTCAAAGTTGGTCAATCAATGGCTTCATTCAAAGTGGTGTATACAAATTATGTCAGCATTTTCACGATATCTGTCGGCTCAATGTTTGTACAGAGTGTCTGGGGGCAGATTTATATGTATTTTCAAAGTTTTTTAGGGAAAGCTTCCCGAAGCAAGTTCATCGAAGCTCTGGCCGTGTGTGCGGTCGCACCATTCTGTTGAAACCACGTTTGCGATGAGAACGATGGGCGAGCTCGCGGGTCCGGCAAAAAGAAATCCGTAATCATGCGTTGATAATTCTCACTATTCGTGGATAAGACGCACCAAACAGTTACCCTGGGGCAATGCAATGGTTTTTGGTGTTTCAGTGGAGGGTTATGGGTTCTTGGAGATCAGAAACGACAGTTTTGCTTGTTGGCGTGCCCGTTCAAATGGAAATGAGCTTCGTCACTCCGATTCACAGTTCGAAATTGCTCCAACATCGCTTCACAAAATGTTTTGCGTAAAACACTTTCTTTAAGCACTTCAACGATTTGAATTTTAAATGAATGGAACTTTAGTACATTTTTTAAAGTTTCATGAATAATCGCTTTTGGAAGTCGCAGTGAGGCTGCCCTTTTCCATATCGAAAGACGTGGATTTTCAAGTAAACTCTCTTAAACCAGTTTAAAGTTTCTGAGAATTCTTGAAGATTGACTGGGCCCTGGCCATGGGGTGTTCATAGCCGAAGCAGTTGTGTAGAACCTCTGCACCCAGAAACGAATTAAATTCTGACTCGGACCATCACTTATCCGTCGAATATCGCAGTGTGAACAATATTGTCGCCGAGTAATTACGTACGAATCGTTACTCTTGAGGAATGCCTCGATGGCGAACGAGCGATGCTCACTGCACCACTGCGACATCCTGACTGAGAAATCCACACGATCACTGATTATAACGACACCACCCTCTCCCCGCACCGTTTATTACTTTTTGAAATATTCGTATTTCAAAACATGAATCTGCCACCGGTCACCCTGTAGATTGATCAGATTTCTTCGATTTTCATGGGGAGGTTAGTGGTTGGGGTCTTCGCCAATGAAGGCCTTAGCGTAAGCAAATCGTAAAAATCTACGCTGAACAGCCTCAAATTCAAGAAGATTTCTGACAAAAGTAATATTAAGGGACTTAGTGGCCTAGGGATTTGAAAATTCTTTGGACCAGCGCTTAAAGAATCGAAACCCTACTAACAATACAGTCAGTATATAATCCCGGAAATTAAGTTGATTATAAAAAATATCATCCAGGTCACGGAAGGAGGTTACTATAGAAACTGGTATATTATTGATCAAATATTATGGCGTTGCAACAAGGTCGGGCGCTTGCGTGAATAAGTATTGATTTGACATTTGGTTACATTGAGTTCGAAAAAGTTATGTTGACACAAGACAAGTTTAGTTGCATTTGTAACGATTGAGCATCTGCAACGGATATAATAATAAGTTCAACATCATTAATAATTACCAGGAAAATCAAAGGTCTTAAATGACTCCCTAGCGGGACACCTTATTTTGAACTGAAGGGGGTGAAAGCGCTTGACCCTTCCATTGTTTAAGAAAAACTCACTATATTAAAAAAAAAACTGAAAATCCGTGAGTGGTTGGGCAAGTTTTGAAACATATTTTTTAGGGACAATCGGAGGAATCTCATCGGGAGTCCCTTCGTAACGATGTTACGTGTTAAGTGTAACGAAGCTACAGTTTTTTCCCTACAACCTTAGCGCCAGTCCAACTTCCAGCATACTGCTGCTTCAGCTCAAATTTCAAAAATTCAAAAAGGGACATCCATCAAATTCTGCGCCTTAGGTTATGTAACACCATGATGTCCCATAAAAAGAATTTTGTTTGCGCTTCTTAGTTCTCACTTACTGATTTCCGTGAATATTATAAGTGAAGTAAGAGTACAAAGAAATAACCAACCGCCATATTTGTTTATGGCTTTATCTCTATTCTAAGTAAGGCTAGAGCTTCTATCAAATCCGACTGCTCCGACCGCGTTTGTACCTCAATTTCCACTAGGACCGGGGACTCTTTTCCATCCAAATGTGCTTGTGCTTTATTTTCGGCCAGGGCCGACGACCCTGTCCTACTTTTATTTTGCCTTAGTTTTGACCAGCCCCAGGAATGCCTCTCAATTTTCGATCGCGTTTATGTCTTAGTTTCGAACAAGGCTAGAGACCCTATCCCACCCGATCGCTATGATCGAATTTGTGCTTTAGTTTCGAGCAGGAACTCTAACCCATTCGATCCTTCCAAGCGCGTTTTTTTGCTCATTTTCCACGAGGGCCGGGGACTCTATTTCCTCCCTCCATTCTGACCGCGTTTGTAACTTACTTTCGACTAGGTCCGGGAACTCTATTCTATCCAACTGCATTTGTATCTTAGTTCTGACGAGAGCCGGGAAATCTACCGTATTTCATTTGGCATAAGTAGATTTTGGCAGTAGGTATGTGACTGCCATGTTGTTTTGGTGACACCTGTCAAATCTGTTTTTTATGTTATAACAGTGATGCCAAATCACCATTGCAAGTAACAATATCGAACAGCACGTACGTTCGGCGCGTTGCTCCCACTTTTGGTGGCCAAATTTGGAATGACCGATTCGATCAGCCAAAATTCGTAAACTAAAAGAAGGCAGTATCTGCCGAGAATATCGGCGAGGTCCGTGTACAACAGAAGCCGAGGCAGACAATTCATGGGCCTGCAGAAGAACTCGGCAAATTTTGCGTCGGAACTTTGGCCTACACCCGTACAAGATCCAACTGATGAAGGAGATCAAAGTTCATGACCATAGACAACGCCATTTGTTCGCTGACTGGGCTTCAGAAAGAGGACCCTGATTTCCGCCGAAAAATCATGCACACGTTTGGATGCATAGCTGTGTTAACAGGGAAACTTTTCATAAATGGAACGACACCAACACACAAGAGGTTCAGAAGATGACAATGCAACCTCAAAAAGCTACTGTTCAACGTGGATTTCGGGCCGACGCGACTGCGGCTGCAGATTCATTGGTCCTTACTTTTTCAAAAAGGACGTTAGTAAGGCGATCACCGTGAATGGCAAGCGCTTAAGGAAGATGGTACCCAATTTCTTGTGGCCCAAATTGAACTAAAGGGTTTTTCAACAGGGACGCTACAAAAGTAGAGCGACAGGGACAGCAAACGACGCCATATTTCTTGCCGCTTTTTCGACATTTCTCTTCAGTAAGGTTTGCCATTTCATGATGGACAGATATACGAGCCAACCACGAGTCGAAATTATTAAAATTTACTACCGAAATTCGGAGTCAGTGGCCTCAACGTTAAGAGCGCTACGTCCAATTTATGGTCGTCATAATCGTCCTAGGAGATCAACAATTGAGCGTCTAGTGGAAAAATTTGAATCCACAGGCACAGTACAAAATGTTCCCGTGCCAGTGAGACAAAGAAGTGCCCGTAGTGTCGAGAATATTGCTGCCGCTGAGGCTTCAGTTGCAGAAAGCCCAAATGTGCGTTGGGCATCTCTGTGACGTCGTTGTGGCGAATTTTGCGAAAATATCTTGGCCTACATCCTTACAAGATTAAATTAACGCAAGAACTGAAGCCGCTTGACCACCAGAAGCGTCGTATGTTCGTGAATTGGGCTGAGCAACAAATTGAAAATGATTCGGATTTTCATCGAAAAATCATCTTCAGCGATGAGGCTCATTTCTGGCTGAATCATCATCATCATCGGCTCGACAACCTGGTTCCGGTCCTGGCCTCTTTCAACAAGTCTCTCCACCTATCCCGGTCTCTAGCCGACGCCATCCAGTTGCACACCCCAAGGCTTCGGGCATCCTGGTCTACGCCATCTCTCCAGCGCAAGCATGGTCTACCACGCTGTCGTCTACCATAGAATGTACCACAAAGAACTTTCCGAGCACGTTCCTCTTCCCTCATGCGAGCTAGGTGCCCTGCCCACCGGAGTCTACCGAGCTTAATTTTTGTCACGATATCTGCTTCTAGGTAGATTGCGTACAATTCATGATTGTACCGTCTCCGGAATCGTCCTTCCTCACATATGGGGCCAACAATTCTCCTTAAGACTTTTCTCTCGACCCAAGTCTCGGATCCATATGTGAGTACTGGCAGGACCATGGTCCTGTACAGCAGCAGTTTTGAAGTTATGGTGAGATTTCTGGATTTGAAGAGCTTTGACAGACTATAGTAGGCTCTGTTGGATTTGAGAAGCCGCCCGCGTATTTCTTCTTCTATATTGTTATCGGCTGCTACTATTGACCCAAGGTATTTAAAGTATTGCACCACTTCAAATTCGTGCTCCGCTACCTTGATTGTTTGACCAACTGTTCCTCTCGCATTTCTGGCTGAATGGCTTCGTCAATAAACAAAATATGCGGTATTGGTCAGGCAGCAATCCACACGTACTCCATGAGTCATCATTGCATCCCGAAAAAATTACGGGTTGGTGTGGTTTATAGGCCGGCGGCGTCATTGGGCCGTACTGTGAATGGGGATCGCTACCGTTCAATGATAACCGAATATTTTTGGCCCCAATTGGATGATATGAACTTGGAGGACATGTAGTTCCAACAGGACGGCGCCACAAGCCACACAGCGAATGTCACAATCAATTTATTGGAAACCAAGTTTGGAGAACGTGTTATCTCACGAAATGGTCCAGTCGCTTGTCCGCCTCGGTCGTGCGATTTGACGCCCTTAGATTATTTCCTGTGGGGCTACGTCAAGTCTATGGTCTATGCCAACAAGCCAGCGACGATTGATGAATTTCGTACGAATATCGAACGTGAAATTTTAGCAGTATCGCCCGATTTATGCTTGAAAACCGTCGAGAATTGGGTTCAGCGTCTGGACTTCTGCAAGCGTGCCCGTGGTGGCCATGCAAAAGAAATCGAGTTCCATACATAATGGCATCGAACGTACTTTCACAGGAATAAAAAATTTCATTGATATCCAAAACCGTTTTTGTTTTATTTAAAAAAAACTTTTGTAGCGCTCTTATTGAAAAACCCGATACATGCACCTTGGTAACACGTAGTTCCATTACGCCGGCGGAGTAACGTTCCACACTGCGGACGCTACGATTGCCATTCTGGATGAACGACTTCTTTTTTTTTTGGTGCTTTCTGAAGTTACACGTGCGAATAAACCACACTCGATGGATGCCCTTAAGATAGACATAACACAGCCCATCGCTCAAATTCAGCCTTATGTATGCGGAAGAGTCATTGAAAATTGGACTATTTTGATCCATGCCACCGTAAATAGCTGAGGCGGGCATTTGAACGATGTCATATTCCATACATAATACCAAATTCTGTATGTCAAAATTTATAAATCCATTATTCTGCATTACAAAATTGTGTCTTCCAAAATTCTGCATTCTAAAGTTCTGCATTTCTAAAGATTCCTTCCACTTTGTATCCTGTATCACTCCTTCAACCTCAAATCTCATATATTTAGTATTCGACTTGTGCTATCCAAAAAAAAGAGGCAAACAAATGAATAATGTATATTCTCGAGCGGATTGACAATTTCCTGTTGTGAGAACAAACTTCATCACTTACAAGAAGTGCAGACAAAAAAATTTGCATCTCTGACTCTGGACTTCGCAGGACGTCGTTGATCATTTCTATCCTTTTTTTTTTCATCTGACTTTGCTGCTGTATATTTTATCGAACGAAATCTCTTAAAGCCTTTTGGACTTTTTTTTGCTTCTCCTCGTTCAGGATATGGCATCAGCTGGTTGTGATTCCTATGGCTGACAGTATGCATGCAGCATGCAACAAAAATGTACATTATTGTCAGGAGTATTCATACCCAAACTCTGGAATTGAAACCCAAAATTGCTAGAGCAAACGAAAAAAGGATCTTGACATGCCTCAGAGATTCGACGAACGCACGATGCAGTGCAACGAGCGACGGATGAAAAATAAAACAACAAAAAAAAAAAAGAGAACAACAAAGTTCATGAGAATATTGCAAGTGCATGAAGTTGATTATGGGATGCGGCCTGGATTTTTTTTTTGTTCGGTGGCAAAAGAAAAATTGGAATAGGATTGTTTGAATATGCAGAAAAGCTGCAAGGCTTTTTCTTTCCACTGGGAAACGGATACTATTTCATTTAGTTTTTGATGCATTTCAGTTTTGTTTGATTTTCAAAAAAATGTTTCAGTGAATTTCGATTTCCATCGCATAATATCAATTTTAATATTGGATTTTTTTATGTCAGTGGTTTTTCTTATTTATTTGTATAGAAAAAGATACGTTGTGACGCCTTGAGCTGACTTATTGAAAATAACTTGAAGAATTACCCACTCAAGCTAAATGCATTCACAAGGAAGTCGAGGTGATACAATACTTCTGATGGCAAATTAATGACAATGGGACTCGAATCTTTATGATGTAATTTGGGCAGGAAAAACGGGATAAATGTGATTTCTATCCAAGAGACTCAAGTGGGTTAAAAGCAACTGCCCAAATATGGTAATTGTACTCGGACCTTAGACGAATTTAGGTTTTATGGATTACGGCCAGATCAAAAGCGCTGAAAATGTCTGAAATGTCACTTAGCAGCTCTTCGAATATGTCGTCTTTCGCTCAAGGATTTGTCGCTGGAAATTATTTTCAATACCAAAAATCTAATATGCGAGCATGTTTCTACCGACGCAGTTGAGGAACCAATCTAGGATAAGTTTTATGACCTTCTGAAAATAGCCTGCTTTGTGTAAGATGTCAAAGTTGTACCGGGAAACTTCAGTGTCGGGATGGAAGATTCCTTGACTAATTACGGCTTCTGACGTATAGACTTGACAGTGGCTGTTTTGTAACATAATAAGCTCTGCTGTGAATTCATCTATCAAAGACCCCAATAATTAGTGGTCCCAGTATCTCGATATCATAAAATAAGTAGTCAAAACTACCGTAACCTAACAGCCATCCCAGAGAAAGAACTCGAGCAAGATAAAAAGAGGAGAAAAAGATCCTGCTTAAAAGCAAGGGAGAGTTTTCAGATTCCCAGCATTCTTGCATTCCAAAGAACACCTGGAGAAGTCTAGAAAAACTAATCTAAGATAATAGCCTTCCAAATTCATCAACCTTGTAGTGGTGAAATGAAGCCTGCCCGATGATTGGAACATTGAAACATCTTTCGTCTTACGAAATAACATTTTTATCAGATAAATAGATTTTGTAGCAGCTCGTAATGCGGTGATAAATAGCACTAGGTTTCTATGGCTTACTCGTAGGCCACACCTGTCGGTCTCTGGGCCGTTGAACCACCAATTTAATCGACACAAGGCATGTATCTGATACCTTACACGTGCCTGCATTTCAAGGGGCAAACGTCGACTACGAAGAATAATTTTGATAACACCTTTGCTTACCTGCAGTTATCGGAACTTATAGCAGAGATTAGAAAGGGAACTCCTCAAAAATCTCTCTGCTGTTAATTCACCAACCGAAGTCCCAACCACCCCAGAGTATAAAAATGAAAGCGTTCAGCTCCAATGAGTCACATAATCGGCCCTAGCGAGGTATCTGTTCAGAGCGGAAAATTGTCCGCAACGCATGCTTTGTCGGAGGTTCAAATTGCTTTCGAGGTATCCTATCGGAAAGAATAATAATATACAAATGCATTGGCGTAATTTGTTCCGCGAAGAATTTGTGTCGGACGAAATCGGAAAAATAAATGACTACACTGTCAGAATTTTCACAAATAAAGCACTTGATCGCACTTCAACGCAGTTCGCCGGGTGCTTTAAAAAAATGTCGGAGAAAAATTCCGAATAGCTGTTCGGAAGAATACCTCGAAGCAAAAATCCTCCGAATCGTACGAAATCGGAGAATTTTCTGCTCCGAACGGATACCTTGCGCTGAAGCGCAAAACATGAGAAGTGTGGTTAAAGTATCGATCAAAGAGAAGAGAAGAAAAGAAGATCTTGCGTAGAATGAAGAGAGTTTTCGCAGCCTCGCAGCTCTAGGAGATCGAAGGGGCTCACGATAGAAACAATATCCGGAAGTTTTATAAAAAAAAGCCAAAAAAAAAAAAAAACTACTGATTTTAAGACATTAACGCAGGCTCTCGAAAATAACAACAGTAAACCTACCTAGACACCAAACCACAAGGAAAAGTAGATATTTTTAAGCGGCATATGTAGTAGATGCTAAATGTGGATCATGTAGAGTGCGTTATAGGTCAAGACGACAACCAATCAATGGAGAACCCGTTTCACTATCCAGAAGATAGACTATATACGAAATATTCCCCATGAGTCAAATTCTGTAAATGATCAACGAGTTACAACTCGGAAATTTACATCTATTCATCGAATTCAAAACCGCCTATTATAGCATTCAGAAGCTCTGTAAAGCGGAGGATGAATTTAGGATCCTGGAAAAACTGATCCAACTGTGTAATGTGACACCGAAAAATACACAGTTTAAAGATTAGGGAACAGCACTTCTGAACTTTTAAAAACAGGTACATAGTTTCGGCAAGGAGCTATGCTATCAAGCGACTTCTTCAGTCTTGTTCTGGAAGTTCCGAAGGTCAGGCGCTCTAAATTCTACAAATCTATGAAACTAGTTGCGAACGATATCGACATGATCAGCCGTTCCAAACATTCTTTAATACGTGGCTGGTCCGATAAGTACTTATCCTACAAAAGAAAATTTTGGAAAAGTGGCGAATTATTTCTCAACATAGTGTCCTTTTAGCTCGATAAACTTGATCCAGAAATGCTCCAACTTCTTTAACCCATCCGAAAAATAGGTTTTCTCGAGGTCTGCAAAGTAGGCCTCCGTGGCGGCCGGCGGCGGTGACCTCATTCGAATCAAATTTCTACCCGCCGAGTGATTTTTTCAAATTTGCAACCAAAAAAAAAGTCGCACGGACCCAAATTTTTAGAATACGGTAAATGAGGCAGCAGTTCGTAGTGCAATTCGACTAAATTGGCTGTGGTCTCACGGTTGCACCCAAAGCTGTCTCATCCCCAAAATTTCATAGACCCACGCTGTCTTTTGACATGCCTAATGTTTCAGCTATCTCGCGCATCCTCAATCGGGGGTCTGCCAATACGAGATCGTGGATTTTTGACACGTTATCCTCCGTGGTAGCCATTTTCGGGGCACCTGGGCGGGGCTCATCAAAAATCGATGTGCGACCTCGTTATAAATCGAAGGTAAAGTCACCGTGCACAGCATCCAAGCGCTCTTTGATTTTGCTGTGCTATTTTTCTTCCAAAAAAACAAGAATCGAATCACCGACCGATATTGCTCTTTTTCCATTTTTCTAAAATTCACTTACAAGGTGGCTTCCACACGTGGTCAAAACAAAAGTACAAGTCCGATTCGGCTGATATTTTGACAGTTGCCGTCTAAGAGGATGTACTAGTTGATAGTAAATCTCTCTTGCGACACTGACTCCATCGAACGGTGACACTAAGTACTTATCGGACCGTTCTAGTTTTTATAGTCGGGACAGAGATTGAAGATAGGGCGAGACTTGTTGGTTTTGAAGTAAATTAGAATAAAAAAAATATCATGATATCAACAAACAAACAAACATCTGATAACATAGGCCAAAACTTCAATATTGATGAAAATTTCGAAGAAGTTAAGGATTGTATAAAATACCGAATTTTATATATTTACTCTACAAACGCCACCTAACTGGAAAAGATTTGCTCTAGAAAATCCTGAGTTCAAGCTCTACAAAACTCTTTTTTACTCCAAGTCCCATAAGCAGAAACATAGAGGTGATACTCAGCTATCTCAAAAGGAAAATTCTTCGAAGGGTATTCGGTCTTGTGTGTAAAGAGGGCGAATGTACGAGATGATAAAACTGCGAACTATATAAGCTGTATTATGATGTGGATGTAGTCTGGATAGGCCAAAACACTTCTGCTACATATGTAGGATTGTACATATTGAGCGAATGGACAACATTGCTGCAAACAAGAGAGTCTTGGAATCCCAGCCCCCAGGTCCGAGGCGACAAGGAAGACAACCTTCGGATGCCAGAGAGCCTAGTATAGATGACGAAGATACTTGCTGGGGATCGCAGAGGATGGGAAACTATTCTGGCAGAGTGCGCTCATGGATCGGGAACTGCATAAGTAAGTAAGTATTCTATCAGATATATTTGATAGAGTGGGATTGGTACTCTAATGATTGTTGAAGAACCACCACAGCGTGTTAATGCTATGAACGTATGTATGATGAACCACTGTTGATTCCAAATTATGCTTCTTGTTTCTTGAAATTTGACTACAAGAATTAAGCGTGATTTCAAAGGGGCGATCATAGGCATTGAGACGGGAGTGAAAAAGATAGGTTTAGCGGTCAATAAGAGCAAAACCAAGTATATGCTCTCATCAAAAAAGAACACACAATACGGACATCTTGGACCAAACCTCACAGCTATAATATGAGGACTTTGTCTACCTATGTGGTGCTATTTATTCAGGCAATAACAACACCGCTGAAATCAAATGGAGAATAACTCTTTCCAATCGCTGGTTTTTTGGACTAAGAAGGCAATTGAGTAGCAAAGTCTCCTCTCTAGCAACTAAAGTGTCCCCGTACAAAACTCTCATCATCCCTGTCCTATGTATATGGTACAGAGACATGAAGCTTGTTGAAAGTGAATAACAACGCTTTTGGTGAAAAATTCTTCGTGTGATCTTTGGTCTCGTCTGAATAGAAAGGCAGTGAAGGGGAAGATAGAACCATGAACTGTAGAGCCAAACCAACCTAGTCAAACAAATCAAAGTCCAACAACTGAGATGGCGAATAAGGTTGGTCAACCCCGGACTTAAATAAGTAAGTTAACCTAAGTTTGAACGGTTACCATTCATGTCTAGAACACAATTTACTTTGTTTTTTATAGAGGTCCCTTGGATTTCATCTTTTTCTATGTCTTTTGTGTGTCGTTTGCATTCTTTGCCAACTTGACCAGTCTCGATGTGGCCCTGCCATTACATATTACACTTCTACAGATTACCATTACCAGCTCAAAAATTCAAATCTTACGGACTACGACTTAGGACTAGGTTTCACCTAAGTAGAAAATTCTCCCAGCATTTCACATCGTATCCAACATTAATGTCCAAACCAAAAGTAGTTTTTAATACTCCTTTCGAATAGATTATTTGGCTAAGGATTTTTTTTTCGTGCTACAGCAGATGGTTACAGGTCTTTCAAACACTTTTTCTGTGAAGTTAAACAGACCAGAAAACCATTTTCAAGTCAATATACAAACGAACTCATCTGGAAGGACTTGGATTTGCTTAAAGCTCGTTCAGCTGTATAAAGTGAAAACACTATTTTTCCTTTTGTAAAAAAAGGAACCAATCCAAATAAACAAGACCGAAAAACTGTATGTATATGCTCAAAGAGGGCGCTTTATGCCATTTCTTCATTCTCAGCACTTCCTTGCCATTAGTCTGCACATAACTACAACTATTTCACTTTCTTTTCTCATACTTTGCTTCTAGTTTTTTGTCACATCATCTTCAAAGGAGACTAACTTATGACTGTCATTTTGTACCATCATCGTTGACGACGAATCCTTGCATGCATTGATTAAATGATATTTTCTTGTTCATTTCTGTTGCATCTGTCAGACACTTAACTGATGGTTGTCTTATGTATCCTTAGTGGTCATACAGCTGGCAGGTTGATTTCGAAAACATACTTACACATACCACTCATAATCATAAAAGACTTAAACAATGGTGTGGGGGTCCTTGTTGCACACCCGTTCATGTTCATTGCATTTGCTTGGCAAGAAAACAATAAACCGAAGTGGTATCCATTGCTTCCATGACTTTGTGAGATGCTCTCGAACATATCTTTTTTCGAGAAGCAAAAAGTCAAAGTATCTTCATAAAGATATTATGATAAAACTGAAAAAAAATCCAAAAGGCAAGCAGAAGTAGATATACGGTTTTTTTTAACTTTAAACATTTTTGCTGTATGTTTAACTTTTAAAAATGGAAATCTTGACAACGTCACATATGGCAATTAGAGCTTCATCACAAGGTTAAAACTATTAATTTATGTTTGTCGCAATAATTTGAGATTACTCAACAAACCAAATTTCGAGTAAGTCACCCTTGAAAAGGTCCTTCGTCGTCGTGATAAATTTGGAATAAAAGGCAGATTAAGTTCTTATTTCAATTGTAAAAATTATTGTAAATACGACACCAAAGTTATTCAAGGACAAGTCCAAAAAATATAGGGTTATTTTCTATATTTGGAAGAGAAGTTGTTGGTCATGAACTTTGAGCTCCTGGATCAGTTGGATCTTGCACGAGTGAGGACCCAAGTTCTGACGCAAAATTCGATAAGTTGAAGTCTGCGAAAGGCCGACTACTTGTGGACGCTCAGGATTTTGCTATACATTTTCACGGACCTCGGCGATGTATTCCGCGAATCCTTCGTTCCTTTGATGTATGAAAACTTGCTGATTGAATATCGACACGGTTGTCTCAGATTTGGCCACCGAACGTTGAAAATTCGACTTTGAAGAGCCACCACGCCTAACATAACGAATTCTAGAGACTAGAGAACAGTTTCCTGCCAATACTGCTTGTCTTATACCAGGAAGGTTAGAAAGTAATAACTTGGAAGCTGACTCCGATAAATCTGAGTAAAAAATCATTTCAATTTCTTCTCTTGAGAATCACCGAAAGCCTTTAAGAACTAAGCTTGGAAAAATCGCTTCAGCGGTTTATGAAACAGGTCGAGGTACAGACATACAGATGGACAGCTCGTGAATTGCGGGACCCGCTTTTTAATGTCAAGTTTGATCAAAATCCCGAGTTTGAAGAGAGTCAGATTGAATTACAGGACTACAACTGAACAACGTATTCCTGAATTCCATATCCGATACGAGAAACTGAGCTGGAGAAGATTTCATTCAGAAGTGGAAGAACGCCTTCCAAAAGTCTCCAGCGTCAACAACCTCAAAAAGAATGAGATCGATAACACCATTGATCAATTTTAAACGGTGGTCAATAATGCTTTGAACAGGCAGAAAACTCCCCGAACCAGGAGAGATAGGTACCGCAAACTTGCCCCAGTATATACAAGTAATATAAATGCTCACCGGCAAAGACTACGCGAAAGACTTCAGAGAATCTACTACAATACCTTCAACGGGGAAAATGATGAATTGCGCGACCGCATTCAGAACTTAAGTGCACTAGCACAATGTTCAAGCAGGCAGTAAAACATCATGAGAAAAATTATTTCATCAAGAGACTCGTAGATATAAAACCTGGCACTGACACATCTAAAAAGATTAATGATTGTTGGAAGAGCGAACTCAATTCCAGACACCCTGCCATACACCTTTCTGATTATATTGAAGATATAGAAATTCAGTTTCCGGAGATATCAGCAATCACCTAAGCCGTGACTTTGTTCAACGGATGATTCATCACCGGAGCCCACACTGTCATATATGTTTTCACTTATCCTGAAGAAGTGGCTTGAAACTCCAAAAAATCGGCAAAAATCGACAAGGTTTCTAATTAGGAGGCATTGAAGTTACTAAAATCTTGCTGTTCTCCTGTTGACTATAATCTTCAATAACTGTCTGAACAACAGCCTGCAGCCTAGAAAACGGCAAAAGTTGTCCCCGTCCCCAAGAAAAATTACCGAGTAAATGTGGAACGATATCGGCCAATTTTATTGCTCAGGTGTATGAGTAAGATACTGGAGGTGTTGATATTGAAGAAACTCAACGTTTTTAGCAGAGAAAGAGATGTCATACACCGGAGTTTCAGTATAGCTTTTAAAATAAATACTCTATCGTACATCCACTACTGGGACTCCATACTGATGTTACATAAAAAAGAGGCTTGGTAGCGTGCTTGCTAGACATCGAAAAATCTTTCGACAGCGTTTATATAAAGTGATTATTTATTCAAACTTTCGGAACTTGGACTTCCTAATCACTTAGTAAGAATAATCAAAAATTTCCTAACCCATAGACTTTTTTATTTACAGTAAGCAAAACATGTATTATCATCCAAAAGAATCAACTATGGAGTTCCTCAAGGATCAAAACTTGGACCGCTGCTGTTCAAATTACATACTGCTGATCAACCAGCCAATATACCAGGTGCAAAGACTAAGTTTTATTCAGACCATTCCATTACATACGCCACCGCTTTTTCAGCAGAAATAGTTGCCAGGAAAGTGCAAGAGCACAATAAAAACCAACAGTCACTGTCATTGGACGCCTTTCACATCTGCTTTACTATTTTCGTTACAGCAATGAAGAAGATGAAGTATTTTGAAAGAAAGATGATCCGCATTTGCACTGGACTATACCGTAACCCATTGACGAAGAAATATATACCATTTAAGAAGCTGTACGAAGAAGCAAAGTTAGTTCCACTGGACAAGTATTTGCCAGAGCTCTCCCGAAAAACCGGTAGGAACCTAGACCATCATCCCAACTCAGATGAACAACAACTCCTCCAGCATGAGCTAGAGCCTAGTGACAGGTATTTATACGCCCGAGTCATAACTGACGATCAATTTAAAAAAATCATCCATAACAACGACGCACGTCAAAACAATAATCAGTACTACCAGGGATAAAATTGTACACAATTGGTAGATCGTACAATATTGTCAGACATGACAATGTCTCTAGCCGACGCCATTCAGTTGCGCACCCCAAGGCTTCGGGCGTCCTGGTCTACGCCATCTCTCCAGCGCAAGCATGGTCTACCACGCTGTCGTCTACCATAGAATGTAACACAAAGAACTTTCCGAGCAGGTTCCTCTTCGCTCATGCGAGCTAGGTGCCCTGCCCACCCTTCTTATGTATGGGGCATATTAAACCTTTTCGCCAGTCTTCTGGCATTTCTTCCTGCTCCCATACGTGTACTATAATATCATGAATTGCTTGACGTAAGACTGGCCCGCCGTGATGGAATAATTCGGCTGGTATGCCATCGGCTCCCGGGGATTTGTTCTGTTTAAGCCGGCCTACAGCCTTCTCAACATCTTCTATGCTTGGTGGCGGCAACATAGGGTATTCTTCTTGAAGTAGTGGAGCCTCCACTTCTGCAGTGAGCTGACCATTTAGCAATTCATTAAAGTACACTTCCCATCGCTCCAGTATGCTTTCAGGATCGGTGATCAGATTTCCCTCTCCGTCCTTGCAGTATGTGCAGCGTGGTGTGTACTGCGTCATGTTTCGGACGGATTGGTAGAACTTCCGCGCCTGGTGCGGACCTCGCTCTCGGCTGTTTTCTATTTCACAGATTAGGTTCTTCTCCCAGGCTGATTTCTTTTGTCTGTGAAGCCGTTTTTCTGTTCTTCTGAGCTCTTTGTATTCCTCTTCGCGTGCCTGCGTTCTATGAGATTGTTGCATTGCTCGGTACGCAACATTCTTACGTTCAGTCGCTAGCTTGCATTCATCATCAAACCAGTCGTTCCGATTTTTACGACTGCTGCCTAAGATGGAGTTGGCAGTACTAATGACAATATTCTTAAGGCGTGTTCACTTCTCATTTACGCCCAGCATACTGGCTCCAGGACTTACTCTCCCTAAATCAGGTGTTTCTAGGGCGAGTCTTAACGCATTACCAAAGGTGTTACTGGTGTTTTCATTGCGCAGGGCAGCCGTTTTGATTCGAACCTGATCGGCGGATGCAATGCGTCTTCGCAGGGCAATCCGCCCTCGGAAAACCATACCAACAAGATAGTGATCCGAGTCGATATTGGCACCTCGGTACGTTCGTACCGTCATCAAGTTCGAGTAGTGGCGACGCGTCGGTCTATCAACACGTGGTCTATTTGGTTACGATTGACTCCATCAGGTGATACCCAGGTGGCTTTGTAGATATCTTTACGCGGGAACCTGGTACTCGCAACGACCATGTTTTTCGATGCTGCCAATTCTAAGACTCGAAGTCCATTGTCATTAGTGTTCTCATGCAAACTATGGGTGCCAGCGTAATGCCTGAATACCGGCTCCCGACCTATTTTTGCGTTCAAATCCCCAAGGATGATTTTAACATCATACCTTGGACAGGCATTGGGGGCCCTCTCGAATTGTTCGTAGTAAGTCTCTTTTTCTTCGTCTGAGGACTCCTCCGTAGGTCCGTGAACGTTAATGAGGCTGATGTTCGTAAATTTGCCTCGCACGCGAAGGGTGCATAGCCTTTCGCTTATAGCGTTAAAGCCGATGATACTGACTATGAAGCCTACCCCGAGCACATGGTGTTTTGTATGATAGCTGTAATATACGTCATATTCTTTCTTCTGTAAAACACCATTCCCTGTCCATCTGATTTCTTGAAGAGCTGTTATGTCAGCTTTATATTTTGACAGGGCATCGGCTAGCTGCTGAGCAGCTTGAGCTCTATAGAGCGATCGTACCTTCCATAAGAAAATTCGTAAATTCGTAAATGGTTTTTCCAATAAAAATCCGAGTAGGTACCTACCAATTAATTGTCAGAGATTGGGATTGGTAGATTGTCTACCAACCGTGTACACACACAACTAATTGTCAGTTTTTGTTGGTTATGGAAACTGCTTCATTTGAGCGTTGGCTGCAAATTTTCTGACTTTGAAAAAATGTTATGATGCTAAAAAACCTACATCTTTCGGTTTTTTTTTTTTTTTTTTTTTTTTTGTTATATAAATATATATATATTCATTTTATATATTCATTTTCTTTATTTAATATTATCATTATTTACGTACATATGCACAGAGATTTTACAAAATTATAATGATATTTAAACTAAATTAACTTATAGTATTCAAAAGATAATTAATATAATAGTATATAAGTATAATTATAAATGTTTGGTAATTAATTTTTTTTTTAAATTAGAAGATTAGATGATATGTCATTTAAACGCGCAAAGTCTGACCAATAAATTAGGGGAGTTTAGATACCTCTTTGTGGAATCCAAGAAAGATATTGTTTCTATGTCTGAAACCTGGCCGATAGAAAGTTTACTTCTGGTGGTGGCGCCGCTCTTTATGTGCGTGAGGAGATTAGCTGTAGGTTAGTATTTATGGAAATCCGATAACGATTGTCCTTTGGAATATGTCTTTATGAGAATCATATGTAACACGGAAAATATCTCAGATGGATCAGTCTACAGACCTTATAATCACATCAGCACGTTACCTTTGGTTACGAATTTGGAGTCGATTGCTTGTTCTTACCCATATACTTACTGTGTGGTGATTTTAACTGTAATCTGTTGAATAATCGTTTAGCTGCAAAATTTCTAGTCCTATTTAAGGCACTCAATCTGAGTCCCGTTAACCATTTCACCCCTACTCACTTTACTAAAGAGACTAGTTCTCTATTAGACCTTTATCTTGCTAGCGATGTTGGTAGGGTAATACTTTACACACAGCTTTTGACACCTGGTTTCCCCCCGCATGATTTAATTTTTGTAAGTTTAAATTTAAATTTTTAAATTTTTTTTTCCACGGCTATCCTCCTGTTTCCTCCAAAGTTACTTCTCCGCCTCGAATCACAACTTTCCTTCAAAAATTTCTTCTTCGAAACGACAAAAACTTTTTCTCAATTTTCTGTTTCTTTAGACTTTTCTCGACTTCTAACCAAACTCAACTTTATGTTTCAAAGGTTCTCCAAAGAGTACCTTTCCAAGCTAAACCTCGGCCATTCCATTCTCTCACACATTCATACGTCCAGCCAATCGTTTTCGAGATCTTCAGTCACGGGATCACGGCTTCCTGAAAAGCTACGTGCTCTCCTCGAAAACCTCCGTTCCTTCGTAGTCGAATCTCATCGAAACTTTACTCTCACACACACATTCAATGATTCAACAAGTTGTTGGATGTCTTTCCAAAACTTGCCGAATCCAAATGACCGAGTTCAGACCCCTTTCAACTAAATTTTTCGAGAAAATCTAAAAATACTAAAATCGAGAAAAAGTTAATGCTAGTAATTCGAAGCGCGAAGCAATCTTTCCCAAAACTAAAGCCGAGGTGAGAAAGGAAAACGTTTCTTTAAATTTCAAGCTCTAATAAGTCATTTTCTTCCGTTGTTAATTCTAAAGATCCTCCTTTTAACAAAAATTGCGTTTTAAGAATTTCGAGCGTTAACAACCCATTTTCTGACAAAAGTATTCAATTACGTTAGTAAGAAGATAAATTTGGTTAATGAGATCTTGACAAATTATTCGGCCTGTTTGGAGATAAGTAAGAGTCCGCCTGACTCGATTACTTCTTCAGCTCATCGGCTGGCACATCGAAAAGAGACCGCCCGTCTTCGTTATAATTTTAGAACCAACTGTTACACTTCGTTTGCATATACATAGCTCAGAAACCTATTTTTGTTACTTTTCCAAAATACTTTAAGAGCAGGTTTTTGGCTGATGGCTACCGGGTATCTACTAACTCTATAAGTATTTTGGAGCAGTAACGGAAGAAGAGACTTAAAATGATTAAAGGCAGGTGAACCTTGTTGTGGTAAATTTTACCGCAACATGCTCACAACAAAAAGTTCAACTCCATGCCACAATCCAAAGCGCAGTTGCAAATCCGCCATACTTTTTGTTACTGAAGAAATAAGAACCGGAATGGACATAGATCATATTACACTTCTAACGCTTTTAGACTTTTCAAAGGCTTTTGACACTGTTAACCATTCAATTTAATGTAAAAAAATGCGTAATTATTTTGGGTTTTCTATAGAGTCCTGTAAGTTGATTCTCTCGTACCTTAGCGCAAGGCACAACGCGAAGTGGCAAATGGTCAATCATCAATCTTTCTCAGTGTTTTAAATGGAGTGCCTCAGGGATCTATTCTTGGTCCAATTCTCTTCTCACTTTACATAAATGAGCTTCCAAGAGTTGTTAAACATTGTCTGATTCATCTTTACGCTGATGACATGCAGCTTCTGATAAGTCGACCGTTTGGTGAAAAGAATGATGCCGTTGCACTAATGAATGAGAACCGTTTTTTTTTTTCATTTCCCGTTGGTCTACTCGTAAGAAAAACCATCTGGATGTTAACCCTGTCAAATCAACAGCCTTTCCCATCTATCGTAAATTCTTTGATTTATCAGTCTTAAGACCATTGAATCTTAAAAACGAAACAATCAAATATATAAGCAGTGCTTAAAACGTTGGAATAGTTTTCAATCGTTCCCTCACATGGAACGACTACCTAATTAAAGTAATTGGTAAAATTTATGGTAGTCTCCGCGTTCTCCAAGTCACTCGAAGTTTCATCCCTACAAAAACCAAACTTCTTCTTGCCAAAAGCCTTTTACTACCCAATATGTTATATGGATGTGAAATTTTTCGCAACTTGGACTCAGCGACTAAATGTAAATTAAATGTCGCATATAATAACATTGCCCGTTATGTCTATAATCTCTTTTGATGTTCGCATTTCTGATTGTTGCCTAGACATATTTTATTAAATTTTCGCTCACTTAGCTACTCGTATCTACATGAAATTCATACGGTAAACTGAACTTCCCTCATTCAACAAGATCTTTTGCTCTTATACTACCTCGATACAATTTTCTCATTACTGAGCGTCAATTTTTAGTCCATGTTATTCGCCTTTGGAACTCAATGCCCAAAGTATGTGAAGTGTAAGAAGCACAAGAAGATTTAAATATTTCAAATATTTGGCAAATCGTTGATAATATTTATCTATTCATGTTTACTAGCGACTTATAGGTACTACTCGTATAAGGCAAGTTATGCATTCGTAAAAAAAATCGAACTCGAGATTTTTATCAAAGTTGACATTACGGTGATAGCGAAGACCAAAAAAGTGAGTCTCGCAATTCTGTCTGTCTGTCTGTCGGTTCGACTACAGCCTAAACGGCTCGGCCGATTTTCTTCAAACTTGGTAGATTTTTTCCCCCACAGGTTTTTTTCTTTTTTTTTAAGACCAAAAATAACGGTACCTGCCATACGATTTTTTTTCGAAATTTTATAAATATTTTTTTTTTTCTCAAAAACTGTCCCACAGAATATTTAAAAAAAAAATTGAAAAATTTGATTTAGTTATGGTTATGGTTAAAAAAAAATTTCCAAAAAACTGTTATTTTTGGTAGCCCCCTGGGTCCTTTTTTTTTGGTTTTGATTTTATCGAAAACGGTACAGCCGATTTAAATAATTTTTTTTTATGCAAGGGCTCCAAAGTTTGAATATTTTAACATATTCAAATTTTCAATTTCTTATTTTTTGGATTTTTAAAAAAAATTTCAAAATTTTTTTTTGGAAACTCAATATTTCGAAAACCCCATGCTCGATTTTTTTCAAACTTGCCAAATAATAGTTTCTTAACATAATCTACAAGATTTGAAAAGAAAAACTTTGTTTTATCCAAAACTAACGGTACCTTCCATACAAAAGTTAAAAAATGGTTTTCGAAAATCGTATTTTTCTCGAAAACGGTTCCGAGAATTTTGCTAACATATTTCTTCTGATTAATTTTTACGATCTATAATTTAATAAAAAAAAATTTGAAATCTAGATACATATTACTGACTGTACCTACCATACAACGATTTTTTCTAATTTTGAATTTCTCATTATCGACATAACGGATTTTAATGAAATTTTTTATAAACAAGCTCCTAAAAAGTTTAAAAAACATTGCATTTCAAAACTTAAAAAAAAAATATTTTTTTCAATTTTTGGAAAAAAGTAATTTTTTTTTGGAAAATTCGATATCTCAAGAACGGCTTAATATTTTTCTTGTAAATTTAACTCTCATTAGTACAATAACAAAAACTTAAGGTTGGTGTACCAATTTTTTACTTGCGACTTATAGGTACTATAAGGGAAGTTATGCATTCGTAAAAAAAATCGAACTCGAGATTTTGAGCAAAGTTGACATTACGATGATAGCGACGACGAAAAAAGTGGGTCTGGCAATTCTGTCTGTCTGTCTGTCTGTCTGTTCGATTACAGCTAAACGGCTCGGCCGATTTTCTTCAAACTTGGTAGATATGGGTTTTGATTTTTTACCCCCGGATGTTTTTTGATTTGATTTTTTATGACCAAAAATAACGGTACCTGCCATACGATTTTTTTCCGAAATTTTATAAATATTTTTTTTTTTCAAAAACTGTCCCTGCGATTTTCTTAAAAAAAATCAAAAAATTTAATTTAGTTAAACCTAGGTAATGGTCGAAAAATTTTTTCAAAAAAATGAGTAGTTTTAATACCCCCCTTGGGACCATTTTTTTGTTTTTGATTTTCTCAAAAACGGTACCACCGATTTTGATCATTTTATGCTAAAGCTTCCCAGCAGTTTGAATATTATTGTGTATTCAAATTTTCCGAAACAAATTTTTTGGATTTTTAAAAAAACTTTCAAAATTTTTTTTTCAAAACTCAATATTTCGAAAACCCCATGCTCGATTTTTTCAAAACTTGATAAATAAAAGTTTGGAAAAATAATCTACAATATATGAGCAAAATAAATTCATTTTACCTAAAAATAACGGTACCCTCCATACAAATGTTAAAAAATGGTTTTCGAAAATCGTATTTTTCTCGGAAACGGTTCCGAGAATTTTGCTTAAATTTTTTTCTTTCTATTATTTTTTAATATCTGTAATTTAATAAAAAAAAATTGAAAACAAGATATTATTGACTGTACCTACCATAGAACGATTTTTTAAAATTTTGAATTTCTCATTATCAGCATAACGGATTTTAATGAAATTTCGTAGAAAGAAGCTTCTAAAAAGTTTAAAAATCATTGCATTTAAAACCTTTAAGAAAAATATTTTTTTGAATTTTGAAAAAAAAAAAATCAATTTTTTGTTTTTTGAAAATTCAATGTTTAGAAAACGGCTCAATACTTTTTTTGTAAATTTAATTTTTATTCATACAATAGTAAAAACTTCAAATTGGCGTACCAACATTTTTTCTTAAAAATGTTTTAAAATTTTCTTATATAAAACCTTATTTTTTAAGAAACCACTACAAAGACTTATAACATTTGTTCTTGCTTAAATTCATATTTGCATAGCATTCTGTCTTTATCTCTTATGTACTACTAAAAGAATTTAAAAAAATCATTTTATCCTTATGAACAGTTTTCTTTAATAACATTCGTTTTTAAAATTCCTAGTCTATTACTTAGGAGCAAGTTCGTGCGACCCAGTCGTGCATTTTATTTTATTATTTCTTTCTCTTTTTTATTTAATTTTGTTTTCTTTAAAAAAAAATAGATAAATAGACTTAATAAATTCATTTAATTCAAATTCTGAATATTATTAAAATACTTTCAACAATTTATAAGACTCTTGTCGTACTTTGTAAGCGATTTTGAAAAAAAATTAATACTAAAATACTAAAACCAAAATAAAGAACGTTGGGCACCTATTGTTGAGCCAATATGATTTAATTTAGTCAAATCAAATGACTAAATTTACAGCCAAGCTTAACTTTGCCTTCAGTTGTGTAATATTGTAATTCTCTGAAGACAAGAAATAAAAGCTTCAAAGAAAATTTAAATACCCCAACCTCCAGGGATCAATCCCAGAAAACCCATTCCCCATTGGAGCATAAACTTTTGTTGCTTTATAAAATGTGTGTGTGGGTACTCGTAGACTCTCAAAAATCGTATCTCATATTAATAATCACACAATTTATGGTCTTCTAGTACTTTCACATCACAAAAGCAAAAGTAAAGAGGAAAGTTCTTGTCAAACATCTGATTTGCATAGCATAAAACCACTTAGCCCTTCTTCCTCGTCATTATGCTTATCATCATAATAAACATTTTGATAAGACAATTTGTTCATACAAACAAAAGAAAAAAAAAAAAAACCACAAGGGGTAGGTTTAGTGCTCAAACATGAGGCATCAATTAAAAGTCACCCAAGATAAATATTTATACATGAAATTATATGTTACCTTTTGGGATCGCTCCAACTTGTCTTTAAACTTCAATCCTATCTCCCTGCAAGGTCCCAACAAGCATAACTTTCCTCAACAACAACAAAAAATAACTGAGTAAATGTTTTTCTTTGTTTGTTGTGGCTAAAAGAAAAGGCTTTCCCTTGGAGTTTTCCCTCGGTTCTGTTTAGTGCCTCATCATCATTCCGCACATCCGGCAGTCAGTAATTGTTTTACCTTCAAAGGATCTCGTTTTGTGTTTTTGCGCTGAACAGTTGTTTTTTGTTTTCTTTTTTTTTAATATTAAATCGAGGACAGACTGTTTACGCAAAACTCACGCAGCACTACGCCAAACAATAAGCTTCTTCCGTACTGCCGAAAAGTAAAGGTTATAGTTGGGGTGCCGAATTAGGCGCCTCGGCATACCCTTAGTCCTATAAAATATTTATATCCTTGGTTCTGCTATACACAAAAAGCTGTTTTGTTTTGTGTGTGTGTAGTGCAGAAGTCCTCCGAAAACAAAGAGAACATAAAAACAAACGCGGCATATTATTTCTTGGAAATCGGAAGCAAATATTGGCGTTTGGCGTTTTACCATCACTTTCAGCGGTTGAGGTTTTTTGCTTGCGGCAGGAGCTTAATGATCATTTATTCTGGTTTGAATACAACCGGAAGTTAAGGGTTAGTTTTGATTAGCTTAGCCATTTGGAAGAGCGGGGCTGTTACTTTAATAATGTTTAGTTAGTCTTGGAAAGTTGGGGGCTTGTCTTGATTTTAAGAGAGAGAGAGAACTTTAGATGAAAAGTAAACACTGCTTACTGTAAATTCAACAAAGAGTTTTGACTTGCGATATACATAATTATATGCAGGTACTTTTTGAAAAGTTATGCATTCGTAAAAGGACTTGAAGTCGAGATTTTAATTAAAGTTGACATTACGATGATAGGGGAAGGCGAAAAAGTGGGTCTTGCAATTCTGACTGTCTGCTACAGTCGGCTCGGTTGATTTTGTTTGAACTTGGTTGGATGTTTAGTTTTTTTTTAAGATCAAAATTAACGGTACCTGCTATATAATTTCACTTGGGAAATTTCAAAAATTGAAGACTGTTTGCAGGAAATAACCAAATGATTGTACCAATAAGAGGAGAAACGTTTAAATTAATGTAAAAAAAAAAAATATCTGACAAGGGATTGACGTTTCTCTAAAATATGTCAAAAGTGACAGCTGTTTGTAATGGTGGAAACACAACGACAGCCAACTGCAGTCGCTCTTAAAATTGACATTTCATTTAATATTCTTTATTTTAATAAAAATGGCGATAGACAAAAAGTTTACAAAATTTCAATGCTTTAGGTTTTTTTAAATGAGAACTTATATATGAATTTTAACTTAACAAACCTTTGTGAAATATAAAAGTAATTTAAAAGAATTTATTTTTAAATTGATTCCAGCAACAGGAACGAATACAAAAAGGAATGAACAGTGGACCTCTGGTTGATTTGGAGTAAATATCCAACACCGTATGGACCTTATCTAAGAAAAGCTGACAAGACTGGACAAAGGTAAGTCACTATTTTATGATACGAGTACAATATATGTATATATTTAAGTTTGTTGTCAAACAAAAAAAAAATGATACTCAATTTGTCCTGAATTTAGACCTAAACTAAGACGAGGGCTGTGGTTTTTTTTGGGTTGAAATTTTTGAAATTCACCCTAAAACTCAGTTTTTACTTGCAACTTATAGGTTGACATTACGATGATAGCGAAGACGAATAAAGTGGCTCCGACAATTCCGTCTCTCTGTCTGTATGTCTGTACCTCGATCTACGGCCTAAGCCAGTAGACCTATTTTCCTCAAACTCGGTACTTCGGTGATTCCCTAGAGAGGAAATTGAAATTTTTTATTTAGCTCTAAAACTAACGATATCTCCATACACCCGTAAGGGAAAATCTTATTTATCTCGAAAACGGATCTCACGATTTTGATAAAAAAATTAAGTGTCATATTATGAACATGAGCTACATTTTGGTAAGACAAAATTTTGCGGCAAAATGTTATTAACGGTACCTGTCGTTTTTTATTTATTTTTTTATTTTCGAGTTCCTCATTAACGGAACAAACGAGTTTAACCAAAAATTTTCACCAGGAGCCGCCTTAAGTTTAAAATAATATTGTGTATAAAAATATTCTAAAAAAAAATTCAATTTATTTTTTGAAAAATCAATAACTGGAAAACGTGTGAACGATTATTTTTTGAAATTATTTCCTAAAATCTATATTTCTAAACACTTAAAATTGGAATCCCAAATTTTGTTCTACATTACATTACATTACATTACATATTCCACTACTCCGTAGATAAATCTACGAAGTAGAGACACTGAAAGCACTGGTAACTCAGACCATCGGCTTATACAATACAACAGAGAGAGACAGACAGAAAGAAAGAACAACAGAAAACACATGTCAACAGCTCACGGTTTATATTTGAACGGTCCCCCATCCAAGTACTAACCGCGCGCAACGATGCTTGATTTCGCTGATCGATGGGAAGCGATGCTTTCATCAGAGCCAAGGCCGTTGACAATTTTGTTCTAGAAAAATTTGAAAGCAATTTGCTATATAAAAAATTATTTTAATAAAACGATTTTTAAACTTTGTTTGCATACTTCTCCGGAATTCAGACGGCAATTCCATGCATTTGAACATTTTTATCTCATTATATCCATGTTTTATATTTATAAAATATATGTACATATGTACTTATGTACATATTTTAAATCCCAAAGTACTTTTACATGAGAGCAAGTTCGTACGATCAAGTCGTGCATTTTATTTGTTTTTGATTTTCTCGAAAACCGTACAACCGATTTAAATATTTTTTTTTATTCAAAGCTCCTCCAAAGTTTGAATATTAGGTGTGTTTTTTTCGCAAAGCTATCCGTAGTGAAGTAAGATTTTATTCGTATTACAAATACAAAGTCTTCACTGCCGATAAAAGTAGAAGTAGGATCCAACTGCGGATAGAATGTTGACGTTTGCTCGAGTCTCGAATACAAATGTTGGTACAATTGAAAACTCTTTTGTATCTCGAAGGCATGTTCGTAGAGTACGAAAAGTAGTTTGCTGTTTAGCATTTTCCATTGAGAGTTTAAGTCTTTTTTTACAAAACCATTTTTATAAGAAAAACGCTGCATTTTGTATCGTGTTGGTGTCGAACTCTTATAGAAAGCTGTTTAATAACTAACGCGTTTTTGTAGGAGCGAAATGTCGTGGTCAGCTGTTATACTTTAGTTAAACAGCGACATTTAAGAGTTACTAACGCGACAAAGCCTTCTTATGAAAAAAGCTGTTGAGAAATCGAAAACTAACTAAAGTCTGCGAACAGATCCCTTGACTTTTGTGGTGATAATTGTCAACAAAAAAAAAAATTCACAAACAAAACTTCTGCTTTATGAAGAATGGCTGGTGAACAGAAAAAGTAAATACAAAATGATTTAAAATGAAATTCATAAATAAAAACCTCCATATATATTTTCAGAAACATGAAAATTACTTGGCAAAAAGTTATTGGTTGTTTTTTTTTTCAATTAAATATTTGACAACTAGTCAGTGGCACCAACTTTAAAGTAGAAAAATCGCACAACTGCGGATACGTTTTTTTGGGAAATCCTACTTCACTACGGATAATTTTCCCAAAAAAACACACCTATTATTACATACATATTTAAATTTTTTATTTTTTGGATTTAAAAAAAAAAATTTAATTTTTTGGATTTAAAAAAAAAAAATTTTTAATTTTTTTTCCAGAAACTCAATTTTTCGAAAACCCTTGCTCTATTTTTCTCAAACTTAACAAATAAAAGTTTCTTAATACAATCTACAAGATATGAGAAAAAATTGTATTTTACCTAAAAATAACTGTATCGTATTTTTCTCGAAAACGGCACCTAGAATTGTATTAAAAATTTTTTTCTTTCGATTAATTTTTACGATCTATAATTTAATAAAAAAATGAAATTAAGGTTCTATGGTAAAGTCAGTAATAACGTACCATAGGACCATTTTTTTTAAATTTTGAATTTCTCATTGTCGACACAACGGATTTCAATGATTTTTTTTATAGAGAAGCTTCTTAAAAGTTTAAAAAACATTGCATATCAAAACGTTAAAAAATAAAATGCACGACTGGGTCGCACGAACTTGCTCCTATGTAATCAACTGGGAATTTTAAAAACGAATGTTATTAGAGAAAACTGTTCATAAGGATAAAATTATAAGTCCTTGTAGTGGTTTCTTTAAAAGAAGCTTTTATAACCAAACTTTTTAAAAGCTTTTTAAGAAAAAATTTTGGTACGCTAGTTTAAAGTTTTTATTTTTGTTCGAATAAAAATTAAATTTACGAAAAGAAATATTGACCCGTTTCGGAGATATCGAATTTTCAAAAAAAAAAAAATAGATTTTTTTTTTCAAAAATTCAAAAAATATTTATTTTTAAGTTTTGAAATGCAATGTGTTTTAGACTTTTTAGAAACTTCTCTATAAAAATTTTCATTAAGATCCGTTATGTGGAAAATGAGAAATTCAAAATTCGAAAAAATGGTTCTATGGTAGGTACAAGCTGTAATATCTTAATTTCAAAATTTTTTTTATTAAATTAAAGATCGTAAAAATTCATTGAAAGAAAAAAAAATTTATCAAAATTCTAGGTGCCGTTTTCGAGAAAAATACGATTTTTGAAAACCATTTTTTTTAATTTTTTAGCATTTGTATGGTAGGTACCTTTATTTTTAGGTAAAATAAAATTTTTTTTTTCACATTTTGTAGATTATATTGAGAAACTTTTATTTATCAAGTTTAAAAAAAATCTAGCATGGGGTTTTCGAAATATTGAGTTTTGAAAAAAAAATTTTGAAGTTTTTTTTAAAAATCCAAAAAAATTTTTTTTGAAAATTTTAGTACACAATTCTATTTATGTTTTTGGGGAGCTTTAGCAAAAAAAAAATTATAAAAATCGGTTGAACCGTTTTTGAGAAAATCAAAAACAAAAAAAATGGTTCCATGGGGGGTACCCTCAATAACCATTTTTCGGAAATTTTTTTTTACCCAATACCTAGATTTAATTAAATGAAATTTTTCTGTATCTTTATTTTTAAAATCTATTGAACAGTTTTTGAGAAAAAAAAAATGTTTATAAAATTTCGAAAAAAATTCGTATGGGGGGTACCGTTATTTTTGGTCTTAAAAAAAAAAGAAAAAAACGTGTGGGGGGAAAAAATTAAAAATGATATCTACCAAGTTTAAAGAATATCGGCCGAGTCGTTTAGCCTGTAGTCGAACAGACAGACAGACAGACAGACAGACAGACAGACAGACAGACAGAATTGCGAGACCCACTTTTTTAGTCTTCGCTATCATCGTAATGTCAACTTTGATCAAAATCTCGAGTTCGATTTTTTTTACGAATGCATAACTTGCCTTATAGTACCTATAAGTCGCAAGTAAAAAAACTTTGAATTTAAAAAAAAAAATTTGAATTTAAAAAAGAAAAAAATTTCTGGAAAATTCGATATTTCAAAAACCGCTCAATATTTTTCTTAGAAATTTAATTTTTATTCGTACAATAGTAAAAAACTTCACGATCACGTACCAATTTTTTTTTTGAATGTTTAAACAATTTTGTATAAAAAAGCTTCTTTTTTTTTGTTTAAGAAACCACTACAACGACTTATAACTTTTGTTCTTGCCTAAACTTATATTTGCTTAAGGAGTTGTTTTAGTCATTTAAGAAATTAATTTTCTGTGTATGAATATTTTTTGTCTCATAACATTGATTTCTGAAAGGCTTAGCGTTTTACATAAGAGCAAATTCGTACGACCAAGTCGTGCATTTTATTTCTACTCCGGACTCTCCTCTTCTTCTCGCTCTTCCTTTTCCATTTGCTGCTCTTGTTATGCCCTGCAGCATATTCCCATATTAATTCTCTGAGCTTCTGACTGCGTCTTTAATTATATTGCAATTATAGGACCGCTGATTTTTAGCGTCAATTTTAGGGCACAGCGTAAAGCATGTCGGTCTGAATACTCCAGGGATGTTAAAGCGGTTTGCAATTTCCGTTCGTTCGCCAGTTAATTTATGAACTTTGCAGTTATTAGGAATTAATCAAAGTTGGCCCTTGCTTTTGTAAATTTACCGACATCTTAAGCAGCCAATACGCAAGACACTTGTGTGCACACCGGTGTCAGTGTACGGAAATGTGTGCCGTGTGTGGGCTGGTGCTCAACCCGATTTTCGGTGTCAGACACCACCGTGTGAGTAAAATCAAAAGCTTTTGATTTTTGGTGTCGGTGATCGGTGTGATATGTTGCAGCCGAATCGTTGTGCCGTGAGGAGTGCAGAATTCTAAGATTTGACAAAATGGCACTCATGGTAAGATCTTTCCGCTTTGAAACCTTTTGCACAACTGCAATGTGCACGAATTGGTGTGGCGTGTGTGGTGGAATGCTACACTGGTGTATGCACACAATTGTGCACACACAATTGTGCCGCTTTAGATGTTCCGACGGTTTTCGCTATAAACAGGGTATCGAAGCTATTGAACATCGCTGGGACTATGAGCTGAGACTATGTAGAGAAATAAAGATATTTTTTCCCAAATTTTTTGTGTTTTCTTTGTTAGGTCGGATACTTCTAGGCCTACCCTTGTAAATACGTGCTTTGCGTCGATAAGAACATGGTTAATTTAGTGAGTAGTTCGACCATCTAGTCTAGAGTGTGCCAGGTTCCTTTGTGGAGTTCGTTAAAAATCAATAACATTGAATACATTTAAAAAATTATTTTTTGAAGTTTTCAATTTTTGAAATCATAGGCCAGTGTTTGTGCGAAGGTCCAAAGAGAGCCAGATTGCTTTGTGAATCCTAATCCTTGGAAAACTAGTGCAACTTATCAACGTATTATTAGCTGCTTAAAAGCCCATTAGTCTTTCGTTTCGTTTCTGTAAGGCTGTGTTTACCAAGTTAAACCCCGAATATGTATCTCTTTCTGATTTTAGCTAAATTTCGACATCGTACTCTGGGCAGGCTTCGTAAGCTACATCAAGGCAGTAATAAAATTCCTCAGTAGATGTTCTTTAGTTTCATTGGCAAAGGCACGTACAAATATAGAACTAATGTTTTTAAAAGTAGCTTCACTGCGGATTAAAACCGGACGATCACTTATCGGGGTAAAGTCAAAGCAACTAAATTTTTTTCAGGGGTACTGCTGCTTGCTAGCAAGTGACAAATCCTCCAAAAGTATTTCCTATACTGGAAAAGTGATTCTCATTTCAAACGTTTGGACTCGCCGAAAACTGTATTGTGGGACCCCCATATTAGCTTTCATTTATTGAGCGAGTCTATCTTGCCAAATGACCGTTTAGAATTATGGCGTTCGACAACATGGAAAAGAATATAATTCTTTTATGAAATTGGGTCTGCTGTTCCAGTAATATTTCGGCCATTTTACGGTTGCCCTATTCGTCTTTCCGAGAGGATTATTCGCAACGTGGTATGTATATAAATTTGACTCGAAGCGTTCAAATAAAAATCTGCCAACACCCATACGTCAACGAAACGCAAGATCTGCCGAAAATATGGGACTCTCCGTGAGAGTGTACAGGAGAATCCGAGGCAGTCGATTCCGTACCGCAATAGAGAACTCGGCCTTTCGCAGACGACAACTTATCGAAATTTGCTTAATGACTTGGACCTTCTATAAATATTTTCGTGCAGTTGGAAGCTGACCCTATATTCAGTCCAAAAATCAAATTTAGAGACCATACCCATTTGTGAATGAATGAGTTTTTCCACAAGCAAATTTTCGAATTTGGGCCGATCGCAATCCACATCCATTAAATTGAAATGCATCCGGTAAAAGTCACTGTTCAGTGTGGGTTTTGGGTTTGGCGGAATCATCGGTCCATTTTCTTTCAGAACGCCATTGGCCAGGTTGATCGGTCGATGATGACCAATTTTTTCAGCCCGAATTGAATGATATGGAAGCCGATAGACGACATGTGGTTTCAACAGGACAGCTGCAGCACTACGTGCTACACAGAATGTGTCAAAATGGACATTTTTTACGATCGATCTCCGAACCTGGTTATCTCACGCGGAAGCGATGTAAATTGGCCACCGAGATCGTGCGAATAAACCAAAATCGACCGATGCCCTTAAAGTGAATAGCATAGCACAGACCACCGCTCAAATTCAGCCGAATCTATGCGATAAAGTCATTGAAAATTGTGACCCCTCGGATCCGTGCCACCGTAAGAAGCCGAGGCGCGATACAGGCATACTAGGATATTAGTTTCCAAACCATTTGGACTAAGTCAGATTTTGAATTCTAATCTTTCTCCATGTCTCAAATTCTCAATCTCTAAGTCCGTACCCTTCGCTGCAGTAAAAAGCTAAGGCTAAAAATTGCTACGTGTTCATTATGGTGTACCAAGTTAACGTGGATTTGACGTTTATCCTAAGAAATCGATAAAATTTTATAGCTCAGTGTTGCATTCTCCTAACGAGCACCCTCATTAGAATAACTTTTCTATTTAATTCTACCCTGAGCTCAACATTTTTCGTTCTTCAATAATATGGTCAGATTATTGTTATGCATTTTTCGATAAGCACAATGTCCTTTGAGACCTTTAAGTCCCATCACATCACAATCAACATGTCCAAGCTTATGCAGCAGTGTAAAAGTCATGCTACGATGAAGGTGTAAGCACAAGAAGGATAAATGCATTAACCATGTATCTACCTAAATATGGTTGTAAAATGCATATATGTAGGTACACAGAGACTAATGTTAGATTTGAAATATTTTTACGGACCTCTTCCTTTGCTTAGCTAATTGGATAATGCGTTCACATTCAGCGTCTGTTTGCAATGGCTCCCGAGCTATTTTCAAAAGCTGAAAATGTTGAATACTCCGAAATATTGCAGGGTAGGTTAGGTTATGGGTGTATCGGTTCTCCAAGACGACAAACAATGCGAAACCCCACAGTTTGTAATCTCTGGAAAATATTCTAAATAATTTCTGCTGGTTGAACTCTGCTCATGGCATAGTGCAGATGTAGGACAGCTATTTTGCTTCACAAGGGTCATTCTATTGCCACTGGAGGAGCTCTAAATGGAAGATTATAAACATATACACATGTATATAAACACGAAAATGCCATTCGGAGTCGTTAAGGGCACTGAATTGAATAGCTTCGTTAGAGGGTGAAAATGAAATGAAGAATATTATTTCACATTATGCTTGATCATTGAATAAAAGTCATAATAATACATCTTAGCAGTTCATTCCCTTCCATTTTATATTGGGAATATGTCTTTGGTCTTGTTTTATGGTTTTATGAACTTCAACATTAAGTAAGGGTTAATACCTAGAGGTAAGAATGGTTGCAAACCAAAGCATGCACAACGTATTTACTATTTCACGAAGCGAAGCTCAGAGATTTAATTAGCATTAAGGCAAGGCACCGGTGAACAGACTTATTTAAAGGTGTAAGACCGCTTCAACAGTTTGGGCCGAACTAAGGGAACATATTATTTAATTTATTCAATGGATTTTATTTTATTTAGCTAATTAATTACTTTGAAGAGGGTGTTTCTTTTTTAAATAGAAAAGGTTATTCAAATTGTGATTTTTTGAATCACATTTCTGGTCTTTATGGGTTGGGATCAGGGTTGCAAAATCTTAAGTCACTTCTTAGCTTAAGCTTGGCTTTAATTCACAAGTTAGTGGGTGACTTATGAATTAAGAAAAATGTAATTCAGCAACGTTAAAAAAATGTAATTCATAAGACTTATAAATTAAAAAAAATTAATTCATAAGCTAATGGATAAATTCTGATTAAAAAAATATTAATTGGAAAATTTATAAGTTAGCTTAATTTTTTTAATTCATAAGTCACTAACTTGCTCATGACTTAAATTTTTTTAATTCATAAGTCACTTATAGGTAGTGAATTATTTTTACTTGCGATATAGGTACTATATAGGGCAAGTTCTGCATTTGGAAAAAAAATCGAACTCGAGATTTTGATCAAAGTTGACATTACGATGATAGCGGAGACGAAAAAATTGGGTCCGACAATTCCGTCTGTCTGTCTGTATGTCTGTATGTCTGTACCTCGAACTACCGCCTAAACTACCGGAGGTATTTTCTTCAAACTTGGTACTTAAGGGTCTTCGGTGATTCCCTAGAGGAGAAATTGAAATTTTTTTTTAGCTCTAAAACTAAGGGTACCCCCCATACACCCGTAATGCAAAATCTTATTTATCTCGAAAACGGCTCTAACGATTTTGATAAAAAAAATTAGGTGTGATATTATGGACATGGACTATATTTTGATGAAAAAAAAATTTGGGGGGAAATGTTATTAGGGGTATCTGTCATATAACGGTTTTTTCGATTTTCGAATTTCTCACCAACGGCTCTAACGATTTTAACCAAAATTTTTATGCAGAAGCTGCTTTGCATTTGAAAAAATATAAACTAAAATTTTTTTCGAAAAAATAGTTTTTGGATTTTTAAAAAAATAACACAATTTTTTTTTTGAAAATTCAATATCTTGAAAACCGATACACGATTAAATTTTTAAATTACGTTTTAAAATGTATTTTATTAAATACTAACAATTTGCATATCAATTTTTTTTATAAAAATGTTAAGGAAAATTTAGTACACAAAAAACATGTTTCAGTGTGTCTGTATGTCTGTACCTCTCACTACAGCCTAAACCCTTTGACCTATTTCTTTCAATCTCGGTAGTTAAGGGTCTTCGGTGATTCCCTAGAGGAGAAATTGAAATTTTTTTTTTAGCTCCAAAACTAAGGGTACCCCCCATACACCCGTAATGCAAATCTTATTTATCTCGAAAACGGCTCTAACGATTTTGATAAAAAAAAATTAGGTGTGATATTATGGACATGGACTACATTTTGGTCAAAAAAAATTTTGGGGCAAAATGTTATTAGGGGTACCTGCCATAGACCCGTTTTTTTGATTTTCGACTTTCTCATTAACGGCTCTAAGGATTTTAACCCAAAATTTTTAGCAGGAGTCCCCTTAAGTTTAAAATAATATTGTATATAAAAATATTCGAAAAAATATTTATTAGGCTTTTAAAAAAAAAAAAAAAATTTTTATATCAATATCTTCAAAACCTATGAACGATTATTTTTTGAAATTATTTCTTAAAACCAATATTATTAAATACTTAAAATTCGCATCCCACATTTTTTTCTTGAAAAATTTTAGAGAAATTTCTTATATAAAAAATGTATTTAATAATAAAACGATTTTTTAAGCTTTATTTGCATAAATTCATACTTTTCCGGAAACCAGACGGAAATTTTATGCATTTGAACATTATTATCTCATTAAATCCATGTTTTATATTTATTAAATTTAATCTTAAATTCCAAAGTACTTTTACATAAGAGCAAGTTCGTGCGATCCAGTCGTGCATTTTATTTTTTTAATTCATTAGTCACTTATAGGTAGTGAATTAATTCTTTTTTAATTCATAAGTCACTTAGTAGCTTGTGAATTAATTTTTTTAATGCATAAGTCACTTAGTAGTTTATGAATTAAATTTTTTTTAAATCATAAGTCACTAACTAACTTCTGAATTAGATTTTTTTTTAAATCACAAATCATCTACAGACTTATAACTTATGGTTTTTTGACTTATTTCTCGTTCCTGTACCTTCAACATCTGCCCCCCCCCCCATTGTCTTTAAATACCAGTTTCGTCAGGCGCAAAAAAAAATCTAATTAAAAAAAAGTTTAAATAAAAGGTCCAGATTTAGTACGTGTGTGCGCAAGTGAACAGCTGCACCAAATAAATCATCGCTTCTTTCGGCATCTTCCACAGTTGCCTTAACGTCGTTATTGCATGCAAAGTTTGGGTCATGTCATGCAAGATGTGTGATCCATTGAACCAAAGTAATATCGGGTAAATTATTGCTCTTATTAGTTTTGGGCATCCAGAAGCGAATATATTTATTGGTAAGGCATATAGTTTTTGGGGCCCAAACCTGATATCAACACAGTTTTCACTTGCGACTTATAGGTACTAAAAGGTACGAAATGCATTCGGAATAAAAATTGAACTCGAAATTTTGATCAAAGTTGACATTACGATGATAGCGAAGACTAAAAAAGTGGGTCTCGCAATTCTGTCTGTCTGTCTGTTCGACTACAGCCTAAACGGCTCGGCCGATTTTCTTCAAACTTGGTAGATATAATTTTTAATTTTTTCTCCCCACGTTTTTTTCTTTTTCTTTTAAGAACAAACATAACGGTACCTGTAATACTAATTTTTTCGAAATTTTGTAAATATTTTTTTTCTCAAAAACTGTATGACAGATTTAAAAAAAAGATACAAAAAAATTTCATCTAGCTAAAGCCAGATCATGGTCGAAAAAAAATTCGGAAATGGTTATTGAGGGTACCCCCCATGGAACCATTTTTTTTTTATTTTCTCAAAAACGGTACTACCGATTTTGATAATTTTTTATGCTAAAGCCCCCCAGCAATTTGAACGAATTTGTGTATTGAAATTTTCAAAATTTATATTTTTTTTTTCGATTTTTAAGAAAAGTTTAAAAATTATTTTTTCAAAACTTAATATTTCGAAAACCCCATGCTAGAATATGTTATAAACTTTACAAATAAAAGTTTCTCAATATAATCTACAAGATGTAAGAAAAACTTTGTATTTTACCTAAAAATAGAGGTACCCACCATACACTATGTTAAAAAATGGTTTTCAGAAATCGTATTTTTCTCAAAAACGGCGCCTAGAATTTTGATAATTTTTTTTTCTTCCTATTAATTTTTATGATCATTAATTTAATAAAAAAAAATTAAAATTAAGATATTACAGCTTGTACCTATCATAGAACCATTTTTTCTAACTTTGAATTTCTTACTATCGACTAAACGGATTTTAATGAAATTTTTTCTAGAGATGCTTCTAAAAAGTTTAAAAAACATTGCATTTCAATACTTAAAAAAAAAAATATTTTTAGAATTTTTGGAAAAACAAGCCCTTTTTTGGAAAATTCAATATCTAAAACACGACCCAATACTTTTTTTGGAAATTTAATTTTCATTCGTACAATAATAAAAAAAAATTTCTTAAAAATGTTTTAAAAATTTTGTATATAAAAGCTTATTTAAAAAAAAAAACTACCACAGCGACTTATAATTTTTGTTGTATCATAATTTGCATAGCATTCTGTTTTTAAAAGAAAAGAAAAGAATTTAAAAAATTAATTTTATCCATATGAAAAGTTTTCTCTAATACTCGTAACATTCGTTTTTGAAATTCCTAGTCTATTACATAAGAGCAAGTTCGTGCTACCCAGTCGTGCATTTTTTTTTTTCTACAGCTCTTCCGCCGACGTTGGAGATCAGCCTCAGACCTCTCTATCCCTCATCAGCCCTTGACTCTCTAAATAGAGGAATACAATAAGTAGAATAAAGCCACTGGAGTGCCCACTCTCAAAATAGCCATTATTGGAGTGTGTGTAATCCAAGACAGCGACGTAAGTACTGCCTCCCAAACACCCGAATCTTTTCCATTTGAAATGGGCCAACGTTTAACCAAACCGGACATCCATAGGCAATCATCGGTGAGGGTCCTGTATCACCTTTACCCTAGTGAGAAGGCGGCTGCTATAAGGCAACGGTTTTGTCAGGGCAATAGCTCCCCTAGCCCTGTTCAGAGCAGCATTTATATGTCTATCGAAATAAAAAATACTGATCCAACAAGATTCCAAGGTACTTAATTAGATCAATTTTCGCCAGTAGATGTCCATACGATCACCAGTTCTTTCTCGTATTCCTTAAGGCACCAGCTAACGGAGTCCTGAACAGAATCGTTTCAGATCTCTGAAAGTTGATTTTCAACTACCACTCATCACAGTATCGCTGAATCTTGTCGAAGTCACGCTGCAAAAGAATTCTGATGACCTCAACTTTTGGAGCCGTATTGAACGCAATATGATCGTTGGCGTACGCTCCAGAAAACCATTTTTAGTGTTGAATACTGTGATAGAAGCTACAATGGCACTCTTGACAACAAACTTTCTACCATTGAGCATGTCAGAAAACCTATATAATAGTGTTTTACTTATGCCGAGTCTGGTCAGCTTGAGATAAACCTCTTCTAACCATACGGTGTCGAAGGCTTTCTTCAAATCAACCGTACACTGTCTTTTGGATTTGTTGCATTGGATATCAGAAACGAGATTAGACGCGGCGTAAATGTGTCATGTCCTGCTTTAAAACGCAACTGATTCTCCGGTATTGTATTATTGTCCTCCGCTCACTTAGACAGAGCTCTATTTATAATTTTCTCGAATACCTTGCTCACTCTCGGTAGAAGACTTATCGACCGGCTATTTGCCGGTTTGGAGTGTTCCTTTTCCTTTTTTGAGAGAGAAAGAACCAAAGCTGTGTTCCATCTTACTGGATAATATGCATTATTCGGTGCGTTGTTAAATAATGGAGTTCCTGAGGTAGATGTCGTTGTACAATTTAGGATATACCATCGACTCCTGCTGACTTTTTCTTTAATGAGTCGAAGATGAACTTACTCCAATTTGCTCGGTGATGATGGCATTTGCCAAGTGTTCTTCATTGAACCCGGTGAAAGCGAGGTTCTCTGAATGCCATCTATTGCGTTATGTCGTTACGAAGTTAGAAGTGTTAGAGTAAGGCTCTGTTTCCCAGATCGTAGTTGGAGTGAAAACGTGCATTCAGCTTGTACACTTGTACAATGTCCCAAGGGTAGTAAAAACTTTTGGTCATTTGTATAAACATTAAGGAAATATTACTTCGTCTTCGGTCGCTAAGCTCGTTTTCAATGACACTCTTTTATTTCAGCTCACAAGAAAAAGCTGTCTATTCTTCGCTGTCTGATAATGTTATGATTCCTCCATTAATTGAGATCGTTAATGATATTGTGGGACAAATCTTCTTTCGCACTCTTACAGTTGCAAGAGTACTGAAAGATCTCAGTACAGTACAAATCCACTGACCCAAATAGTATCACCCCAATTATTATGAAGAGGTGTTTTTCAACGCTGGCAAAACCATTGCACAAGCTTTTTCATCTGTCCTACTTTACTGGTCTTCTTCCGAGTGGATGGAAAATAGCATTTATCCAGTCCCTAAAAAAGGCAATCTTCTTCCCCCTCTAAGCATCATCTAATTGCACTTTATCCCAAGGTCATTTCCATGGTCATGGAAACGTGGCTACCTTAAAGAACTCATTGGCCGGGAGTATGGCTTTCGTAGCAATAAAGCCACTGGTGATTTGATAGCACATCTCACCGAATACTGACAAAAATCTCAATATCGTTTGGGGTAAGTGAGGTTATTGCACTTGATATTTCGAAAGCATTTGATATAGTTTGGCATCAAAAATGCATGAATTTGCTATTGATACATCTCTTCCGCGTTGGACTAGCACAGATCAATACAAGTTGTGTTGGATGGTTTAAGTCTAAAGTTCATAAAATTAATGCTGGTGTGCCACAGGGTTCCGTCTTGTCTCCGACTCTCTTTCTCATATTCATAAATGATCTTTTGTCTGAAACATCTAATCCACTAAATTGTTTCGATATCTACAATACCCTTAATTTCCCTTATTCGTTTCTAAATTCACATCTTTCTTTTTCGGATTTGTAGTTGACGGGTTTTTAAATTGGCCGGGGCAGATTTGGCGGCCATTTCGTTTTGGTAACAACTGTCAAATCTGATTCTTAATAATAATACTGATGCCAAACCATCATATCAGCTTAAACCATTGAACAGCGCGTCCAAATACTTACTTACTTAGGTCCTCGGACCTGTTACGTCCGTGTGGTTCCTCTTGCGGGTCATAGGGCCTCCACTACTCCTATGCGCCATCGTGTACGGTTTCTGGAGATGTACCTCAGCTCTCTGCAACTCTTCCCCAGTTGTGCTGATTCCTCTTCGACCGTTCTTCGCCAAGTACTTCTGGATCGGCCCACTCCTCTGCCTCGCTGCGTGAGAGTGCTCCATTGCATCGCTTGACTCGCAATGCACTCGTGGCATTTTCGAAGCGTATGTCCAATCCACTGCCCACTTACGTTTTTGCATTATAGAGTCGATGGGACCTGACCTGTCCTCGCATGAAGTTCATCATTGGATATACGGTTAGGCTTCTCTCTCCACCTTCATAGTCCAGATGTTTCAGGTGTGATAGCAGATTCCACTGAATTCCTCCATCACTTATTACCAACAGGAACAGTATTGGTGACAGTATACAACCTTGTCTAACGCCACTTTGGATTTCAAACTCCTCTGACAACCTTCCTGTATGCAGAACGTGACATTTGGATCCTTCATATGTAGCCTTGATAATAGCGATCAATTTATCCGGGATGCCCCTCCTGTGCAAGGCAAGCCAAATAAATTCTCTATTGACACTGTCAAACGCCTTTTCGAAATCGATGAACAGCAGGTGAAGTGGTGATCGATATTCAACGCATTGTTCGATGATGATCCGCAAGGTGTTGATGTGATCCACGCAGGAAGATCCAGTGCGGAAACCTGCTTGTTCGGCGTCAAGCGTGTCTTCTAGGTGGTCTTTTATTCGCTCTAAGACGATTTTTGCTATAACCTTCGCTACAGCAGGCAGCACGCAGATTCCTCTCCAGTTTTCGCACTGCGTAAGGTCTCCTTTCTTTGGTAGCTTGACAATCATCCCCTTTTTCCACTTTCTGTTTCCCAAGCTCTTTCTACGAGTGGGTGCAGGAGCTCAGACGATGTTGTTGGCGCTGCTCGTAAGAGCTCTGCGGGAACACCGTCAAGTCCAACCGCTTTGTTGTTCTTCAGTGCTCTGATTGCGGTTAAGATTTCTTCTAAACTGGGGGATACAGTGCGTATTCGGTAATTTGTTACTACGGACGGATCATTGGGTGTTAGGTTGACTTCGCTGGTAAAAACGCGATTTAAAATCGCAGAAAAGTGTTCTTTCTACCTTTTGAGCTGGTCCTCATCTGAAACTAGCAGTGATCCGTCTATGTCCTTTACCAGGTGCTGTTTAGAGCTTTGGGCACCTGTTAGCTCTTTGGCAATTCTGTAGACGGTCCTACTGTCGCACCTATTTGCGGCCTCTTCTGCTTCTGTTGCCAATGCGTTGATATAGTTACGCTTGTCGCGTCACACGCTACGGTGAACTTGTCTCATCTTCATGCGGTACGCAGACTTTAGCTCGTTTCTGCCTGCTGCTGACGTTGCTGCAATGCGAGCTTGTGTTCGTAAGTGCAAACGTTGTGCCCATTTTACAGCCCTTCACAGTCGACTTTTAAGCTTTTGGAGACAGAATCTTAGACGTCCAGCTTCATGATCAATCAGCCTACATTCGAACGTTAAAGGAATGCAAGAACGCCAGAAAACATACCCGCGGTCCGTGCACAAGAACTCGGCCTTTTGCTGACCTCAATTTGGCGAATTTTGTGTCGGAACTTAAACCAACACCCGTACAAATTCCAACATAGGAGTACCAAGGAGCTCAAAGTCCATGACCATTGACAATGTCGTTGGTTCGCTAACTGGGCTTGACGACACTAACCCACACACGGTTCACCAGATGACATTTTGGTGTGAAATTTGGGCTGGTGGGCAATTCTTTGCTTCGTACATTAAAAAAAAAAAAAAAAAAACAAAGTTGGTCACTCGATCACAGTCAATGGCGAGCGCTGCAGAACGATGATAACCAATTTCTTATAGCCCAAATTGAACTACACAGCGGTCGCCCTGATTGACATTCTGCGTGAATTATTTGAGGGTAAGGTTATCTCTAGCATAGGTGACGTGAATTGGCAAATAGACGGAGTTACCAAAATACCAAAAAAAAAAGGCGTTTGAAGGTCCGAAACTTCACACGATCACCCTCTGGCTTAATCTGAAGATCGGTAATGCCATTTCGGATTCCAAAAGCAAAATACACACGTTCATTTTTATTTACACATAATTCCTATCTAATGGTGAAATTAAAATAAAAGTTTGTCACCGAAAATCCAAATCAATAACATCCGTATCATCTCTTAAATTTTCAGACTTCTTCAGCCACACCCTTAAAAGCTAATAATCAAAAACCTCAAAAGTTGCTGCACACTTTTCCGCACGAAATAAGACCTTTTCCACGCCAAAAATTCTAGTCCTACTCATTCAACAAGTCGATGCCGTTTACTTCGTTCTTGCCCCAAATACTATACATTATTTTTTCCTCTCTAAAACGAAGTCTAAGGTCTTAAGTAAATAAACCCTCTCATTTATTAAACGCAGCAAGCCACTGTTGCGAGTTTCGCTTTAATAGAACCTGATTAACATTATTCCGCACGAAAAAATCCCTTTGCGATTTGCATGCTTTAGTTGACGCAATCATGATAAATTTGTTTCATTTGTGACACTTTGTCCCTCCATAAATCATTTTCAAGCAGCAACATGACTGGGGTGCAGGTGTTCTTGCAACGGTGTCAGTATCGTGGCCGGTGACGGTGCCTCTACCGGTGTCAGAGTTGTTGCTTCTTCGGCTTGTTTAAATCCAATTTAATTCGTTAAACATTCTAAGAGAGTTTTTGTTTTATGAAGTAAAAAAGAGTGTCGCCAATATCCCCCACCCATTATCCGAAGCAAGTTTCTCATAGTGTTGCACGTTGGTAGATGGTAGACTGTAGAACCTTGCATAGGAACGCCTTCATTAAGTTTTTCAAACTATTTTCCTTATCCATTTCTCATGTCAAGCCATCCCATCAATCTGACAAACATCTCTCATCCAAGCTCCTGTGCGGCTGCCACGCAATTCCAGGAAAGATAATTTGTAACTTTTCCTGAAAGAAAGAACTTACGACCATTTTTCAACTTTAATTTGTTTAAGGTAAATCCAAAGCCTCAGAAAAGTTTTTTCGTTTTTTTCCTTCCAAATAAAAGAAACCGAATTGCTTTCCCCAGTTTTCACCCTCACCCTTCACCATCGTACTATTGACCGAATATGGGTCGCAAATGGAGCAGAGAGTTGAATAAATCCAAAGTGAAAGTTTAAAAATAAAACAAAGCAAAAACGGAACAGAAAAAAAAAACCGAAAGTTAGTAACGACAAATTTCACTAAAAATCTAATTTAAAAGTTCTTAAGTGCATACTTGTGCTCCGACATCTGGTGCACTACTACTGTTACCGATTTGTGAGCCTCTCCTTGAGCCGCCTTATTCTCTATTCTCTGGTGTAATTTCCGAACGAAGATGTGGCCGAAACTGGGCAAAAAATTACTTTTCTTCTCAAACTTTCAACGAGAAATTATTGTTATACCCTCGGTTTTTACCTCCGGAGCCCCATTTTTTATGACGATATCTCATCTCTTTGTGTTTATTTCAAATTTTTTTTTTTCGTCAGGGGGATTTAGCTGGACAAAGAAGCAGGCTTTAGGCATTATCTGGGTATCGGTAGTTCTCGGAAGTTATTGACATTTCTTATTTTATTTGATTTTTCAAAAAGAATTCCGGTTCGGGTCGAGGGAGCCCTTTTTCAGTGTCAAAAGTTCTCAATAAGTTCACTGTAGCGGCAGCTGTTCGGTTAGAAGTAGCGGTGATGGTGGTGGTGATTTGAGTTGAGAGTTCAGCCCTTAGAGATAACTCAATCAGTGCGTAAAATCAATCAAAGGAAGCACCCTTCGGCAGTGGGTTGGGTCGATGGGGGAAGATATTTTAATTAATTGTTTTGAAACTAAACTTTTAAACAGCTTGCAGCGGTTGCGATGATGGTCGAGTTTTATTTTTTTATGAATTTCGCTGAGTTATATGTTAATTAAAATGAAGATATCGAAAGATTATAGTAAGCAGCGCAAATTGTGGTGAGGTATTTGCTCTATTGTCGGTTGTGTTGTTTGGGGAGAGTTCTGTCAGACAGAAGGGGGCTTTTAATGTTTTCGGGGAATTATTTTCCAACGAAATAACTAAAGGGATTGTACGAAAACAAAAACATAAAAAAACAATTAATTAGATGGATGAAGTGATTCGAAACCGCAACGTAGGGTCTGTTTTAATATGGAAGGGGGGATTTTGAAACACTTATTTGAAATGCCCTAAATGTTAATTTATATTTGACGTCAAATTGATTTCAAGATGGCATGGTTTATCTTATAAATGGATGGGAAAACTTTTTCAGTTGGAAAACCTGTCGACATTTTTGAGAAAGGGTTGGCAGATGAAGGACATTCGACTGGGATCAGATGGCTTGATTTACTTTTCTCCCAGTCCGAGATGATACTTCTTAAGAAAAAGTAGTTTCATATTCTTGTGGTAAACGTTTTCCATTAAGCGCTGTCTATCTTTAAATTTGAATACAACAAAATTTAAATTTATTTCGAAGGCCTTTATTTATTTATTTATTTTATATGACATTCAAATGTCTGTTGCGGGAGGCGGAAGGCGGGCTTGCGCATAAATCATTCTTAATTTGGCCAATAGCATTGATTAATCTGGCTTGCGGGGAAGTAAGTGGATTGTTTTACCTTGGTACAGACCAGACCTATGAAAAGCAAGAAAAAGTCTTACTGCGTAAAAGCTGTTAGAACTCGGAATGTGTATCACCGACAATCTTCGTTGGAATGATCATATTTTCGACACCTAAACAAATGCTGGGAATTACTTAGGATTTCCAAATATATCGGTGTAAGACATTTGTCAGCCCTTCTCACCTGGCTACCAGTTGTAAGGCGTTTAAACGTCCAAAACGACTACAAAGTACGTCTACCGTCTTTGGCCAGGTGTAGCCCAAATTTCTCCTCATTTATTGGATAAAATAAAGAACAGAGCTTTAAAACTGATAGGAAACACTGCTATAATGGAATCATTCTCAACTCTTGAACTTCGTCAATGTCTTTTTCGTCTTTCCTAGCAGTGATCACTCGAAGTAGCAAGTTACATTCACTTCCTCAATCAGTTTCATCAGATCACACTCGAGCTTAATGTTAGGCGTGACCTCCTGATCAACACAGCCATACAACCAAAACTTCGCTTCGTTGCCAAAGATGATTTTTGGGGCGAAAATTGGGGTCCTCTTTAAGACGTCCGAAGCCCCATCAGCGAACAAACGGCGTTGTCTATGATCAAGGGTTTCGAGCTCCTGAGTCAGTAGGATCTTGTATTGGTGTGGACCCTAGTCCCGACGAAAAAATTGAATAAGTTGAAGTTTGTGAAAGGCTAAGGTCTTGTGCATTGTGAGGAATTCACTGCCTCGGATCTACTGTACACAGTACGGACCACGGGAATTTTATTGGTCGATCTTGCGCTCTTTTGAAGTATATATTTTGGCTGACTGATTATTAAACCGGCGGTCAGCCATCAGACGAATAGGGGGAATAACATGTAGCATACGAAAACATGCACGTGTCGTAACTATTCGGGACTGGTGGAAGTCTGATCATAGCCTCTCCGTGGCGGCCGCTAGAAACAAGCCTTTAAAAAGGTTTGGCTAATATGATCAGGCTGGTTCCTCAGGTTGGCGACAGGTTAATTCCCTGTCCCGTAAAACTTTTGAATTACGAGACCGACAACAAGCCTCGGAAACGGACTGATCACACGACAACAACCAACGCAACGAAAACTGAAGAATGATTTACGAATTTTCTTATGGAACGTACGATCGCTCTATAGAGCTCGAGCTGCTCAGCAGCTAGCCGATGCCCTGTCAAAATATAAAGCTGACATAACAGCTCTTCAAGAAATCAGATGGACAGGGAATGGTGTTCTACAGAAGAAAGAATATGACATATACTATAGCTGTCATACAAAACACCATGTGCTCGGGGTAGGCTTCCTAGTCAGCGAAAAAATGAAGTCTACCATCATCGGCTTTAACGCTATAAGCGAAAGGCTATGCACCCTTCGCGTGCGAGGCAAATTTACGAACATCAGCCTCATTAACGTTCGCGGACCTACGGAGGAGTCCTCAGACGAAGAAAAAGAGACTTACTACGAACAAGTCGAGAGGGCCCTCAATGCCTGTCCAAGGTATGATGTTAAAATCATCCTTGGGGATTTGAACGCAAAAATAGGTCGGGAGCCGGTATTCAGGCATTACGCAGGCACCCATAGTTTGCATGAGAACACTAATGACAATGGACTTCGAGTCTTAGAATTGGCAGCATCGAAAAACATGGTCGTTGCGAGTACCAGGTTCCCGCGTAAAGATATCTACAAAGCCACCTGGGTATCACCTGATGGAGTCACTCGTAACCAAATAGACCACGTGTTGATAGACCGTCGCCACTACTCGAACTTGATGACGGTACGAACGTACCGAGGTGCCAATATCGACTCGGATCACTATCTTGTTGGTATATTTTTCCGAGGGCGGATTGCCTTGCGAAGACGCATTGCATCCGCCGATCAGGTTCGAATCAACACGGCTGCCCTGCGCAATGAAAACACCAGTAACACCTTTGGTAATGCGTTAGGACTCGCCCTAGAAACACCTGATTTGGGGAGAGTAAGTCCTGGAGCCAGTATGCTGGGCGTAAATGAGAAGTGGACACGCCTTAAGAATATTGTCATTAGTACTGCCAACTCCATCTTAGGCAGCAGTCGTAAAAATCGGAACGACTGGTTTGATGATGAATGCAAGCTAGCGACTGAACGTAAGAATGTTGCGTACCGAGCAATGCAACAATCTCATAGAACGCGGGCACGCGAAGAGGAATATAAAGAGCTCAGAAGAATAGAAAAACGGCTACACAGACAAAAAAAATCAGCCTGGGAGAAGAACCTAATCTGTGAAATTGAAAATAGCCGAGAGCGAGGTCCGCACCAGGCGCGGAAGTTCTACCAATCCGTCCGAAACATGACGCAGTACACACCACGCTGCACATACTGCAAGGACGGAGAGGGAAATCTGATCACCGATCCTGAAAGCATACTGGAGCGATGGGAAGTGTACTTTAATGAATTGCTAAATGGTCAGCTCACTGCAGAAGTGGAGGCTCCACTACTTCAAGAAGAATACTCTATGTTGCCGCCACCAAGCATAGAAGAGGTTGAGAAGGCTATAGGCCGGCTTAAACAGAACAAAGCCCCGGGAGCCGATGGCATACCAGCCGAATTATTCCATCACGGCGGGCCAGCCTTACGTCAAGCAATTCATGATATTATAGTACACGTATGGGAGCAGGAAGAAATGCCAGAAGACTGGCGAAAAGGTTTAATATGCCCCATACATAAGAAGGGAGATGTCACAACGTGCAGCAATTATAGAGGTATCACGTTGTTGAGTACCGCCTATAAGATACTCTCCTCTATCCTACAAGACCGGATAACCCCATACGCTAAAACCGTTATCGGACAATATCAGTGTGGTTTCATTCCAGGCAAATCAACAACTGATCAGATATTTACCCTTAGGCAGGCGATGGAAAAATGTCTAGAATTTAACATCCCAACATACCATCTGTTTATAGACTTTAAGGCCGCCTATGATAGCATAGCCAGGGTAGAACTTTACAAAGCCATGAGAGAATTCGGCATCCCAAATAAATTGACACGACTATGTAGGTTGACCATGACCAACGTAACAAGCCAAGTAAAAATAGCCGGATTGCTATCCAGACCAATCAACATCTTTAATGGACTCCGACAAGGGGACGGTTTGGCCTGCCTCCTCTTCAACCTGGCGTTGGAGAAAGCAATCCGTGACTCTGGCACGGCAACAAGAGGGACCATCGTCAACAGGTCCAGCCAGTTACTAGCTTACGCAGACGACATCGACATCATCGGAAGAACCGAACAAGCTGTACACGATTCCTTCATCCAGATCGAGCAGGCGGCACAAAATCTGGGGCTGCACATTAGTGAAGGTAAAACAAAGTACATGGTGGCGTCGAATGCGAGAGGAACAGTTGGTCAAACAATCAAGGTTGCGGAGCACGAATTTGAAATGGTGCAATCCTTTAAATACCTTGGGTCAATAGTAGCAGCCGATAACAATATAGAAGAAGAAATACGCGGGCGGCTTCTCAAATCCAACAGAGCCTACTATAGTCTGTCAAAGCTCTTCAAATCCAGAAATCTCACCATAACTTCAAAACTACTGCTGTACAGGACCATGGTCCTGCCAGTACTCACATATGGATCCGAGACTTGGGTGCTTAGCAAAAGGCACTCCGACCTCTTAGCTGCGTTCGAGAGAAAAGTCTTAAGGAGAATTGTTGGCCCCATATGTGAGGAAGGACGATTCCGGAGACGGTACAATCATGAATTGTACGCAATCCACCTAGAAGCAGATATCGTGACAAAAATTAAGCTCGGTAGACTCCGGTGGGCAGGGCACTTAACTCGCATGAGCGAAGAGGAACCTGCTCGGAAAGTTCTTTGTGGTACATTCTATGGTAGACGACAGCGTGGTAGACCATGCTTGCGCTGGAGAGATGGCGTAGACCAGGACGCCCGAAGCCTTGGGGTGCGCAACTGGATGGCGTCGGCTAGAGACCGGGATAGGTGGAGAGACTTGTTGAAAGAGGCCAGGACCGGAACCCGGTTGTCGAGCCGATGATTTAGCAATTCATTAAAGTACACTTCCCATCGCTCCAGTATGCTTTCAGGATCAGTGATCAGATTTCCCTCTCCGTCCTTGCAGTATGTGCAGCGTGGTGTGTACTGCGTCATGTTTCGGACGGATTGGTAGAACTTCTGCGCCTGGTGCGGACCTCGCTCTCGGCTATTTTCTATTTCACAGATTAAGTTCTTCTCCCAGGCTGATTTTTTTTTTGTCTGTGTAGCCGTTTTTCTATTCTTCTGAGCTCTTTATATTCCTCTTCGCGTGCCCGCGTTCTATGAGATTGTTGCATTGCTCGGTACGCAACATTCTTACGTTCAGTCGCTAGCTTGCATTCATCATCAAACCAGTCGTTCCGATTTTTACAACTGCAGTCTAAGATGGAGTTGGCAGTACTAATGACAGTATTTTGAAGACGTGTCCACTTCTCATTTACGCCCAGCATACTGGCTCCAGGACTTACTCTCCCTAAATCAGGTGTTTCTAGGGCGAGTCCTAACGCATTACCAAAGGTGTTACTGGTATTTTCATTGCGCAGGGCAGCCGTGTTGATTCGAACCTGATAGGCGGATGCAATGCGTCTTCGCAAGGCAATCCGCCCTCGGAAAACCATACCAACAAGATAGTGATCCGAGTCGATATTGGCACCTCGGTACGTTCGTACCGTCATCAAGTTCGAGTAGTAGCGACGGTCTATCAACACGTGGTCTATTTGGTTACGAGTGACTCCATCAGGTGATACCCAGGTGGCTTTGTAGATATCTTTACGCGGGAACCTGGTACTCGCAACGACCATGTTTTTCGATGCTGCCAATTCTAAGACTCGAAGTCCATTGTCATTAGTGTTCTCATGCAAACTATGGGTGCCTGCGTAATGCCTGAATACCGGCTCCCGACCTATTTTTGCGTTCAAATCCCCAAGGATGATTTTAACATCATACCTTGGACAGGCATTGAGGGCGCTTTCGATTTGTTCGTAGTGAGCTCTTTTTCTTCGTCTGAGGACTCCTCCGTAGGTCCGTGAACGTTAATGAGGCTGATGTTCGTAAATTTGCCTCGCACGCGAAGGGTGCATAGCCTTTCGCTTATAGCGTTAAAGCCGATGATAGTAGACTTCATTTTTTCGCTGACTAGGAAGCCTACCCCGAGCACATGGTGTTTTGTATGACAGCTGTAATATACGTCATATTCATTCTTCTGTAAAACACCATATCCTGTCCATCTGATTTCTTGGAGAGCTGTTATGTCAGCTTTATATTTTGACAGGGCATCGGCTAGCTGCTCGAGCTCTATAGAGCAGTCGTACGTTCCATAAGAAAATTCGTAAATCGTTTTTCCGTTTTCTTTGCGTGGGTTGTCGTCGTGTGATCAGTCCGTTTCCGAGGCTTGTTGTAGTTCTCGAAATTCTTTAAGTTTTACGGGACAGGGAATTAACCTGTCGCCAACCTGAGGAACCAGCCTGATCATATTAGCCAAACCTTTTTTAAAAGGCTTGTTTCTAGCAGCCGCCGCGGAGAGGCTATGATCAGACTTCCACCAGTCCCGAATAGTTACGGCACGTGCATGTTTTCGTATGCTACATGTTGTTCCCCCTATTCGTCTGATGGCTGACCGCCAAACCCTGTGGGACACCAGCATTAATTTTATGAACTTTAGGCTTAAATCGTTTAACACAACTTGTATAGATCGGTTCGAAAGGTAGCTTCTAATACAACGAAAAAGAGATCCATTAATACTAAACGCACGCGTTTTCGAATCAAGAGACCCTGGTGCCAAACTCTATCAAATGCCTTATAAATATCAAGCGAAATAATCTCGCTTTTGCCAAATCAATGTGAAGATTTCTTTCTTCAGTGAGATATGCCATCAGATCACCAGTGGAACGATTGCTGCGAAAGCCATTTTGTAGTTTTATCAGCGATTCCATGACCCTGAAAAGAAGGGACCTAAGTGTAATTGCTCGATAGGTGGAGGGGGAAGATGGGTCGCCTTTTAGGAAGAGTCTGGACAAATGCTGTTTTTCATCTTCAAGTGAAAATTCCAGATCAGTAGAAGCGATTAAGAATACCTTCTCAGAGAAGAATGGTTGTTATACCATCAGGACCAGCGGATTTGGTTACATGAAGCTCTCGAAAGGGTCTTGCAACTGTAGGACTGTAAATAACAAGAAATTTCTACTACTTTTGGGCATTGAAGGATTGATTATTTTTCCCAACAGCGTTGCAATGGTTTCTGAATTATTTATGCTCTTTACGATTTTCCTCAGTTTAAATTTCTTTGTAAGAACGGACACTTACTTCTCTCAACCTAATTGCTTGTTTACAGCTTTTATACAAAAACCAAGACTTTTCTTTAGGATTAACACTCTTAGTCTTATTTACTTAGTTTCTTAAGGTGACGCTACAGTCCAGAGTGGACCAGGGCATCAACTGACAAGCTTCTCCAGCTAGCTAGGTCCATAGCTAGCTGTTTTACCAGTTTCGCACGTCAAGTTGGTTGGCTGTTAGGAATAAAAATACGCATCCCAAGAAAAATAACTTCAGTGATCATATCAACACTGGCATCAACGTCAATGGCAGTTAAAAATTCGAAAAAAGTTATTCAGACCGTCCCAGTTGTATTTCTCGTATTGCAAAACGGTCCTAGCGGGATGTTTCTCTTTAACTGGATGAATGGGACACGAGAAATTGGCTGATATTACACAAAAGTCTGTATTGCCGTTGTTGCTTGTTTCTCTGAGGCATAAGTGCTTTTCTTCCTCCTTGTATGTGTGTTCTGACTTTTTGCCCTTAGTATTACAGAATCTTCATGTAAGGCTGTTCACAAGGCCAAGAATACTAAAGTGCCTTCTAAGCTTACAGTAACCCGTGAGGAGACCTGTTATTCGTAGATTGTTCCTACTTAAGCTGGCACAGTTCTTGAAACGTTCTTGGTTATAGTTCCCAAGAAGTAGTTTGGCCTGCCTCAGTTTTGGAAGTTCTTTCCAGGTTTTTTGATCTTTTGGCTCCCTCGTCCAATTTGATGTCCTATTTTTTTCTATTCCGCAGTAAGGCTCTGGTCCCATTAGAGAAGTCCTTGTGCCTATTTTTGCTATTGAGTCTGACTCCTTATTTCCCTAGATAACTACATGTTTAGATACCCTATAAAATGAAACATTATTGTTCTTCCCAAGCTCGTTTAGCCTGCCTATACATATCCTCACGCCAACTTAGACGTGATGGCGTATGCTTAGTACTTTGAGTTCGGCTTGGCTATCTGACATAATGGCAATGTTTTAGTTTCGGTAAGTCCTTTCGAGATTTCGACCTGAAAATTCCGCTGTGGCATTGACTTCCGCCTGTAAAACGCTATTGAAATTTCCTATAGGTATGGAAAGCTTTGTTTCTATGCCCAAACATTCCAGCACCAGTCCTCCCTTATGTCGTTCTCCGACCATTCGTGTACCTTTTATTGGCATTGACTATAAGTGTGTAGTTTTCTGATTCGCTCTTTTTTGGAGCTTACGTAACTCCGTGTTCTAATCTTTTATAACATTTTATTTTCTAACCATTCAATTCCTAGGAATGACGATAAGGTCATTTACGGCGGACCTTAAAAGGCTTATACATTTGCCGGACCCAGTTGCTTCCTTGGCAGATGTCAGAATGGGTCTTTTAGTAGCACTTCCAACTACTACTTGTAATGGGGATAGATGAAGAATAACCTCCATCGCTGCTGTAGGACAAGTTCTTATTGCTCCAATAATGCATACACATGCGAGCCTTTGGACTTTTCCTAGTACTTTCCTTGTTGTTTATAACTCGGTTCTTTTGTACCATGCAACCGAAACGTAGGTAATAATTGGTCTTACCATCATGGTGCACATCCACTTAAGGATATAAGGTATGTACCCCCATAATTAACCAGCAAATTTCTTTCATATCAATAGGGTTTTTCTGGCTTTCCCGACGGTATATTCTACATGTTTATTGCAGAGGATTTTACTATTTAGTATGATTTTCAAATATTAAACTCATCCACTTCATCCAACACAAGACTCGACAGTAAGAGTGATAGTACCCCTCCTTGCGGGCAGCCTCTTGGTTGATGATTCTCTGTGTATTTGCTCCTGCTATTACCTCAGCTGTTCTAGTGCCCAGCATTTCACCAATTTATCTAGTTATGGTATTGGGTACACACTTCCTTATTAGGGCTTTATTTGCTGCGACATAGGAGGTATTATCAAAGGCTGCATCTATGTCAAGGAACACACACGAAGCTACTGTGTATTACCTAAAAAAATCATGAAGGTAAGTCTTGCTAGGTCCCGCCCTAAGGACTACAAAGTAAGCCTAAAAATCTTTCCTGTTTTCGTGACCTTTTTTATTAATAAAATGATTTGAAGCCCACTTAAGGACAAATTATGATAAGTAATCGACTGTTTACACAAAATAACATTTTCAAACTTTTTCCTTAAAATATCAAAGGTCCATAATATTCTTTTTTATGTGACATTAATTTCAAAAAAAAAAAAAATTTTGTTTAAAAATCTTTTCCACCAATCCAATACATTGTCCCTTTTAGGACATTCGTTTGCACAAAAGCCAAATATCATAAATCGATATACCTATAACATGCATTACCTAGCATAAACAATGACGTCATTAGACCATTTTATTAGCATATCTCAGAGTATAACACCTGCATTTCCTACCTCATCGACCACTCCCTTAAACAACAAAAAAAAAAAAAAAAAAAAAAAAAATACATAGGTATAATGGCGGTAATTTATTTTCAAAGAGAGATAGCAAAGATATATTCAAAAGGAAAAAAAAAAAAAAAAAAAAAACATAACATCATGGAAAGCAAAGAGGTCCTTTTGATTATATTCCTTGTGGTTCACCTAGTTTTCAATGAGTACAAGTTCAACTGGTTGAATACGACGAGTGCTCTTTTAGTGTTTATTTGAAAAGCGGCAAAATTTCCAGGATTGTTTTTTGTTTTGTTTTATTTCTTGGAATATTGGAATTATATTTTTCAAAGCTTGAACTGTTGCTCTTGCTCTCTTTCGTGGTTGGTATTGTTTTGGAGTGTGTTGGTTCTCTTTGCTCTCTTCACATAAAAATCAAGAGGCTATTATCAAGGCGCTTTCGATATAACACTATAGGGAGAAGGCTGTTAAGCTAAGCAAATTCACATGGAGGATGAATTTTATGTTAAAGAACAAAGATGCTGGAAGTTTCTTTATTTTGATGAGATTCCTTCTTAAGAGAAGTTTTCACAACTTCCATCAAAACTAATGAAATCCGTCGAGAATATGTTTTTTTTTTTGTATACATTTGCTAAGCTCATGTGCAAATGGAATCATTGGAAATGAGAAGATTTTCAATTCCAGTTTTCCAACAGTATCACTTTTGTCATGTATATTTTTATTTTGAACCGTTTCGGGAGAGATTATCTCTCCCTCTCACTCTCTCTATTCCATTGCTTTGTAAAGTAATTCGTGATTATTACGACTAAGGGAGGGAGATACTCGTAGTAAAACATTGAGAGTATTTGTGTCGCTTTTCTTTTGTTCTGTTCTTTTGGTGAGTTTTATTTGCTCCCATTTTTCATTTCTATATCTATTAAACTCGCCTTAGTCCTTATAATCAACTCTCATTGTGGAATTGCAGAATTCAATGTTCCTTTGTTACAAAAAAAAAATACTTATTCATTAGATGTTTTCTATTCATCGTGAATTTTGACTCAACAAGGTATTTCTACCAGAGTATATCTAATAATGAGTAGGGACACTCTCCACGTGTTTCTAATCAGTAAATTTTTTTTAAGTACACAGAAACGAGAAATAGATGAAAATAAGAAGTGTGATGGTGAAAGAGAGATAAGAATTCAACTCGTCGCGCCTTTGAAAATACATTATGAAAAAAATGTAAACAATTCCCAATCCACTCCTCCTAGTGTGACCAACTTCTTAAAAAAAATACTTAAGAAGTAAAAATACTGTTGCTACTACTCAACGAAAAATGGCTTCGTTTTATTTTTTGAGAATACCAAACAAATATCAAATGAATATTTCAATATTTAAAAATGAAATACAAATTTAAGATTCATTTATATGGTCTATATCATTAAAAAAAAATTAATCGACAGAAATAAATCCAGTATCACGAAAAAAAAGAATATGGTCACTCAAAAGAAGAGAACGGCACAGAGAAAAAATACGCTACAAGCAACCAACCTATCGCGCCTTTAAAAAAACCTTATGAAAAAATATTGCATTTATATATCTTACGAATGAGATTGTTTGTGGTGGTGCTTGAAAAAAATATTGTGGGTTTTTCTTACATTAGTGAATTGTCGTAAGGATTAATATTAATACTTTGGAACTTCTCACGCTTATTGTTTGTTTTTGTTCTTGTTTTTATTTGTGATAGTAGGACTTGCATATGTCTAGAGAGTGTCCCTACTCATTATTAGATATACTCTGATTTCTACATCATTCGAATTTCTTTGTTATCGGCTTTGGAGATTTATATTTTTTTCGTCGTGTTGGTTTTATTATTATTTTTTTTTCTAGAATTATTGAATTTATGTAGGTTATTATTTAAAATGAATATTTAGGATAGCTAGCCAGGGGTGCCACTTTGATGTAATTTCAGTAGATCTGCATTTCCGCAAAAATTAAAACTATTTGCACAGAATCAAATTTCCTGGCATTTTTCAAAATAACTCCTCTCAAACTTCTATATAGTAAAATCATTCACGAAATAATCATCTGTACATTTTCTTTGAACGCAGCCAACTTATTGTGAACTTGTCATACATATGCTGAGCGAACATAGTAAATTAATTTAATTTATAACAGGTCTTCTTATATTAAAATAAAGGTTTAAATCAATCTCCATTATATATTTTGTATTCTTTATCAAACAACAATAATTTAGAATAATAAAATAACAAGCTTTTAAAAGTATACTTAGAGCTAGGTATAAAGTATATTATATTTAAGGTACATATGTATATAAAGCTTAGAGTAGGTATTGTTAAGAAGTTATGAAGAACAATATGCCTTACACTTTAGTTGAATGATTTCATTGAAATAAAAATAAATTCAAAGTGAGAAAAACTTATAAATCGATGTATGAAGCATTTTTGGCACAATTTTTATTTCCCGATTTTCTTGAAAATCCTTTTGGAAAGTAATCGAATTTATTACAGCTAATTATTTCACATATTTATATGTTATAATACGCAAAAAAAAATATAAAGAAACGTTAAGTAGTTAGTACCGTTTGATTTTGAAACACCCATCTTAATTTTACTCAATTTTCCACTTTATAAAGGCGATACAAAAATTCACAACTTTTCACAACTTTAATTTGTTTATGAATTGAAAATTGAATATGTGCTCTATCGAAACTTGAAAGATTCATATCCGCATGTATCCGCATTTACGAGTAAGAGCGAAAAAACATTTTACATAGCGACTCTTCTGTATGCAAAATCTTACATGTTGTACTGTAACCATGTACCAAGACTGTCGTTCGTCTCCAATGGAGATGGCCAAACAGTTTAATATTCACCTATTCTGGGTGCCCGGACACAGGGACATCCCGGGGAATTGTAAAGCCAACGGACTCGCCAGAATTGGAACGGAAATGCCTTTCTTGCCCGTTAGGGTAAACATAGGTATGCCTGTAGCTACAAGTAAACTTTTGCTGAGGCAAATTGCTCTGGAACAATCAAACACAAGATGGCTTAACATTACCTCATGTTTGGCGACCAAAGAAATCTGGCCCAAACTGGATTTGAAGCGGTCAATGTATTTATTGTCCCTCAGCAGATCTCAGATCAGCTCCGTAATAGGTGTCATAACTTTACACTGTCTTATAGGTAGACACGACTCGGTGTACTATCAAACGATTTTTGCAGGAGTTGCTTGGACGAGGAGGAAGAGGAAACAATCCCACACCTTCTTTGTACATACCCAAACGCAAACTTCATCTAGGAGAATATTTCTATAACGAACTAAGCGATCTCATAAATACAGACATTAAAAGTCTCCTTCGCTTCATTAGAAGCTCCAAATGGTTTTAAATAGTAGGGAACCTTTTTGTTCCATATTAGATCGTAGTATCACTATGGACCTCTATTGGTCTAAGTGGGTCAGATGCTTTAATGACAGCCACTTTAACCTAACCTAACCTAACATACCATATTGTTTTTATTTAGTGCGTTTAGTAAATGTACTTGCACTTATTTTCTGTGCCCAAAAAAAATGCTATGCTCTATTTATATGGTTCTCATTAATTGTTCCGTTACATTTAATAATTGGATGATGGAAATGACAAAATTAATTTAAGGTTTTGGTAACTATTCTTAAACAAAGTGTTGGCTTGAAAAGGACAAAATGGGAACTACCAATTTCTTTTTGAGTGTTTTTGTGAAGACCCAAAGGGCAAACCTAAGAATTTCAAACAAATAGTTTACTCGTCACTATTTGTTGGATCTTCAAGAAAGTTCTTTTAAAATAAGTTTTATATCCAATTTAAGTCAATATTGAAAAATTTGTCATCCCACATTAACAGGGAGAAAAAAAACTTTTTTTTATTATTTATTTTAAAATCAAAATAACACATATTTGATAAATTAAACACTATTGAAAGGTACTTAAATAAAGTTACAAATAAAAAAAAATTATAAAAAAAAACTCAACTGGTTCAAAAGTTATGGATTTTTGACCACTTAAACCACGCTTTCTGCCCACTGTGCGTCGTTCGTCCTACATCTGTATATGAGGTTCAAGTAGCTCTTTAAAAACTAGATTCCAACAAAAAGCAAGGGCCCGATGGTATTTCACCTATCATACTACTTAAATGTGCAAATGCATTAGCCGAACTACTTACTGCAATTTTTAATGCTTCACTTTCCAAAGAAAGTTTCTATACTGTTGTAATCTTCTCTAAGCAAGATATTACTGATTACCGGATCATTAGTAAGATTTCAGCTATGCCTTAATTAATTATTCGAAAAACTATTTCTCGAAAAATTTAGGACTTATTTCCATTAAATCAACAACAAAAAATCTTACATTAATAATGACAAACCATAATATTAACAATTTTGAAAGTCATATAGAAACAGATGTAATATTCACAGCTTTTGCAAAAGCATTTTATCGTTTTAGCCATTGAATGTTTCTTTATAAATTATCGTTCATGGGATGGTTGGATAGAATCATACCTTACAAATAGAATTCAAATAGTTAATATTGAAAATATCTATGTCTCATCTGGCGTGACGCAAGGTAGTCATTTGGGATCGTTATTGTTTCTCTTATTAAGTAACGATATTCCTTCGATTTTGGTATCTTTGTTATGTCTCTTATTTGCTGATGACCTTAAGCTCTAAGATAGAGTCATTATCGAATTGTAAAGCACTTCATACAAAATGTTAAATAATGTCATGTTTCGGACACATTTTCCCTTTTTTATTAAATTATAAAAATAACATGGAAGTCTTATCTCTTCTTAGAGAAAACTTTTCATAAGTATAATATTAATTTTTTAAACAGAATGCTATGCAAATATGAATTTATGCATGAACAAAAATTACAAGTCGTTGCAGTGGTTTATTTAAAAAATTAAACTTTTATTGACTAAATTTTTAAAACACTTTATAAAGAAAAAAATTTGGTTCGCCAACTTTAGATTTTTATTACTGTACGAATAAAAAATTAAATTTACAAAAAAAAATATTGAGCCGTTTTTTGAGATATCGATTTTTCCAAAAAAAATTTGTTTTCCAAAAATTCAAAAAATATTTTTTTTTTTAAGTTTTGAAATGCCATGTTTTTTAAACTTTTTAGAAGAATCTCTACAAAATTTCAATAAAATCCGTTATGTCGATAATGATTCTTAATTTCAATTTTTTACTTGCGATATATGTAGGTACTCGTACTATAGGGCAAGTTCTGCATTTGGAAAAAAAAATCGAACTCGAGATTTTGATCAAAGTTGACATTACGATGATAGCGAAGACGAAAAAAGTGGGTCCGACAATTCCGTCTGTCTGTCTGTATGTCTGTATGTCTGTACCTCGAACTATAGCCTAAACTACCGGAGGTATTTTCTTCAAACTCGGTAGTTAAGGGTCTTCGGTGATTCCCTAGAGGACAAAGTGAAATTTTTTTTTAGCTCCAAAACTAACGGTACCCCCCATACACCCGTAATGCAAAATCTTATTTATCTCGAAAACGGCTCTAACGATTTTGATAAAAAAAAAATTAGGTGTGATATTATGAACATAGGCTACATTTTGGTCAAAAAAAATTTTGGGGCAAAATGTTATTAGGGGTACCTGCTATAGACCCGTTTTTTTTATTTTCGACTTTCTCATTACGGCTCTAAGGATTTTAACCCAAAAATTTCAGCAGGAGTTCCCGTAAGTTTAAAATAATATTGTAGAATAAAAATATTCGAAAAAATATTTGTTGAATTTTTTTGATTTTTTTTTTTTTTAAATCAATATCTTCAAAACCTATGAACGATTATTTTTTGAAATTATTTCCTAAAATTAATATTATTTAATACTTAAAATTCGCATCCCACATTTTTTTCTTGAAAAATTTTAGAGAAATTTCTTATATAAAAAATGTATTTAATAATAAAACGATATTTTTAAGTTTATTTGCATAATTTCATATTTTTCGGGAAACCAGACGGCAATTTAATGCATTCGAACATTATTATCTCATTAAATCCATGTTTTATATTTATAAAATGTATCTTAAATTCCAAAGTACTTTTACATAAGAGCAAGTTCGTGCGATCCAGTCGTGCATTTTATTTTTATTCAATTAAAGACATACAAAATAATTGAACATATGCGTTCCTCAAAGAAATTTTCGCGAATCAAATTTATTACTGGAAGCTTTTGATTAAGTCAATAAAGAGATATTACCAAATAAATTATGGCGGAATGGTTGTAGGGCATCTACGCATCGTTGGCTGAGTAGTTACTTAAGTGGTAGAAAACAACGAATTCAAATAAATGATTTTGTTTAGGGAAAAAGAAAGTTTTCCAAATGTTGGTGTTCCGCAGGGATTTGTGTTCGGTCCGATCATGTTTTTCATATACATGTACACAAACTCAATTCTTCAAGTTAAACTCAATGGCAAACGAACAGCGTATGCAGACGATCTAGCATTGTCGTACAGGTCTTCTTCACAAGAAGAAAAAGATGATCAAATTTCATTGAAAAATTGGTTAGCGTATGATAAAATGGTGCTTAGCAAAAAATCAAAAGCTATAATGTTTATCTCGATCTGTATCACCTGAAGCTATAATAATATACCATCACATATCATGCAACACTATATCCTGCAAATATATTAAATAATAAATAAATATTTCCATCGGAGAAATTATGGTCTAAACCAACCAATTTTACGTTGCATCAGGTGAGCATCACCACCGAACACAACCAAGTAGGTTGCCACAAGAAAAATATTAAGCTCAGTATGGACGACTGATGCCGAAGATGACGTGACGAGGAGATACATGAGGATACTCCTAACTACCTGTATCACTGCCCTGCACTATATCATCTGAGAAATAGGCTCCTTCTTCAACGACTTGGTGGAGCTCTCTGACATTTCAAGCAAAATCCTATTTAAGTTACCAAATGGCTTGAAAATTGCTAAGCTCTATGAACCAGCCGATCACGAGATTGTAAATCGCCCGCAATCACAGTCAAAAGACATAAAAAGGGTCCAGGACGGCAATGATAGACCGAACGAAAACGACTGAACAGAAACGAGTGAACGACACACGTGTTTCCTATAGAAGCAGCAACTCCTAAAGGGAACAAGAGCGTCAGTGAGTGGATGGGGCCACCTCTCCCCAAGATTGGTAAATCCTGCTGATGAAGGAGACAGTCTCTTTGTCTTATTCAGCAATCCCGACCAAACAAACGGACATATACACCAACTACTAAGCTATCAAACTCATCTACCAGACGTTGCTTGAAGTCACATACTCCTACATCCATGGTGGAGATATGATTTCTCAAGGAAAGGATCACGCCTTTAAAAGGAGTCTACCTCTCCTCAACTAAGCGATTATGTGACGACAGACATTTCTTCAATCACTCTAGAAGCACCCTCCGACATTTCAGGCTATACCTTGATGAAACTCAACAACACCTTTAATGGGCTTGAATCACATAGCATTTATCATGGGTATCATTACATGGGAGTCATAATCCCTAGGGTATCACGACGGATCTGCATTGATCTAAGTTTGACGGTAACAAGATTAACAGGCCATTAACCTAACCTAAGCAAATGACAGGCAATTTGTCAGATGGAGCTTCAACAATATGGCCACAACCACCTGTCGAAGTGCTCCATGTTCATTTGTCAAGACAAAATATAAATGACAGCCAATTTGACAGCTTCAAAATTATGACCGCAATCACCTATCTAAGTTCGGAAATCCCTATTGGAAAACCAGATGATAAAAATAAGCTTAAAATGGAAATCTTTGTCAGATCTGATTGATTATACGACAGTTCTTTATTTTGTATTTGTTATTCTCTGTTGTTTACTTAAATATTAATATACTCGCTCGTAGTGCTTCGTTAGATATAAAAAAATTTTCAGATTTTCCAGACATGTCTGGGCCTTGACTTATCTTAAACAATTTTCAAAAAAAAAAGATACAAACGAGCACTAGTCATGCTCTACATTTATTACCATCGTTTTATTTAAAACCCTCTAGAATTCGTCATAAGCAAAATAGCAAAGATACTTTCTAATAAACACAAATGCTGAACACTATTTCGCATTTTAACACTTCATTTATCACATCTGTTTGTGTCTTTGCACACAAACATGCGACTAGCATTTCCTTTTAGTACTTTTGAAATTTAATGCTTTTCCTATTTTATCCATTTCGAAAAACAACAACTATATCTCGAGGGCGTGTACAGCATGAAGCGTACAAAAAACACCGCACATAAAACACAACGAAAACATCGACGATGGAAGCTTTGAAATTAATGGACGAAAACCATCTCCAGCATTCACGCGTATAATTTAAATATACGAGCTATTTATATGCAGTAATCCAAACTTGGCACTTGGTCCATTTGTCAGAATATCCAAAATGAAAACCGGAAAAGTAATTTCTGAAGTTGGTTTTCGAGAACAACGAAGGATATGAGACAGTTTGTATGGAATACTTTGTTAGTATTTTAACTTTGGATTTTGTAGACCATAAATCGTGATTCATTGTTTGGAACATGGAACACAGCACGACAATAATCTCTCCCGGACCATTAAGTTTTTTTCTAATTATTTTCATTGGAATGCATTAAACTTTGCTGAATGTGATTTTTTCTAATTTTATACACAAATGATGGTATATATGTATATGGGCTTATGGGGAATTAATGAGTCTTGGCAGATTTGCTTAATTGTAAGGTTTTTTTTTTGAAAACTTAGTATTTTAATAATTTTATTATATGTATTTTTATTTTAAAAATATTTTCTCGATTTGAAGAATACTCAAGAGATCTGATTGATAAGAATTTCAGTTGCAAGAAGAAAAGGCAAAATCGAAAAACAAAAAATAAATTATAGTTTTTGTTTTCGTGGGCTATATTGAGTAAACCAATTGAAGGCTTTTTGCGACCTCTATTCCAATTTCATTTTGACCATGCAGCTCGGGCTCAACAGTTAGGAGTCGCTCAGTTAGTTTCACTTACAAAAATAATTTATTTTCTTCGAGTTAAGATCGAATTTAAGTTATTTAAATTCAATTTAAAATTGTTCACTGTGGCGTATACGTACTTTTTTTCGAGTGAAATTTAATTTATTATATAGAAACAATTTTATACAGAGTGTTTCGGGTAACATTTTACATGACGCTAAGGGAGTAATGTACAACATATATAAAGGGTGGGCCAAATATAAGTTTCTTTTTAAAAATGCTATAAAAAGAAAAATTTATTTTTTTCCATGTATTATGACATTCCCATAAATTATGGAACTCGATCAAGTGGCTGCCTCGGCAGGTTTCGCATTCTCTCACTATAATTTTCCAAGACCATGTTGATGGTTTCGGGCTCTATTTGCTTGGATGATATTGACCTTAAGTGCTTCAATCGTTTCCGGATTGTTGAGATAACATCGGTCTTTCAGGGTTCCAATTTCCGAGGCGGGCAATTGACAACGCAAAGACCGCTGATAATAAGATTTGGGAATTTGGTGCGCAGAAGATCGATTATGGCTTGGGCTGTGTGGGATGGTGCTCAATTCTGCATGAACCAGAGGTTGTCCAAATCCATGTCTTCAATTTCAGTAAACAAAAAGTGGGTTAACATGACTCTGTAACGCCCGCCGTTGACCGAAACGTTGTTCCCGGCCTCATTTTTAAAGAAAAGTGGTCCAATGATGCCACCACTCTACAATCCACACCAAACTGTCACTCTCTGTGGATGCATTGGCTTCTGGACAATAACGAGGGGATTTACCGAGCTCCAGATGCGGCAATTTTGCTTGTTAACGTAGCCGCCGAGATGAAAATCGTTATCCAATTCAAGTTGCTCTAGGGCCCAAACTTCAAGGCGTCACACTCTCGGCTACAACAACCACATTCTCGTCTTTGCGCAACGTACGACAACGGGGACCATGAGTGCTGCCCACTAGCATACCAGTCCCACGAACTTTTTGCACACAGTTGCGTACAGCAGGTGCGGTGGTTGCTTCATTTCGGCCAAAACTTCTTTTGAAAAAACGCACTGTTTGGGCTACACAGCGCTCACTTTGGAAATAATTTTTCAATATTTTCCAACGTTGTTCAAGCGTAAAGCGACGCATTTCATTCCGCACAGGTTAATACTGACTTTCTGTGAAAATTTCGAGCGGGTGACAGCTGCCAGTGTCAAAATAACCTATGATTTAAAAAGAAACCACTAGATAGCCCCCAAAATATGACATTTTTTTTATCTTAGGCTTAGGTAGCGGCCAGCGGGTCTAAGGTCAATTCGAAAAAAGACCAACACAAAGCTAATGACTCAAGTAATGTCTAGATTTTTTTTTAAATTTACCTAATCTAAAATAAAGAAGTATTTCATATAATTATAAATGTTCGGAATAGTTAAATAACTAACAAAGTACTTCATTTAATGGGCAGACAGAAGATGGGATTAAATCCCTAGAACAACGAAAGGGTACTTTTAGACGGTGGAATTAAATCGCTAGCCTTGATTGAATGCTGAGGTAAAAACAGGAAATAGGATTTAAACCCTAGCTTCAGTTCAAATCACAGCACGGTTCAAATGTTGGATTAAATCCCTAGCCTTAACGAAGTTTGAAACAAAATAAATAAGGTGGCGTGCAGAAAAGACAAAACTAACACAAATAAAATGTATGGCCGAAGCCTTAAAAGGCTTAGAAACTTCTCACTGGTGCACTACGTACACAGCAATACACAGGGATATGCTTTTGCCTAAGTACTCGACGGTGGTACCACAAATTCAGCGATAGGCGAGAAAAAAAATGTAGTTTGTAGTTTTTGAAATAAAATTAGATTCATAGATAGATAGATTTTAATACTTCAATTAAAGAGTGTTAGTACGAATACGATTCATTATTTTACTAGTTCTCAAATAATTAACATATCAATTTCGTCTGCCAACAAAAATACAAAAATCCGGGACCGTTTTTCTCTTCTTGATTTGTTTACTTTCTGAAAACATATACTAACTTAATCGGGTCTCGTCCATTAAGAGTTGCTGCCTATAATATGGTGGCTTTCCACCCTATGGCACGCTGCTTCTAAGTGGTCTTTAAATTGGATGTTAAATCTTCCTTATTGCTAAATTGGATATTAGGTTCCCCGTAATGCCTCAAATCTCTGGTTTGAAGACTCTTTTAGTCTTGTATAAATTCCTGCTGGATAACATCCAAACCCTGTTGCAACTCATAGTTCTTAATTGAAATTCCTACTTCTTTTTATTCATCTTTGAAAAAAAAAACACTTCAAGAAGGCTCAGTTTAACTTTTAGGTATGAAGAAAAAGCCCTGTTGTCCAATTAGCGCAGAAGTGCGCCTTTTTGATAACTTAACTAGTTTCAATGGATCAATAGAATCGATATCGATATCGGGAATTGTGGACATATTCAAAAAAAAAGAAAGAATGAAGTAGTATTGAAAGTGTCTTATTGTTGTGGTATGATGCGTGTTTGGTTTAGCACTATCATCAGGAATTGGATCACTCATTCAACCAGACCAACACATGCATTCGAAACCATTTACAATGTGCCAAACCCGGCGCCCTTGCACCATATACCTCCGTCAAAGTCTCAGTCTGCTAACTCGTGGTGTTAGGAATCAAACGGAGGGCACATTACGGCACAGCAGTAACCAAAGTTCGGTAGTCGCGAGAAAATTTCCAAATATACCGTCAATATGTCTGTGCATCTATGAATACGACTCTAAATTGAGGTTAAGTTTTTATGTTTTCGTAGTACCTACCCCTTGGCATAATGGTTAGTGAGATGGACTATCATGCAGAAGACTTGGGTTCGATTTTCAGCCGCTGCAAAAGTTTTTTCAGGGGTGTACTACCTCCTGCGAGGAATTGACAAATCCTCTAAGAGTATCCCTTTTCATGAAAAGTGCTGTTCATAAAACCGTCCGGAATCGGCAGAAAATTGTAGGTCCCCTTCATTCCTGGTAATACGTACACAGGAATGGTTGAGAGTTGTAAGTCACTAGGTCCTGGTTCTCTTCGAGCTGCTGCACCACCAAATTTATTTTTACTTGCGTCTTATACTCGTAGTTACTATAAGGCAAATTATGCAATCGTAAAAAAAATCGAACACGAGGTTTTGATCAAAGTTGACTGACATTTCAACCACAGCCTAACCGGCTCGGCCGTTTTTTTCTTTTTGATTTTTTCGAAAACAGTACAACCGACTTAAATCATTTTTTTTATGCTAAAACTCCTCTAAAGTTTGAATATTAGATAATACATATTTTTTTTTTTTTTTTTTTTTTTTTTTTTTTTTTAATTCATAATGTTTTTTTTTTTGGAAACTAAATATGTCGAAAACCCCATGATCGATTTTTTTTCAAACTTGGTAAATAAAATTTCCTTTATAATCTACAAGATTTGAGAAATAAAAATTGTGTTACCTAAAAATATCGGTTCCCACCATACAATTGTTAAAAAATGGTTTTCAAAAATCGTATTGTTCTCGAAAACGGTTCCGATAATTTTGATAACATTTTTTCTCACGTTTAATTTTTATAATCTATAATTTAATAGTAAGCATTTAGAAATTAATATACGAGTATTACTGACTGTACCTACCATAGAACCATTTTTTCGAATTTTGAATTTCTCACTATAGGCATAACGGATTTTAATGACATTTTTTAAAGAGAAGCTTCTAATAAGTTTAAAAAACTGCATTTCAAAACTTTTTCAAAAAATTTTTGTTTTTAATATATTTTTTTTAAAATATATTTTTTTTTAATATTTTTTTTTTTAATATTTTTTTTTTTTTAAATATTTTTTTTTTTTTTAATATTTTTTTTTTTTTAATTTTTTGAAAAAAAAAAATATATATTTTTTTTTGGTAAATTCAATATCTCAAAAACGGCTTAATGTTTTTTTTTTTGAAAATTTATTTCTTATTCGTTTAATAATAAAAACTTTAAGTTGGCGTGCCAAAATTTTTTCTTAATAAAAAGCTTATTTTTTTAAGAAACCACTAAAACGACTTTTAATTTGTGTTCTTTTTTAAACTAATATTTTCTTGAATCACATGGCATCCTATTTTACCTCCAACTACTAAAGAAGTTGTTTTAGTAATTTAAAAAATGATTTTTATGCTATGAGCAGTTTTTCCCTAATACGAGTGATATTCATTTTTGAAATTCTTAGTCTATTAGATAGGAGTAAGTTCGTGCGACCCAGTCGTGCATTTTATTTTATTCAATATTATTATTTATTATTATTATTTATTTATTTACTATGTAGCATAAAATAACTATTTACATTTTCTGAATTTAAATATAGCTAGAGATATAGGACCAATATTTTCCTTTACAACTATGATTTAGAAATGGTATAAGTAAAATTTGTATTAATAATTTTTGTTTTCCAAGGGAAAGCTACAAGTAAAAACCCTTATTTAATACTTATATCTAATAATGCAATAATGCCAATAAAATTCGTAAATATTTGAGATATATTTACATTCATAGGTTGGTGTTGAAATAAATCTTTACTTCATAAAAATAATTCTTTAATTAATTAATTTTCAAAAAAATAACATTTTTCATAGAAGTTTTGCGCAGACTTTTCTATAAGTATATCTAAAAAGTAGATATTAGCTAGTTCATGAAGCCGGTGAGTAGAAAAATGCCATGGCAAGCCAAGCATCATATTTAAAAGTTTGTTTTGTTATAGTTGAAGCTTTTTTGTGTGCGTTTTCGCACAATCGTACCAAACAGGAGCACCGTAAAGCAGAATGACCAGAATGAAAAATCGATTTATATAATATTAACTTGTTAGCTTTTGACAGTTCAGAATTTTATTTTACGATGTAAATATAGCGGTATCATCAGCAAACATGGCAAGTTTTACGTTAGGCCCAATGTCAGGCAGATCAGAAACAAATATATTAAAAAGAATAGGGCCAAGTACAGTACCTTAGGGTATTCCATATTCAACGTTTTGCACAGAAGAATTTTCATTTTGAACATTGGCAACATAGCTACACACGAAGCAACGGTTGCTTCAACATGGCTGTGTTTTTGCAACGGTTGCCTCGTGTGTAGCTAGCATTCGATTGAAACTTATCTTTGACATGTTTTTTAATCCTATCTATCTACTTGTGTTATGAAAACGTCTGAAACCAAACTTTATTTTATTTTTTTTAATTTATTTTTTTTTATTTTATTTTTTTTATTTTATTTTTTTTATTTTATTTTTTTTTTATTTTATTTTTTTTATTTTATTTTTTTTATTTTATTTTTTTTATTTTATTTTTTTTATTTTATTTTATTTTATTTTATGTTTTTATGTTAAAATTTTGGAGACACTTGATAAACCATTTTTTTTTTGAAAAATGTTAAAAAACACGATACTAAACTAGATTTTTCAAGAACTAAACAATACTCGATTGAGCCGAATGACCTTGCTTTTATTTTCAAAAGGATAAAAAAAAACAACAGTCACAGGAATGTTATTACCAAGGGAAACATTTTCAAAAGCATGAATATCATAAAATCCGACCTGAATAGCAAATTCGACGTTGTGTGCCTTAGAACACCTGGGGTTGTATGAGTTTACAGGGAAAGACTGAACAAATATTAACCTAACACAGGTGCTAAAAATCAATGGTCCCAGTATAGGCAAGACTTTCCACCTGTTCCCTGACTTAGGATCTGCATTCAATAGGATTCATCTAGTCAGGTACCATTGTAATTCTGGGAAAACTGATCCAGCTGTGTCTCGCCAAATTCTGTAGTTCAAGTGAATAACTGATAATAACTTATCCGGCTGCCGATTAAAGAAAGGCTTCTGTTCTTTTAAATAATGCGTTTCCAAATTTTTATATTATAAATATACGAAAAATTATTTAAATAAACAATATTATTCTACTACTTCTTAGTAGCTTAAGCATAAAAAATAAAATGCACGACTGGATCGCACGAACTTCCTCCTATGAAATAGACTAGGAATTTTAAAAACGAATGTTATTAGAGAAAACTGTTCTCATGGATAAAATTAATTTTTTAAATTCTTTTAGTAGTGAGACATAAAAACAGAATGCTATGCAGATTATGCTACAACAAAAATTATAAGTCGTTGTTGTAGTTTTTTTTTTAAATAAACTTGTATATACAAAATTTTAAAAACATTTTTAAGAAAAAAAATTTGGTACGCCAACTTTAACCCCACTATTATGGAAGACAACTCAACTACATTTTAGTTGTAATTCCTAGAATTAGCATTATCGATCACAACCAGTTCACTGTCAAAGCACAACCAGTTGTCATTTAGCAGACAACTAACAAAATGGCCGACTTTTCAGTTGTCTCTTTGTATTTTGTAAGTAAGTTGAGTTGTTCTTCGGTTGTAATAAGCGTCAAAATCAAACAACTGGTTCGAAACAGTTGTGTAGAACGTTTTAATGAAAGAATCTGCATTCGGATAAAAAATATGGCCACAAAACAGTAAGTTAAACAACAATTTTAATAAAAATAGAATGTAATGAGTGTATTTTAGTTTCAAAACTACATGGCCATCACAATTTGAACGACTTGTTGCTCTATGTTAGCTGAGCATTTATCCATTTTCCACAAATGAGTTCCTCAATCACATCTACGAGAGCGGGTCAATAAGTCCGTGACTTTTTGAATTTCTGACCTCTTTACTGAAACAGCAACACTGCTCCTGTCAACAGGCATCTGTCAGTTGACTCCTGTCAAAATTTAAACTTGCTGCGTCAGTTAGTTTGTGTTTGACAGCTATTTTTATCAGACTACTCACTAATTTGAGGAGAAAATGGAAAAAAGTGAATTTCGTGTGCTTATTAAGCATTATTTCTTGCGAAAAAAACCATTACCGAGATCAAGGCTAAGCTTGATAAATACTATGGGGACTCTGCACCATCGATTTCAATGGTAAAAAAGTGGTTTACTGAATTTCGTTGTGGCCGTACAAGCACTGAAGATGCCGAACGTCCTGGACGCCCAGTTGAGGTCTCTACACCCGAAACAATCGAAAAAATTCACGATATGGTATTGGCCGACCGAAGATTGAAAGTGCGAGAGATTGTGGAAGCCGTAGGGATCTCGCATGGCTCAGTGGTTTCAATTTTGAATGATCACTTGGGCATGAGAAAGCTTTCCGCAAGATGGGTGCCGCGTTTGCTCACAGTCGACCACAAACGCAATCGTGTAACAACTTCACAGGAAGGTTTGGCGTTGTTTAATCGCAATATGGAGGAGTTTTTGCGCCGTTTTGTAACCGTGGACGAAACATGGATCCATCACAACACACCAGAGACCAAACAAGAGTCAAAACAGTGGGTTTCTAAGGGTGAATCGGCGCCAAAGAAGGCCAAGGTGGGTTTGTCAGCCAATAAAGTTATGGCGACTGTTTTTTGGGATGCACGCGGGATAATCCACATTGACTACCTTCAAAAGGGAAGAACAATCAATGGGGAATATTATGCCAACTTATTGGACCGATTCATGTGCAAGGGTGCACACATGTGCAGTTGCCATGGCAAAAATCTATGAATTGGGCTATGAATTGCTCCCTCATCCACCCTATTCTCCACGTTTGGCTCAGAGCGACTACTTCTTGTTCCCAAACCTGAAGAAATGGCTTGGTGGAAAAAGATTTGACTCCAATGATGAAGTCATCTCGCAAACAAAGGCCTATTTTGACAAATCATTTTTTTTGGAAGGGATAAAAAAATTGGACAAAGTGTATAGAGCTCAAGGGAGACTACGTTGAAAAATAAAATTATTTTTTTATCAAAAAATCAGCTTTATTCCTAAAGTCACGGACTTATTGACCCGCCCTCGTACCACTTTTTTAATACAACTGACACTATCGATTGAGTGAGTCCTAAATTAAAATCATTGCCACTACACTTTTTTTTTTAACTTCCTTAGATCATGAAACGAAGAGCAGTACCAAGTTTAAAAATTGGTGGAATCGCTGAGGAACGTTGTGGTTGTTTTAGGAAAACTTTATTTCGAACAAAAAAAAAAATACATACTTTAGGAATAGAAGTGCACATAAGTTTATTAAATATACGGTTATTCTTTTTTATTTTGACTACATTAAGGAAATTCTCATCTTCCAAATCGCCGAAAAACACATCGAAAGAACTTTCCATCATACAATTTCTTATTCTTGCTTTTGTATTTCATGTCGGGCAGCAGGTTTTGACAGCAAATCGACTCCTAAAAGGCGGCAACGTACGAGTATTATTTCATTGCTACTAATTTTAGTTGACTTGCATAATACGAAAAATTTGTTTGGTTGCCTAAGAGTTGAGTTGTGTTGATGACAACTCAACTTAGTTGAGTTGTAATCCATAATAGGTGCATAATTTTTTGAAAATGAAAGTTTTGAAATATTGAGCCGTTCTTGAGATATCGAATTTTCAAAAAAAAAAAAAAAAAAAAAAAAAAGTGCTCCGAAAATTCAAAAAATATTTTTTTTATTAAGTTTTGAAATGCAATGTTTTTTAAACTTTTTAGAAGCATCTTTAGAAAACATTTTATTAAAATCCGTTATGTCGATAGTGAGGAATTCAAAATTATACAAAATGGCTCTATAGTAGGTACAAGCTGTAATATCTTAATTTCAAATTTCTTGTTTATTAAATTAAAGCTCATAAAAATAAATTGAATGAAAAAATTTATCAAATTTCTAGGCGCTGTTTTCGAGAAAAATACGATTTTTGAAAACCATTTACATTTGTATGGTGGGCACCTTTATTTTTAGGTAAAATAAAATTTTTTTCTCACATCTTGTAGATTATTTTGAGAATTTTTTATTTATCAAGTTTAAACAAAATCTAGCATGGGGTTTTCGAAATATTGAGTTAAAAAAAAATTTAAACTTTTTTTAAAAATCAAAAATGAAACAGCTTTTGAAAATTTGAATAAACAAATCTGTTAAAATTGATGGGAGCTTTAGCATAAAAAAAATTATCAAAATCGGTAGTGCCGTTTTTGAGCAAATCAAAAACAAAAAAATGGTTCCATGGGGGGTACCCTCAATAACCATTTTTTCGAATTTCGATTTTCAACCATTATATAGGTTTAACTTAATGAATTTTGTTTTGTATTTTTATTTTTTAAATCTGTGGTACAGTTTTTGAGAAAAAAAAAATATTTATAAAATTTCTAAAAAATCATTATTTTTGGTCTTAAGAAAAAGAAGAAAATATGTGGGGGGAAAAATTTAAAATGATATCTTAGTTTTTGGTGTTAAAAAATGAATCGTGTGGGAGGAAAATTCAAAAATGTTGTCTACCAAGTTTAAAGAAAATCAACCGAGTTGTTTAGGCTGTAGTCGAACATTAAGACAGAAATACAGGACTGCGCGACCTATTTGATGTAAATGTTCCTATGATGTAAATGGTCAAGTCTGTTCAAATTCTCGAATTCGATCTTTTTACGAATGCATAACTTGCCATATTATGATCTTTATATCACAAGCGAAAATCGGAGAAGGGATCAATTTGTTTAAGTATTCTCGTCCTATTAAAGTCTTGAACCATGTATCCGAAGAGCAGGTTTATACGATCCAGTCATTCCTATTTTTCGTCTTCGCTACGAGTATCATTGTTATATTATATTTGAATAAAATTTAGGGTTCGATTCTATTAGAAAACCAAAGAGTGCTCTTTTGTATCTAAATTTAAAGCTGAAAGATAAAAATATGGCTTCGCCATTGTAAAGCTGTAAAACTGTATTTATACTTTAAATTCAGAATGCTGCGGTTGAAACCAAGACAAATATCTATTATTTAACTCGGTTAGCTCAACTAGCTCCGTTTGTGAAGAATTCAATGGAACAAATAAAACAGCTTCTAATATGATTACCTGATTCATATTTTAGAACGTAATAGGTTGAGATTTATTCAATTATAATGCTATTAAGATCCCTCTTTTATAATATCCATTCCCATTAAGAAAAGATGCTGTGAAATTTTAAGTAGCTTACAATCGAAGGAGCTGCTACCACAACCAAAAGGTTAAGCACCTGAGAAGAAAGGCTTAGCTAGAAATCAAAGTGAGGTTTGCTCATTTTAGTTTTAATTTTTTTTTTTATCCTTTACAGCCGCTTTGCATCAATCCTTTTTTGTTAGAGAGAAAATCATCCTTTTTTTTTTGCTTGCAAAGACTTTATGTGTTGACTTAAGCTTTAGACTCACCCTTAACGGTGGGTAGCTAAGGCTATACCATGTTTGAATGACTGTGTGTGTTTGTGGAGGAATGAGGAAAGACGATTATAAGAAATAGAAGGTCTGTGGGTTACTTTTAATCAAATATTTGCTGTAAGGAAAGGATTAAGGATATTTTAAAGCAACCATAATACGCATAATATTCGTTTCGGTTAAGATAAGTCATCTAGACCGAAAATCATTTCTGTTGGCTACTCGTTTATTTTAATAAAGGTCTTTCAGAAGACTTTCTAATGTAAAGGTGGTTGATTTTTTTTTTGTTGGTTACGTAGTGTAAGCCACATTAGGGCTTCTGTAGCCTTAGTTTTTTTTTTTAATCAAAAAAAGAATAAAAAAAAATTGACCAAAATACAAGGACAATTCAAAATCTAATTTTTTGTGAGGGGAAATACAAAAAAAAATATTTAAAAAATTAATTGTTGCCCTTATGTCTTAAAATGATGTGCTATTAAAACATTAGCATCTTTTCATATTTTTTGATTAAGTTTTAAGTAATAATTTAAAATCAATTACCACATTTAAGCTGTTTTTTTTTTCCGACGAGGCGCATTTTTGGATGAATAGCATTGTTAGCAAGGACAATTTCCGAATATGTTTTTTTTTATAATTCACACGCGCTCAAGGGTTTATTGTAATAGCTTTATAATGTTCAACATTCACAAGCGAATCGGAAATTATGGAGGGGGGGGGAAGGAATGTTTGCAAATTGAAATGGCAAGGGAATTTCGTGTCTGGTAAATTATTCCTTATTCGCTTTGTAAGATTAAAAAATCGGATGTATGTATTTGACGGTACCTCCAAAATAAGGCTCAAGGTTGAACTGATGAGCATTTATAGCAAAACGTGTATCACGGATGAACTGATTGAGGGGAGGAGTGCAACCGGCTTCTTCGAGTGAGCAATTTTTGTTAAAGGAGCGATAAAACAAGGAAAAACAAAAACAAAAACATGACACATTCTGACGTTGTTCAAGACATGGGAATGATCCCATGCCATTTCTGTTACCTTTCAGTTATACGGCTCTTTTGTGAATTATATAGTAGGCAGCATTGAGTTTTGAAGCATTAAACTCCACACGATTTTTTATACCCCATTTAACAATGCTGTAAAGATCGGAGTTTAATGAGCTTTGTTCATAAATCCCTTACCGCTGATGGGGGGAAATTTATAAACTAACGAGTAAGAGCTATAGGAAATTAAAAAAAAGCACAAAATTCAGAAAAATGCATGAAATCTCTATTTGAATCGATAGTAGGGTCGATATAATTTAATGTTTGAAGATTATTACATGCAAATGTTGGCCGCAGCTGCTCCTCAAATGGTCTATCCGCCTAGTCCAATTTTGGGGATACTCTTTCTAACACTTCAGCCGGTATCTCACGAATAAATGCTTCAATGTTGGCTTCCAGTGCGTCAATAGAAGCGGGCTTGGCGCTATAGACATTAGCCTTAACATAGCTCCATAAAAAATAGTCTAGAGACGTTAAATTGCACGATCTAGGCAGCTAAATGACCGGCCCCAAACGTGAAATAAACTATTCACCGAACTCGCCTCTCAATTGGTCCATTGTTACGCGTGCTGTTTGGCATGTGGCACCGTCTTGTTGAAAGCACATTTTTTTTTTTATAATTAGCGCGCACTCAAGGGGTTATTACTACCCTAAAAATGATTTTACACAGTACGAGCATTAGGAAACCAGGGAAGGGTTTAAAAGGAGATACCGATGTACACGGTTTCTGATTCCCCTTTGGACAATGCTGTCAAGATCAGAATTCAATGAGCTTATCATACGCTGCCGTTCCAATTTCACTTCCGAAGAACAAGGAAGTGAATCTTCAAACGAATATGAAAAGCTGAGGGTACTATCATCAGCAAAACAATTTAGTGGATTAGAAGTTTCAGACAAAAGATCGTTGATAAACATGAGGAAGAGAGTCGGAGACAAAACGGAGCCCTGGGGTACACCAGCATTTATTTTATAAATTTCAGACTTGAGACCGTCCAATACGACTTGTATTGAACGGCCTGAAAGGTAATTTCTAATCCAACGAAGAAGAGATTCATGCACGCATTTTCGATAAGAGAGCTTGATACCAAACTCTTATCAAATGCTTTTGAAATATCAAGTGCAATAATCCTACTTTCTCCAAAACGATGTAAAGATTTGTGCCACTGTTCGGTGAGATATACCATCACCAGTGGACCTATTGCTACGAAAGCCATACTGCCGGTCATTAAGAAGCTTACGTTCTTCGAGATATTTCTTGAGCTGATTATTTATCAGGGTTTCCATGACCTTGGAAAGAAGGGACGTAAGTGCAATTGGACGATAGTTAGAGGCGAAAGAAGATTCACCCTTTTTAGGGACAGGCTGGACAAATGCTGTTTTCCATCTATTCGGAAAGAGTCCAGAGGAATAGGATAGATAGAAAAGCTTACGCAGTGGTTTTGCCAGCGTTGAAGAACAAATCTTCAGAACAATAGCAGGGATACTATCCGGGTCAGCGGATTTATGTATGGCAAGATCTTTCAGGACTCTTGCAACTGAACGAGTACGAAAGAAGATTCGTCCCATGGAAAAATTTGTGTTCTCAAGTACAGGAGGAGTCATAACACTCTCTGGCAGCGTCGAATTAGCAGCAAAGTGTTCTGCAAGCAAATTGGCTTTATCAATAGAGCTGACGTAGGGAGTGTCATTGATAACGAGCGTTGGGACCGAGGACGAAGTAGAATTTCGAATATTGTTTACAAATGACCAGAAATTTTTACTACCCTTGGGACATTGTAGTATTTTTTGCCTAATTTGTTGGTCATGTAAAAACTTGGTCTGTCGAATATGATCATTACAGGTCTTTCTAGCTTGTTTAAACTTATTCCGGTTTTCCTCAGTAGGGTTGGCCTTATAACATTGGAAACTTACTTCTCTGACCCTGATAACCTCTTTACAGCTCAAATCAAACCATGAATTCTCTTTCGGTTTGATAGATTTTTCCCTATGCGGGATATAATCTCTCATTCCGATGAGAATTAAATTTGTAATTATATCTACACTGGAGTCCGCGTCACTATCGAGGAAGCATAGTGACCAGTTAAAGTTGCTGAAGAAATCATTGAGACCGTCCCAGTTGGCTTTCTCGTATTGCCAAACGGTTCACTGATGGTGTATTTATCAGGATCAGAGGTAAGGAACAAGTCTAGTGTGTTGGCGGTTTGACCTGTAATTTCAGGAACAAGCTGAGTCAGATGGTTTAACGCAGCAAAGTCCTCAACATACCTTTCTTCGGGTGTTGTCTGACCAGAAAAGCGAAGCCAACTAGAATTGTGTACATTGAAATCGCCTGCAATGACGATTTCAGTGCGAGGATAATGGGAAACAATTCTTTGGATGGAATCGAACAGAGCATCAAATTGGTTAAAAGTTGAATTACTGTCCAGGTTTGGACTTCGATAAATGAAACAGGTATGTATGATGTGCTTATGTACCGTGAATTTTAACTATATAAAATTGAAGTTCGTATTAAGACATTTACCATATTGGGGTTGAAGTTGGTACGCAACATCATTTCTAATAAAAATTCCGAGACCGTGGTGTGGGAAGAATAATGGCACCAAGCTGTACCCATGTAGAGAAAATTCCGAATGATCGGTATTCTCACCTACCTGAGTTTCACTTATTGCCGCCAAAACAGCTGGTCTGTTCTTTACAGTATGAACGTAAGTGGCACAGAAGTTCTTTCTTGGGACTATTTTTATTTTCACTTTTTTTTGTTTATTGGGATATTGATTTTTTTTTCTTTTGTTTGAGTTGGTGCACAGATTTTGATTTTAATTTGCTTTTGGATTGTAAATTTGTTGAATTTAGAAATTAAACTGTCACAGCACAAACAGTTGGTGCACGCGCGTTGATCTGCGGATCGGCCCTGTCATACAAGTCAAGCTCTTCCATTTTGCGCAAAAAAAAAGTTTGTTATCATCGCACGGTAGCGCTTACCATTCACAGTAACGTTGCGATTCGCATCATTTTTGAAGAAATACGGCCCAATGATTCCGCCAGCCCATAATCCGCAGCAAACAGTTACTTTTTCTGGATGCATTGGTAGCTCTAGCAATTCTTCAGGCTGCTGTTCACTTCAAATACGGCAGTTTTGCTTGTTCACTTATCCATTCAACCAGAAATGAGCTTCGCCGCTGAAAACAATTTTTCGATAAAAAAAAGGTGGATCTTCGGCTTCGGCCAACTTTTCAAAAGCCCATTCACCGAAAAATTCGGCGTTGTGGTCGGTCGTTCGGCTTCAATTCTTGCACCAACTGTATTTTGAAAGACTTCACACCTAAATCCTTCCGCAAAATTTTCCACGAAGTGGAGTAACAGATGCCCAATTGCTGCGAACGGCGCCGAATCGATAATTCACGATCATCACTAACACTGGCCGATACAGGCGATATTTTCCTCAGTTCGCTCTCTTCGTAAGCGTGTTGGTGGTTTAATGTCCCAGAATGTAAATTTGGTACGAAATTTAGTCACAACAGCACGAAAAGCCACCTCAGTAGGTCGATTAAACTGACCATAAAATGGAAGAAGCTCGCGATGAACTTTCTTAACAGAGCACACATTTTGATAGTAAAATTCAATAATTTGCAAGCGTTGACCAAATTGAAGATGCCTGATTGTGACACAAAACACGAAACGTGCGTGAGCTGTCAAAACTAGTGTTGCCAAAAAGAAAATAGCAAAAAAATCACCCATTTTTATATTGATTGATTATATGATCTTTAACATTATGCATTGAATATGATGAGGGTGTCTCTGGCAAGGTCGCAAAAGTGAGTTTGTAAATCACATTAAAACATATTCTCGCAAATTCTTGTGCTCGGTGTTTGTTGAGGTATCCGGACATTCAACCTAACTGGATTTTTTTTTCTGTCATACGTTTGATTACTTGTCACCCTGTCTTTACTATACATATATGTCCCAAAATTGAATTATATCGGCTAAATGGTTCACCTGCTTGGAACATGATTATAATTCATGTAATTTTCTTCGCGTGCTTGCAATTGAACAATTATTCAAACAAAATATTTCAATAATTACAACAACTTGTTGCTGCGTTAGATTCTCTATATCAGCCATTCTCAACTGTGAAATGCCAACATGACAGATTTCATTCACACAAAAATAGCAAATAAATTGAATCGACCTGGAACATAAAACGTACCCTGTATATCAACAAATAATTTACTAATTAAAGTTCTCTGAAATTAGAATATAGACTACTGGAAATCAGTACTGTGGTTATTTGAATCGAACGAATCGCATACATACATCAACCGATTCAGTTTGTTAAAACAACCGTGTAGCTACTTATTATAACAACAGATTATAACAGAAGATTGGTTGCGCCAACCAAATAAATTTTCCAATGAATCCCATTAAACCGAGTACATCAATATTAAATAAACAGTTTCAAAAGATAATCTAACCTACTTAATCGGTTATTGCAACCAATTTGACGTAAAAAAAACTAACTGAGAAGTAGTTTAAATATAATTAGCACACTTTAACCGATACAATTTGTAGATTTAAACAATTGAGGAGCCATTTTGCAAAACTCAACAAAAATTTTTTTAAGTTCAATTTAGGTGGAAGATAGCTTCTCTTCGACATGCTCCTTGACTAGTGGCTTTTTCGGCACAAGAAAGATGAAGTGTGTTGTCGAATAACATCAGCAATTTCCAAGTCCACTGGCTTAGCTCTATTACCTCCTCTTCTTTTTGTAGGACCCTCCATTGTATATAAACCATACCTTTATCATACCGAAAAGTTTAAATCGACTTTATTTTGAGGTTTATTATATAACATTAGATATTACCTGGCTATGATTGACAATCTGTTTTGAGAAACTCCCAAAATATTTTTAAAAAGCTGTCATTAGGCACTACATATTCCTAGAACAGTATCATACGTGACCACTGCCATTAAAGAATTGCTCAAAAAGGGTTACTTTTTTTTTAACTACCTAATAATAATTTCTAGGAAAGCAAAAGGCTAGGATCTTAACACCTTAATAAAATTATGTAATAACATCAACCAGCTATTCGTCGAAGCAGTACTTAAGTACAGTTGTGTTGATTTGCAAAACTGAAAAAAATTGTTGAATTTTGCTAAACCTTCAAGTGATTTGCTGAGTTTGGCAAAAACGCCTAAATTTCAAACTTTATTTTTCAAATTAAAAAATTTAGTTTAGTTTATTCATCAAACAGACAGTTCAACTCTTACAGACTACTTAGTAATTTTGTTTCATCATCGTATGCGCCTGTGAGTGCCAAAAATTTTGATGATGCATATCTCATTTTCGGATTTTTGGCGTTTGTTGAGTTTTGCAAAAAACGCTCCTTAATTATCCATAGTCGAGTTGACTCAATAAAATGAGTAACATGAAGCACTCTCACTTGTTTATTTTTAACCGAGTTTTATGTTATTTTTAAATAACTATTTTTCTGCGTGTATGATAATTTTGTTTATGATAATATTTTCTTTAAAATGTTTGTTTTTAATAAAAAAAAATAAATTGTAAAACATACTTTTCCAAATATTCATACTTTATACAAAACGGAAGACAAAAATGTTCTAAATTACAAATAACTGTGAAGGCTGTGGAATTTTTGATTTCCTGGATTCCCCTTTTTTTTAGTAAAATATTCAAAAACCAAATAGGTATGTATGTAAAATCAACGTCAACGCTTTTGAAGGTTACATTCTCGTTATCTCTTTTATCAAAGACCTCGCAGCATAAACGAATATTTTATTGTTGCTCATCAAAATGATTATTTCATTATCAATAAACGACAACGACCGGAAATTCCTTTGATCTGAACCTACAAAGCTATTCAACAATGATTTTATTTTTTTTTCTCTTTTTTTTATTTATTTTCAAATCAACTCAACTTAATTTTTTTATATATTTCAAAAATTTCTGCGAAAGCATCCCATCAAATGAAAATATAAATAAAATATTTCTTTCAAACCTTCATCTCACTTTCCCACAGTTTCGAAACAAACTTCTTGTCGTTATTATCCATCACAAGAAAAGAACAAATTTAATAATAATAATAAAAAAAAAAAAACTTCCCAGCATTATAATGACTTTCGTCTTTCACTCTACCTACCACCTTCCACCTATTTTCTATTTTCTATTTTTTTTTTTTTCATCAATTTTTTAGAAGACACAATTTCTGTGTAAAAAAAAATGAAAACAGAGGACAAGACACGAAGTAAGGCATCACCCAGTAACGTTGGGTTTCACCGAAAGAAAACAAATCAGAAAAAACCATGACGGTGGTCCTAGCCTGAGTCGTTGCTTTCAACCTATCTTTGTCTATGTCGTCATTGCAAAGAGCCCTTGTCCAAAAGAATTTCGATCCTTTTTTTTTTTTACTTTTCTCAGCTTAAATTCAATAAAGTTTGTGCGTCGTCGGTTGTCAGAAAGGAGAGTCCTTGCCACGGTTGCCACTGACACCAAAAATCTCGACGCTCTTATAAAACTTTTAAGAGAAAAAATAATATAATGTATGGGCTCCATTCCGTCTTCAGAGGATAAAAATAAGTCTAATCACTATCCTCAGATTTTTCTCTGATTTACGATTTTAATATAAAAACTTCATGGTAGTAGAAGATGAAGATTCTTTTCTGTTAGAAGCCATGGGATCATCAACATGCTCTTCTGCCTTCTGCGACTTCTATTTCTTACTAAGAGTCTTTCCTTACGAATAGGATGCGCTCTACGTTCCAGGACGTTTTTATTTAATTGCCATTTTTGTGCGAATGGAATTTTGTCATTTGCCAGTTGTAGAGAGTCGTCAAAAACAATTAATTACATTTTACAGTTCGATAAGGACAACCGCCATTAAACGACAAAACACTTTTCGACTTGACTGGCTTTGTTAATAAACAGTATAGCCATTATTGGGGCACTGAAAACCCTGTTTTAATACACCAAAGAAGCCGAAGATTCCATGGGAATCAGTTAATGGTGACCGCTATCGGAACATGTTGGAAACATTTTTTTTTGTGCCCGAATTGGATTAATTAGGCCTACAGAACATATGGTTCCAACTTTCAGATCAAGCACTGCTTGTGATCATATGCAAATTTTGTGGGAAATTTTTCCTGGCCGAATAATGTAAAAAATGGTGATGTCGACTTCTCACAACTTCTCTAAGAGCAACTCTCTTGTCATGAAAAATGCTGCTCATTAGCTGTTCGGAATGTGCAGAAAGTTGTAGGTTCCCTCCACTTCTCCAAAACACTCACAGGAATGGTTAAGAGTTTTAAGTCACTAGGTCCTGGTTCTCTTCGAGCTGTTGCACTACCAACTATATTTATTTTTTTATTTTATTTCATTTAAAAGTTAAAAAAAAAAAAAAAACATTGACCTGGAACATAAAGCCCACCCTGTATATGTACAAGGCTACCATTTGGATTATATCCATTTTTATACCGATGGAAAACTGATGATGGTGCTGGTGTGTTTTCAGAAAACTAAAATTATGTAAATCTTTCCGTCTTCTTTATCATTGAAGCGTGTTCCAAGCGGAATGTTAACAATATTAACTCGAAGTAGCCCTTTGCATTCCTCCCGACAATCATTTAACTCGTGATACCCGTTTGGCTTGGATTGCTCATCAGTTCACTTGGTCATACCGGCAAATATAGAGATTCGATTATTTTTGTCGTACAAAATTATTATGATTATCTCTTTCCATTCAATTTGAAAACTTTCAAAACCAATGCTCATCGATACTCGTACCTTCTTTCTCTCCCTCTCTGATTTTCCCAATGCTCGTGCTATGTTTATGTTCAACATTATGAAGCTCTCACAATAAACCATTGAACGCGCGTGAAAAACACTACTAATATTTGCATCTTTTTGGATAGTCAAGCGGCTATTAAAGCTCTGGACTCGATCACTACTAACTACATATAACAGTCCTTAACTGCGGTTCATCTCTTGTAGAGAAAACGCATCATTCATGAAGTTCACCTATGTTGGGTTTCAGGGCTTAGGAACAATCCAGGAAACTGAAAGGCTGATGACTCGCCAAAAGTGGAACGACATTACCTATATGATCTTCTAAGGCTTATATGTATAGGAAGAGCTCACAGCTGTACCGAACCAAGTCAAAAAAAAAAATCCAAAACTAACGTCAAAATCTCCGCAAAATTGACCTAAATATAGGGCTGTAATGAATTAATTCAAAAATTGTTTTGTTCCTTAGTTAACGGTAATATCGGGTTTTTCAATAAGAGCGCTACAAAAGTTTTTTTTTTAAATAAAACAAAAGCGGTTTTGGATATCAATGAAATTCTTTATTCCCGTGAAAGTATGTTCGATGCCACTATGTATGGAAATCGATTTCTTTTGCATGGCCACCACGGCCACGCTTGCAGAAGTCCAGACGCTGAACCCAATTTTCGACGGTTTTCAACCATAAATCGGCCGATACTGCTGCAATTTCACGTTCAATATTCGTCCGAAGTTCATCAGTCGTCGCTGGCTTGTTGTCATAGACCATAGACTTGACGAAGCCCCACAGTAAATTGTCTAACTGCGTCAAATCGCACGACCGAGGCGGCCAAGCGACTGGACCATTTCGTGAGATAACACGTTCTCCAAACTTAGATTCCAATAAATTGATTGTGACATTCGCTGTGTGGCTTGTGGCGCCGTCCTGTTGGAACCACATGTCCTCCAAGTCCATATCATCCAATTGGGGCCAAAAATATTCGGTTATCATTGAACGGTAGCGATCCCCATTCACAGTAACGTGCCGGTCTTGATCATCACGGAAGAAGTACGGCCCAATGACGCCGCCGCGCCGGCCCATAAACCACACCAAACCGTAATTTTTTCGGGATGCAATGATGACTCATGGAGTACGTGTGGATTGCTGCCTGACCAATACCGCCAGAAATGAGCCTCATCGCTGAAGATGATTTTTCGATGAAAATCCCAATTCACGAACATACGACGCTTCTGGTGGTCAAGCGGCTTCAGTTCTTGCGTCAATTTAATCTTGTAAGGATGTAGGCCAAGATCTTTTCGCAAAATTCGCCACAACGACGTCACAGAGATGCCCAACGCTTGAGAACGACGTGTGAGAGACACATTTGGGCTTTCTGCAACTGAAGCCTCAGCGGCAGCAATATTCTCAACACTACGGGCACTTCTTTGTCTCACTGGCACGGGAACATTTTGTACTGTGCCTGTGGATTCAAATTTTTCCACTAGACGCTCAATTGTTGATCTGCTAGGACGATTATGACGACCATAAATTGGACGTAGCGCTCTTAACGTTAAGGCCACTGACTCCGAATTTCGGTAGTAAATTTTAATAATTTCGACTCGTTGTTGGCTCGTATATCTTTCCATTATGAAATGGCAAACCTTACTGAAGAAAAATGTCAAAAGAGCGGCAAGAAATATGGCGTCGTTTGCTGTCCCTGTCGCCCTACTTTTTTAGCGTCCCTGTTGAAAACCCTTTAGAACCAAGTCAGTGGCTCTCCTTTTCGATTTATTTGGAAGCATAAACGAACCAAGTCAGTATTATTTAGTTTTCGTCAATTTTATCCACGAACAGACGTGGAGGTATGGTTTGTTTAGTCTTTTTCATCTCGTTCTGCATGCTGTCCACTGAAATCCCTCTACTAAGGCACACTATAGGATTTAGAGTATGTGCGAGGTTGGGTGTATACTTACTTAGATCCTCAGACCTCTTATGTCCGTGGGGGCCCCTAGTGGGGAATATGGCATCCACAACGCCAGCTCGCCATTGTGTTCGGTTCCTGCATATGAGTCGCAACTCCCTCCAACTCTTGCCTAGTTGGGCTGTCTCCTCCTCGACTGTCCTTCTTCATGAGCTTCTCGGTCATAAAGCCCTTCTTCTTTCTTGAGTAAGTGTCGCCTTTTCGAAGCGTATGTCCGATCCACTGCCACTTTCGACGTCGTATAATAGAGTCAATATGTTCCTGACCCGTTTTGCGGAGTAGCTCTTCTATTGATATACGATCGGGCCAGAAAATCCTAAAGATGTTTCGTAGACATCTATTAATGAACGTTTGCAGCTTCTTAGTGAGACCTGCTGTTACTTGCCAAGTGCTGCAACCGTAAAGTAAAACGGATTCGACGTTGGATCGAAACAGCCGTAGCTTGGTTCTTAATCTTAGAGATTTCTGCTTCTCTCTCCAACCCTGTTGTCATTTCGTGGACATCCATGATCCTATGAGAGAGCAAGAATACTTCGTCCGCATAGTCAAGATGTTTCAGGTGAGACGTCAGAGTCCATGGAATCCCTCCGTTTCCCCTCAAGACCGCTCGCAAGACATTGCTTATCACCAACATAAACAATATTGGTGACAGAATGCAGCCCTTTCTGACTCCACTTTGGACTTCAAACTCTTTTGACAGCCAGCCTCCCTTCGTGCAAAACCTATGGATCCATCATAGGTTGCCTTAATAATAGCTATTAATTTATCCGGGATACCCCTCCTGCGTAAAGCAAGCCAAATAAATTCTCTATTGACGCTATCGAAAGCCTTCTCAAAGTCAATGAATAGCAGGTGAAGTGGTGATCGATATTCGATGCACTGCTCAATTATGATACTTAAAGTATTGATATATGCTATGTTTTACTGTGTTACCGTTCCTGGTAACACGCACACAGGAATGGTTGAGAGTTGTAAGTCGCTAGGACCTGGTTCACTTCGAGCTGTTGCATCACCAAATTTATTTATTTTATTTTATTCAAAGTATTGATATGATAAATGCATGAAGATGCAGCGCGGAAACCTGCTTGTTCGGAAAAACTCATGAGGTGTTGAATTTAGACCAATTTCAATTTTGCCATTTGTATCCAAAGTCTTTAAAAGAATTCTTCAAAAACAAATCAGTGCTTATCGTACGTCAAATCCATCCATCCAATCCAAAGCCATCCAGATTCCTTGAAAAACACGTTAATATCACAGCATTGTTAAACGTAATTGACGATATAAGGCAGGCGTTGCGTTATATAGGAATAAAGTAACCTTTCTAGTGTTGTTTGACTTTTCAAAGGCATTCGATAGGCAATAGAACTTTTCATTAGGCGCTGCAAATTAACTTTTTTCTTACCTTACTAGTAGAAAACTAGCAGTTCAAGTTGGTGACAAGTTGCCTGACAAGTTGACCACTTATTGTTTTCGATGTAGAAAATTAGGACTTTTTTATTGCATATGTATGCTGATAATGTTCAATTGTACTTCAACTGTCCTCTTAGGCTCAGTGAGCAACAAGATCGCCTATTTCGTACTTCATAGCAGCTTTTCTCTTATGGATGTAACTTTTTCGGTTTTCTTCTTGAATCTTCGCAATTTGTTCGTTGGTTTGGCTTGGCCTCGCTGATTCCTCATCTCACCTTCGAATTCCTCGATTAGTAGCTCTTCTATAAGTAGCTTAAGTTCAACATTTTCAACATCGACGGTTAACTATGAATATCTCCTAACATAATTTTTTGTGAAATTCACTTTTTGATGCAGTTTCGTTAATAATTTCCATCTGCTTCGCTGAATTTTTAAAATTTAAACTATTTCACATCATAGATATTCAAAACTGATAATTATGTATAAAGTTTTATTATTATGGGTTTTAATTTTGAGACTTAAATCAGTTTTTTGTGTCCCCTTTAAAGTTTACAAAATGCGACATAGGAGGTATTCATAGTTAACCGTCGATATCTCATACGAACTCCAAGCATTAACTCAAACGGAGTCTTATTCGTGCTTCCATTAGCTTATAATGCCTTAAATTCTTGACACTTCTTGAGCAACTTCTCGGGAAAATTAACCAACATTTTCGTTAACATTTCAATGATAGTCTATTGATCCTTACCACTTGCTCATAGTCGCCAGTGACTGAGTTATTTTCTTTCTTCGCAGTATACATTAGAATACATTAGATGTAAAAACAGAACCTCTTCGTTATGACTCTTACTGGATCACCGAAAGTTTTGCTCTGGAGCAACAGTTTCCTCAAATTTTCGTCAGCAGCCAAATAAATCGAGGAAAAAAATGATGCCCAAAAAATGCTTCTAACTCTTAGCTGTCGAATGCAAGAAGATCAAGATGATACGTAATTAGGGAGGTATCAAGTTTTTCAATTCGGTTGAGAAAACCCCCTTACTTCCCGCTTTTTCAAGTATGCGTGGTATACAGTTGGCAATCACTTATTTGATTTGACAAACTTAGTATCCAGAAATCTTTCCTTGCTAAGACTTCGGCCTTCCGTGCATTCATATGATCTTTCTCGATACCTCGCAAGACTTTTTTTTATCCTTATGAACAGTTTTTTCTAATAACATTCGTTTTTAAAACTCCTAATCTATTACATAGGAGCAAGTTCGTGCCTTCCAGTCGTGCATTATCTTATGGTAAACCTCTAAAAAAATAGAATTTTATTTCTTCAAATTATAATCCAATCTATCGGCTTTAAATTGTAGTCAAAAACAGAACAAAATGAGTGCATTCAGGATGTGATGACAGCAGTGCAATCCGGTCACTCAGACACATCAAAGCAGTATTTGCATGAAATGAAATGTAGTTCGTATTTTGTTGGGGCTCTTGCCTAAAAAAGTTACGAAAACCATAAGATCTTCTTAAATCAACAAAAATCAAAAAACAGGAAATAAGTTACCATCAAGGTGGCAACCATGCCTTCCTTACAATACCTTAGTAAGAAGATGTGGATAACGAAAAAAAACCCTTGGATAACGAAAAAAAACCCTTGGGTTTTTTTTTATTTTTTTTTTTATTTTGGAGACATCGGAATTATTCCACAGCCAGGTATCCCTGACTTGCCGCACATTCTATGTGGATCGGTCGATTCTAGGTTGGCTGCCCCCCACAGATTATGGTGATGCTTTTGACTTGGGGTAAATTGTAAATTGATTGAAATACTTGGACCAAACGTAATTTCACTTTTTGTTCATCAGAAAAAGGTATTTTGCAGGTTAATGCCGCAAAGCACTTCGCTTTCTTCTAAAGCGGCACCGACTTCCTCTTCCTAGAGTTATCCGGCTGCTGCTTGAGTGCTGTTGGTGAAGACGTGAAGAGCCTTGTCTGGGTTGTGATAAGCTGTGTGTCCTTCTCAATTGTCTTTCCATCTGCTCGTTATTGCCATCATTTTCGCCTAGCATGGTGGATTAGTTGTATTTAATGTGCCGCTATGCATGTGTTGTGTGTTTTTTTTTTTAAGATAGATATACGAGTATCTATGGGCTTCGAAATTTTATTACCGTCCAATCGTCCGCGTCATCATATACACTAAGAGTCCTTAGCGCTAAATCAATTTTGTTTGCCTTCTGTTTGGATTATAGATATGTTGTTTTTCCTTACCATTTAAACTACGAGTACTTTTAGGAAGAGAAATGGCGGGCAGGTAGACGAATGGAGGACCTCCTTGGGAGTGCGTATTTTGTACCCTTATTATGATTTATTTTGCATTGGGCCATTGCGTTTGATCTTTTCGATTTTGTTCTTCCAAACTCAGTAGGAGGGCAAGTATTGGTTTTGAAAAAGCTCATCTAGGTGAAAGTAGTTTAGCATCAAATTTGAATGTTTTGATATGCAAGATTCAATGAATTTCAATTGACGTGTATTTCAAATGCACTTATGATGAAACAAAGAATAATCAATTAGTGAATGAACTCCCTACAATAACAGTTTTACAAACTTTTTTTTTTAAATTTTTTTTTATAATTTTGCCTCAATGCCACCCCTGTCTAATGCCCAGAACCTGCAGCATGTCCAGAATTGTCTTCTTGCTGGCAGCGCCATCGAGTGGTGTGAGAGAGGAAGAAGTCCCCGGACTCGGCTTTTATTGGGGCCCGGAAATTCACAAGTATTAAGTAAAAAGTAGAATATTCATTTATTTCTGCATTGCCTTCCTTTCTACCTAGAAATAGGTAGTAGGAGCCAAAGCATTCTAAAGGAATGATAAAGAGCCATTTTCCACCAGTCTATAAAAATGGAGTTTTCATTCAAATCTAATGTGCAATCTTTTGGGTTTTCTTTTTATCCTACTACACCTCGGACGATATTCTTTGGAAGACCCTTTGCGCCTTGACCCTTTGACAGTGGAAGTTATATGAAAAGACAGTACAACGGTGCACAAAATTATATTCTTAAAAAAAAGACCGAATACCGTCTATTTACCTTAGGCAGCTTAAGTTCTTAATCTCTGTAGCGTCGATATTGGACAGCCGCATTGCACTTATGTTTGGATTGGAGTTGAATCAGTCCGAAATTAGCCTTAAGGGTAAAATGATGAGCATATTTAGAAGTACGTATATTAGGGCTGAATTGTTTGAAAGGAGGAATGCACTTGGCTATTTCTTAAGGGATTACACTTTCACTGCTGAAGCTCGTAGATATGCCAACGGTGGTGTTTTGAACTACATGATAAAACTTGAATTTCGATTTGGTGCAGGGTTATGAATCCTAAAAACCGAAGGGGGGTCATTCTTCAAGGCCGAGACGTCACTTATGATGTTGAATTTCAAAATCTGATCTGCAACCATTTGAACATTTTCCACTGGAATAGGTGATATCTAAGAAGTGTTCCGACCAGCACCAAAATGGCAATTGAAGATGCATTTCGGGGAAACCATGGCAGTGAACCAACTTCGAAAGAAGACCTTTGTCTGCAATAGTCATTTCAATTATTGGTAGAATTTTTTGACGGCTCGATTTCATGAAAAATAATGGGTGATTTTTTTGTTATTTTCTTTTTGGCAACACTGGTTTTGACAGCTTACGCACGTTTCATGTTTTGTGTCACTGTCAAACATCTTCAGTTTGGTCTATAATTTAACCATGAATCGTCTTGCAAATGAATAACGCTTGCTCTGTTAAGAAAGTTCATCGCGCGCTTCTTCCATTTTATGGTCAGTTTAATCGATTTACTGAGGTGGCTTTCCGGGCTGTTGTGACTAAATTTCGCACCAAATTTACATTATTGGACATTAAAAACCAACACGCTTACGTAGAGTGTTAACTTAGGAAAATATCGCAGCTTTGTCGGCCAGTGTTGGTGGTGACCGTGAATTATCGATTCGGCGACGCACGTTCGCAGCAATTGGGCCTCTGTTACTCCACTACGTAAAAAATTTTGCGGAAGGATTTAGGTGTAAAGCCTTTCAAAATACAGCTAGTGCAAGAATTGAAGCCGAACGACCTGAAAAGTTTGCCGAAGCCGAAGATCCACTTTTTTTATCGAAAAATTGTTCTCAGCGACGAAGCTCATTTCTGGTTGAATGAGCACGTGAACAAGCAAAACTGCCATATTTGGAGTAAAGAGCAGCCAGAAGCAATGCAAGAGCTACCAATGCATCCAGAAAAAGTCACTGTTTGGTACGGATTATGGCCTGGCGGAATCATTGGGCCGTATTTCTTCAAAGATGATGCGAATCGTAACGTTACTGTGAATAATGAGCGCTACCGTGCGATGTTAACAAACTTTTTGTTTTGCGCAAAATTGAAGAGCTAGACTTGCATGACATGAGGTTTCAACATGACGGTGGCACATGCCACACAGCACGCGTAACAATGGACCAATTGAGAGACGATTTCCTTGAACAGTTTATTTCATGTTTAGGGCCGGTCAATTGTCCGCCTAGATCGTGCGATTTAACGCCTCTAGAATATTTTTTGTGGGGATATGTTAAGGCTCATGTCTATAGCGACAAACCCGCTTCGATTGACGCACTGGAAGCCAACATTGAAGCATTTATTCGTCAGATACCGGCCGAAATGATAGAAAGAGAATGCCAAAATTGGACTAAGGGGATGAACCATTTGAGGCGCCGCGCCGCGTTGGCCAACATTTGCATGAAATAATCTTCAAACATTAAATTTTATCGACCGTACTATCGATTCAAATAAATATTTCATGCATTTTTCTGAATTTTGTATTTTTGTTTTTAATTTCTGATAGCTCTTAAAAAATCACTAGTTATAAATGTAACTTTTTCTTTATTTGTGGAAATTTTCAGAAATTAACGAAGCTGAAATTCACAATGCAGCAACAAGTTTCGTTAAAAAATACATACTAAACAATATCTCAAGAGTTAAAAAGACAAACTTTTCCATCTAAAACTTAAAAATAAATAAATAGGAGGCCATTACGGCTCGTAGAGAGCCTAAATCTAGTGATTTACAACTCTCAACTATAACTGTGTGCGTCTAAGTAGGAATGGAGGGACCTACAATTTTCTACAAAATCCCATTGGTTAAAATGAGCAATACTTTTTATAACAAGAGATACTCTTGGAGAATTCATTATTAATATTCAACAGTATCATACCTGGTATTCAGATGGATTTTAAGGCGGGACATGAATAAATTTATTCTGCGGTCTCTAATATCGGATGGAGCACATCTAAAAAACAGTTTAATGGCGCCTTTTTGGTTGATTTAGTGAAGGCTTTCGACATCGTATGGTTAGTGGGTTTCCATCTAAGGCCAGACCGAACCAGACTCGTCATGAATAAAGCACCATTTTATATGCTTTATGATATGCTCAATGGAAGTCCAGGTCATCAGAATTTGTTCGCATTGTAGCTTCGACAAGATTCAACGATATTGCGATGACTGACGGTTAAAAATTAACTTTCAGAAATCAGAAACAATTCTGTTGCGTTGAGCCTCAAGGGATACCAGATAGAGATGGCAAAAATTAGTGATCGTAGAGCCAGATGGACAGCCATTGTGTAGCAAAGATCAACCACTGTTTGTATTTCAACAGATATATAGACGATGCTCTGAAAAGGGCTATGAGTGTTTTAGTACATGGCCTTCATTCGGCCTATGGGTGCCTGGTGGTGTTCAAAGTTACCCAATCTGAAGTGAAAAAGATTGGGTAATCTATTTGAGTGGAAGTGTCTAAGAACTTGCCTAGTTTTACACATAACACAAGAGCCAGAGTTCAAACATTATTATTCCAACTAGGTTCTATACAACAGAGCAACGATGAATATAGATGGGAGATCTGTCAAGTTGGGTCCTTCACAAAAGAAATTAAGAATTCTAAAGATGCAGGATTTAAGTTCCATTTTGGGTCTTATTTAGTACTCCAATTATGGTTTGGATCTAAAACCGCTGTCTCCCTCAAATTTGTGGTAAATCCAATTTGACATTAAGCTACGACCGCCACAACTTTAAACAAATTAAAAAAAAAAATAAAAAGATAAAAAGAATTTAAGTTCCAGCGGAAAAAATTTTAGTACTAAGCCAGGACTAGAGTAATAAATTCTCCCCAAGCAGATCTTCTCATAAAGAAAATTTTTCTCAAATTAATGATTATGTCACCGGATTTTCTTTTTGACAACTTAACTATAAATGATGCAATGGACGTATTTTATAAAGAAATATTTAATTAAATTTCTCTTTATAAACCCTTTTCTCGACGTAAAACTTCATCTTCTTCCCCACCTTCATTTAATCACAGGCTACAATTATTGCGAAACAAGACGAATAAGTTTTGGAAAGTATTCCTTCGCTCTCGACCTCCAACTGACTACTGTAAATTTCTGGGTATTTATTTTCAATTAACAACTTGTTCTATCAACGCTAACTTAATCCAAACCAAAAGCAATCTTACCTCAATCTGTCTTCCAGTTTGACAATTTTAAACGAAATCCGATGGTAAAGCTCCCTCTTTCTCTATCAATAACAAAACTTCAAACAAATCACAAACAATCGCCAACTTTTTTACAATTTTTTTTTTTTAACAATTTTTACCAATTTCAATTATTTACCAAATTTCTCCCTCGGTCCATTTTTACCTCATACCGCTGACATATTTTTCATCGAAAATAAGTTAAATCATCTCAATGATGAGTATATTTCCGGTCCAGATGGTACCCGCCGCCTTATTTCTCAAAAAGTGGAAGACCACACTCAAAAATCTTCGGTTAATTAGGGATTAAGGGGCATTGCCTTAGTTATGGAAGACCTCTTTAAGTACATAAAAAGTGCCCAAAGTGTGAAATTAGAAACTACACTGAAAATAAAATCTAGGTATATATGATAAAAATCTAGGTTGATTTGACAAAAATTTTATCAATATACGTCCAACAAAAAGTTTTATCAAATTTACAAAAATTATAGAATTTTGTTGAGGTAAGAAAAAATATTTTGTTGTATCCACAAAATTATTTTGTTATGCTAACAGATAAATTTGTTGAAATAACACAAATATTTTGTCACAATTAATTTGTCATATTAACAATGTTTTTGTTTTTTTATTATTATCGGATTAACAAAATTTGTTTGTTAAATTAACAAAATTGTTTTGTTAAATTAACAAAATTGTTTTGTTACATTAACAAAATATTTTGTTAAATTAACAAAAATTTCTTGTTATATTTTGTTAAATTAACAAAATATTTTGTCAATTCAACAAAATATTTTGTCAATTTTACAAATTTCTTTTGTTGAATCCACAAAAAACAAAATTAATTTTGTCAAAATAGTTTTTTTTGGGATTTAAGTCCACAAAAATTGGCGTTTCGTCCCTACGATCTCACATGCAACCATCTGTGAAGGCGTATAGACAATACGCAATTTTTCTTTAGTTCAGTTAATCTTACATCGATTTTTTAACAAAAACCAAGTGTGAACTATATCATACACAAAAGAAATTTTTTGGTTTCCTTACAAAATAGTTTTATCTTTCTGATAATATTATTTTATCAATATTACAAAATAATTCAACCCCAAAACAAAATATTTGTCATTTTAACAAAAATGTTTTCATTGTTTGTTAAATTGACAAAAAAAAATTAACAAAAACTTTTTGATATTGACAAACATTTACTAAACAGATTTTTTGTAGATACAACAAACATTTTGTTAGCATCACAAAAAAGTTTGTCGATGTGACAAAAATCTCTGTTTTATTTTGTTATATTAACAAAACTTGGTTTGTTAAACTGACAATATTATTTGTAGTGCATATTTTGTTAAACTGACAAAAAATCATGCTGGATTATAAAAATTTTGTGAAATCAACAAAATCATTCTTTCGTATTCACAAAAATTTTATCAAAACGATAAAATTGTTTTGTTAAAGGTTAACAAAACGTTTTTGTCAATATTACCTAGGAATTTATTTTCAGTGTATGGTTTTATTTCTAAACTTCAAAATAGTTTCAAATTCTTTGAAAGAATTTTGTACGAAATTTTAAGTTTTCATTGTAAGTATCTCATTTATCCTTAACAACACGACTTTGTCAAAATTAGGCCCATAACGACTAACCTCGTTGAATTCGTATCCTTTAGGCTCTCATCCTTGGAGAGCGAAAAAGAAAGTCGAAGTTGTCTCAACTGATTTGAAATCAGGCCTTTGATAAAATTTCACATAAAAACATATTCAGCCCAATTCTGAATGACAATTCCCGGGGAATTTTTTCTCTTTTCTCTACTCCCTTATTCTAAACAAAAAATTGCGGGAATTTTTTTCCTTTTTCCCTTTCCTCCTATTCCAAATAAAGTTCGAATATGGGAAAAAATATTGCGGGAAAAAAGTATGCATTCTAAATGTCAAAAAAGGGGAGAATTTTAATTCATTTAGCGCGAGTTTGTTCCCGACACATTTGTAAGTTTTTTTCTTTTTGCAATTAAAATAACTTAAAATCTAAATTATTTTTGAGGTCAAAAACAATAAGCAAGTGCCAATTGCAAATGCTTTTAAATTTGATGGAAACTCATCGAGACATTGCGTGTGGGTTCCATAAAAGGCATAAGGAAGAAATTTCACTGTTTTGGCAAACAGCTGAGAATGAATTGAATTCGTGTGGCCCAGCAAAACAATTACAGAATGGAAGGAAGTAAAATTATTTAGAACAAAAAATAGCAAATTTTAATTTATTGTAAAATATTTTTGAAACCTAAAATACAAATAGTTTAATGAAGTATGATAACAAAAGTATAATTTATTTGTGTACATACAACCATGGGGGCAACTCCAGAGGATTTGAGGAATCCCTTATGGATCTTTGCTTCTTTCAAATTCCTCTTCATGCAGAATTCGTATTGCGATGCTGAACATTTTGTTGCTTGTGTATTTACATATTAATAAATTAATTACAATGACTCTGAACCTATTCACGTTGATAGATTTATTTGTTTTTATATTTTTATGTATCAAATACTGCAAAACAGCTGTTTCGAACTTTCATAATTCTAACTCCCGCTTTCGAAGGGAAAAATATTCTCCCGGGGAATTCTGAATAGCAGGATTCTACTCCCGGGAGATCACGTTTCCCGGGGAGTTATTTTCCCGGAGAATATTTAGAATTGGACTGATTCTATTTAAACTATCCACCCTTTAGGTTGAAGCCATGTTCTGAAGATGAATTTCCAATAACCTCAATTCGTCACTACAAACCTTGATTCAGATCTACCTGTTTTTAAGATTTCTAAGCTACCTCTGGAGTCCCGCAAAGGAGGCATTTAGGACCTCTCCTTTTTTTCTTGCTATCAATGATATTGAAATAGTCATTAAATATTCCCATATCTCACTCTGTAACGATATCAAGTTTTTAAGGACAATTTCTTTCACATAGGAGTATGATTCTACTCTTCTTTAACTTTATCTCTAGAGTTTCTCTGTCTGGTGGCTGAAAAATTGCTTAGGGCTTTATATTTCCAAATATCATTCAGAACTTCGGAACTTTATTCGCTAAACGTTTAAATGGAATGTTATTGATATAAAACTGTTAAATTATGTAATTTTATGTTGTTTTGTGAGATTTAGAAGCTTACCTTAGACTTAAAAATGTATTTCTCATGCATTTAGAAAAAACACGACATTTTGAAAATGCCCTCATTTGACCAGTCTTAAAACATTAAAAATCCCTACTGAAGTTTTAGTATATTGTTTTGTTTTCTTTGTTTTGAAACATAAATCTGGTTAAATAGTTTATTCAAATTTGTTTTTATTTCATGTATAGTCTAGAAAAAAAAAAAAAAAACAATTGATGTTTTTTTCTGATTTATTGATTTATTAGTTGCTTTATTTAAATACACTATTGAAGCTGTTAATGTTCTTGATTCAAGCTTGACGTTTCAGAATCTGTAGCTTTTACAATGCAATACGTTCTGGAGCAAGTCGAAGAGAATAAATCTATGTATCTAAAGATTGGAAGGCTGCAATATTGTTTTCAGCTTTAATGATGCAAGTCACTGTTAAATCCAGCAAAGCTTGCAATTTTATTTGTGTAGACACGTCATCAGTGACCGTTAATGCTTCTTCTGCAGGTTAGTAGTCGTTTTTGGCTTCTTGAACTAGATAATATGCCGGTTAAACATTTGAATTAAACTATTTCAGCTGATGCCCCATAGCTTTATACTGTGCTCATTTTCGTATTAACTATGAGCACAAGGATTTTCTTTTCTTGGCTTAATCTTGCCTTATTGATTTTTGTGACTATTTGAGGGAAACAATTTGCAAGCTCTTTCAATAAATTATTTATCTGCATCTCTTCTCACAGCTGATCACATATTTATTTCAGCCGCAAGTTCGATTTCATTTGGAGCTTTTGAGCCAACCGATTTCTTAATTTTTTGCACTCTAAGTGTGCATTCTTCGAATAGTTTTTGGGGATCTTTCCCTATTCGCACCTTAGCTGGTTGATGTTATACTTTCTATAAATATTTGTGGTAGATTTGCATCCTTACGCAACCATACTTCATTGGCTTTTTCAAATATTTCCAGAATTCGCCTTCGATCCCACCTTTTCAGCAATTTGTTACTTATTGAGCTCACATGAGTTTGGAACACCACTTTAGGGACATTGTCTGTATCCGCCTGACCGAATTCTTGCATGATATAATCAGTTTTTTTTGTTGCGATCCTTTTTCGATGAAATTCTCCATATTCCAAAAATTGCTGAATTTTAAATTTCGCTACATTGGTCAATTGAAAAAAAAATTGTATGGGGTCAGCAACCAGAAGCAAGCAAAGTAAATGAATTCTAATACAAAATATACCAACGGAGATTTTAGGCCTAATAACTCGATGGATACATGAGGATACATTTTTAAAACGCTTTACAAAGTTACAGAACATAATAAAAACATCACTTTTAAGGTCTGCAAGCAACCGATTTTTAATTTTTTTATTTGTTAGTGCACAAAAAAAATTACATACGCCAAGAAATTCCTAAATATAACAAAAAATAAATAAAATAAATTTAATTTGCACAACTAATATTTCACTTGACATCTCTGTTATCAACTTGACACAAGAAAAGCAATGAGGTTTAACTTTTTTTTCACTTGAACCAAGCTGAAGTTTCTGAATCTCTTGAGCGGAAAATACAGTTGTTTTCTTGTTTTTGTTTTGCCATTCTACAGCCGGAGTTTTTACCTTTCATATGATACCAATTTTGTTACATTTGAGAAACATTTATTTTTCAATAAAGTTCTGCTAGATTGGCAAAATAATACACTGTGCGCCGATTGGGATTCGAAGATTATCTTTACTAGGAGTGAATTTGACCTTTTTGAACTTCATTCACTTCTTGCTCCAGGCCATTGGTTCGAGGTTGTATATTCTCCTTTCTTTGCACGCCTTGCACACAGGACCAAATACTTTGTCTTCCGAAACAGCCCAGTATCAATGCTCCTTTTTTGCTTTTGGTCAAGCTTATACTCGTAGTTATAAGGCTTTATAAAACATTGATCTCCTACTACGCGTGAGCCGTAATAGCTGTGTGATTTCCTAGTCCAATTTTTAATTGCATCCTCACTAAGGTGGAGTTCATGGAGTTAAAATTTATTCCGAGAGAGATGAACTCCTTTACGAGACTTTCGTACTTTTGAAGTTGCTGCTGTGAATAACATTATTTTGTCCTAATCGATGATTTTTGATCGCTTGTTGCTGGCATCAACCTGTTCTTCAATAGCCTTGAGGAAGTTTGTTGATGATGTTGATATCGTCCGCGTAGCAGGACAGGCTTATTGAAGAAAGTGCCCTCGGTGTTAACGCCTGCCATGCGTACCACCTGTTGCAGACATCATATAAACTTGTGAATGTTGAAATAGCTTGGAAGAATCATTCCCTAGTGTATGCACAGTATATTTATCAATATCATATAGGTCTGTTTTCCCGAGAACCCGAGTTTGGACATCGAGACTTATTGGAGATGAATGCCATCATTGAAGATCAGAAGTCAATGAAAAGATCGTAAGTCTCGACTTGAAACTCGTTGGAATTTTCCAATATTTTCATCAGTGTAAAAAACTAGTCCAAGATCAATCTGCTGAGCCACAATGTACAGTGTGTTTTCCAATGTCATGTGGCGCATTTTTCACGAGATCAGGACGTCGGCCATTGAGAGATTTTGTTGTCTCAATTTCGTTGGAATTTACCGGGATTTAGGTCAGTGTGAAAAACTGATCTGTTGATGTTTTGATGCATACATTCTGTAAAAACACTCCTTTCGAATTTGAATAGCTCTGTTGGGCTTGTTGTTCTTGAGCTGTTTTAAAGTTAAGGCTATCACTTCTATACTGTGTGGTTGAACTATTTATTCATTTATTCATAACTCAGCTCATACTGTACGCATGATTTTCTTCTCTATCGTCAAAGATGAACAAAATGCGCAAAGATAAAATCAAACTCTTTGTGGGCATCTACGGTAATAATATGAGCGGGGCAGTTGTAGGTAATTTTGCAAACGGCAGCGGGGGAGGCAGAAGAATCTACATAAACGACACACTCACTGGCTATACAAGATCTCTTCTTGTGAAGGCAAATCAGCTGAAGCGAAATAATAAGTGTCAGTTTGTCTGGATACGAAATTCATCCGTTCTAATTAGAAGAAAAGAAGGGGACAAGGTGATAAAATTAGTTAGTTCTGAGGATTTCTTAAAACTTGAAAACAATTTAAATTAATTTAAGGCTAGTTTAAATGTAAATAATTTATCAATAAGTCCTCTAATTAATATATTTAATAATAGTTTTTCCTCTTCTACTTCTAATGATTTAAAATGTCTTTGTTTTTATTGAGCATCCAAACAATGTTTCTTTTTCCGGCTTTTCAGTAATTCATCAAAATATCCGTAGCGTTAGAAAAAATTTTGATACCTCAGTTTGATAACTCATCTCGCGTCCTTAGATTATTATTTACCTGATCTTATTTTCCTCTCTGAAATTTGGATTTTTGATGATGAAGTTTCTAGATTCCCGATACCTAATTATAAATTTGTTGCTTCTTGTAATAATTCGTATTCTGCTGGAGGAGTTGCGGTTTTTTATAGAAATGACATGTCGGCTAATAGGTATTGTTAAAAATCAAGCAATCTATTACTTATCAATATTAAGTTTTCATTGAAAATATTTTTTATTCCTATTCTAAGCTTTGAACGAATAACATCGTTTTATAATGTAGCTGTAATAAATTTTTATTCAGAAAAACAAAAGGTCTTTAAACTCAATAGGTTATGGGCGACGTTAAAGATATAATGCTTGGCATACCGCAATTTAACGGTTGTGGATATGATGATTGGCAATTCCGGGTAAAAATTTATATGGAATCGAAGAATCTGTGGGACGTTATAACGAGCGATCCTCCAACACAAGAAGAAGCTAAAGCTGCGTTTATTAAAAGGGATAAGGTAGCTAAGAATTATTTAGTTAATTTTATCCATTCAGATTATTTGAGCTATGTGAGAGATGAAGAATCTGCTAAAAAGATGTGGCTAAATCTGGAGTCAGCTTTCGCAGGAAAATCAATTGTTAATCAATTGTTGTTACGTAAACAACTTACCAAATTGAAAATGCAACGTGGAGATTCAGTGAATTCTCATTTGCTCGTTTTTGAAAATTTGATTCGTCAACTGAAAATGACCGGTGCTACGATGGAAACAAGTGATATTCTCACACAACTGTTTTTGACCTTACCAGACAAGTTCGATCCGTTGATAACAGCTCTTCAGAATTTTGAAGAATCAAAACTTACGCTTTCTTTGGTCAAGGATAGGCTAAGAGCTGAAGAACTCAAGTTGAATGAGCGCCAAGAAGAAGATGTCAAAGATATAAGCGCATTTTCTGGTAAAAAGAAATATTACAAAAATAAGAAGTTCAATGGAAAATGTTTTAAATGCAATAAATTTGGTCATCAGGCAAGGGACTGTCATGTCAAGGAAACTAAGAGTGCTAAAGACAAGGGTTTTATCTTTATGGCTGACAGTAATTGCAACAAGAAAAACATGAATGTTGACAAAATAATTTTTAAATTGGATTCAGGCGCTAGTGATCATCTCACTAATGAAAAATGGTGTTTCTCAAAGATGGATAATTTGGACTTTCCCATTGAAATTAAAGTTGCCAAAGATGACCAATCATTGGTTGTAAAAGAAGTTGGCCAAATCAATGGATTAAGCAATCATGGGACTAACTTAATCATACAGAACGTGTTATATACACCAGATTTGCGAGACAATTTGTTATCTGTCAGGAAGCTTACGAGTGCTGGAGCAAGTGATCTTTGGTGAGGACAAAGCAATAATTATGAAGGACAAAGAAATTATTGCAACGGCAATTTTACGTGGTACATTATATGAACTAGAAGTTAACGTTAGAAAGCCAATTATCAATGTATGTGAAAAGGACGATAGTATGTTGTGGCACCGTCGGTCGTCTTGGACATATAAATCAAGAAAGAATATATATCTTTGCCAAGAATAACTTGATTCCAAACAATATTCAAAAAATGAAGATTGGTTTTTGTGACGTATGTGTGGAAGGCAAGCAAGTACGTGAACCTTTTAACAAAACACGCAACAGAGCCAAATGGGTTCTAGAAAGAATTCATTCGGATGTTTGCGGTCCTCTTAGTCCAATGGCATGGGATGGTACGAGATATTTTGTTTCCTTTATAGACGACTTTAGCCACTATGCAATGATTTTTCTGATGAAGAAGAAGTCTGAAGTTTTTCAAAAATTGAAAGAATATGAGGCTTTGTCTACATCTACATATGTTTGAAACATCAATATCAAGAATGACAATGGATCAAGGACGCGAATATCTTTCCAATGAACAAATGTGTTGGTACAAACAAAAAGGAATTCAAGTCGAGCCGACGATTGCCTACTCACCGCAACAAAATGGGGTAGCCGAAAGATTCAATAGGACTCTTACTGAAACAATAAGAGCCATGTTAATTGAATCGGGTGCTCCACAGAAGTTTTGGAATGAGGCTGGGCTTGCTGCTGTGTATACAATCAACCGAAGTCCTACACGTTGCTTGGATGATTCGAAAACACCAGCCGAAGTATGGTTTGGTATTACACCAGATTTAACCAAATTAAAAGTTTTTGGATGTAAAGCATATGCCTGGATTCCAAACCAATGTCGAAAGAAACTTGAACCAAAAAGTAAAAAATTAATTATGATTGGTTATGCCCCAAATGGATATCGTCTCTGGGATATAGAAGAAAGAAAGATAAAGACCTGCCGTGACGTAAAATTTGAAGAATCAAATTATCCATTTAAGAACCTGAGAGAACAAGCCAACAAAGACAAAGAAAAGGTAATAGTAAGTTGCAGCCACGAGCGAGAGGGGGATGTTACTGAACTCTATGATGATGTCGCTGTGGCTATTAACGATGAACCACAAATTTTGCAACATAACGAATCAGTCAGTAACAATCAGCAAGAAGATGAACAAGAGGAACCTCAATTTAGTGAATCTATCAATGCGCTCCCTTTACAAACAGATAACAATCACCAATCGGAGTTTGTGAGGCGCAGTGTAAGGGAGCGCTGGCTACCAAGTAAGTTGAATGATTTTTTATTGGGTTCAAATGCAAATTCTGCCGCTGGTTATAATTGTTTATTAGATATATCTGAAAATGTCAGTCAAATATTGAATCGTCCTGATTCGGAACTTTGGAAGAAGGCTATTGACTCGGAAATACAATCTATGAAGAAAAATAAAGTTTGGACAATGGTAGATAAGCCCTTAAATACAAAATTGTTGAGGACAAAATGGGTGTTTAATATTAAAGAAGATGCAAATGGTAACCAAACTAAGTACAAGGCACGGTTAGTTGCTAAAGGGTTTCTTCAAAAATTCGGAATTGACTACAAAGAAACATATGCACCGGTAGCAAAGTTATCCACGATTCGTGTTCTACTGGCAGTTGGTGTTTATCGACAATATCACTTTCTCCAACTTGACATAAAGACTGCATTTCTTCACGGTGACCTTGAAGAAGAAATTTATATGGCAATACCTGAGGGTTTCCCAGCAAGAGAGGGAAAAGTATGCAAACTTCAAAAATCAATTTATGGCTTAAAGCAGTCACCTCGTTGCTGGAACAACAAATTAAATGAAAGGTTGCTTAATTTTGGATTTCATCGATCAAACCATGACTATTGTCTTTACACCAAATTTGACGAAAAAGAAAATGACGTTTTGTTTTTGGTAATATATGTCGATGACCTTTTGATAGTTGGAAACAAATTGTCGTCTATAGCGAAATTGAAGACTGCACTATCATCAAAATTTGAAATGTCTGACTGTGGACTTTTAAAATTCTTTTTGGGTATGAAAATGGATTTTTCAGAAGGTTGTTTAAATATTTCTCAAGAAACAAGCATTGAAAAACTTCTTAACAAGTTTGGTATGGCGGAATGTAATTCTGTAAAAAGTCCTATGGAAACAGGATTACAATTAGAAGCTAACACTGGCAAAGAACTACAACAACCTTATCGTGAGCTTTTAGGAAGTATGATGTATTTAATGCTTTGTTCAAGACCAGACATTTGTTACGCAGTTAGTTATATGGGTAGGTACCAACAAAATCCATCTGAAGTACATTGGCAGCAATTGAAAAGAATTATGCGTTATTTACAAGGAACAAAGAATTTAAAACTTAATTTCAATTGTGATAGTGATGCACCATTAGTTGGTTATGCTGACGCTGACTGGGCATCTGACATCCTTGATAGAAAATCAGTTAGTGGCTATATATTTCAAGTGTTTGGAAATAATGTGTCCTGGTGTAGCAAGAAGCAAACCACCGTGGCAATTTCATCTAGTGAAGCTGAGTATATTGCCCTAAGTTCAGCTGTAACTGAAGCTATATGGCTAAGAGGCATTATGCAAGATTTAGGTCAAATAAAGAACGAACCAGTGTGTATATTTGAAGATAATAGAGGATGTATCGGCATGGCTCATAATTTAGAAACAAAAAGAGCTAAGCACATTGATATAAAACATCATTTCATAAGAGAAAACATTGCAAAAGAAATCATAAGAGTCGAATCTATTGGTACAAAAGACCAACTGGCTGACGTCTTTACAAAATCTTTGGGATTCTAAGCGATTTTTGGACTTAAAATCAAAATTAAATTTATGTTAATGAAAACCGAATTAGATAAGAAACGTTACGATTGAGAGAGGGTGTTGAAAATCAAGCAATCTATTACTTATCAATATTAAGTTTTCATTGAAAATATTTTTTATTCCTATTCTAAGCTTTGAACGAATAACATCGTTTTATAATTTAGCTTTAATAAATTTTTATTCAGAAAACAAAAGGTCTTTAAACTCAATAGGTATTAACGTGAATTGTTTTAATCTGAACAGTGCTGATTTGATAAGTTTAAAGTGCGAAATTTCTGGGACTTATTACTGTTTTGTCTGTGTTTATAGATTCTATTTTTGTCCTGTAAATGCCTATCTGGAAGAGTTTTCAGGCTTTCTCGAAAACATTCGGGGTAAGAATCTTATTGTGTTTAGGTGATTTTAATATTGATCTTCTAACTGTTTCATCGGAACTTGATAATTACATTTCCTTAATGTCTTCTTTTGGTTTAATCAGTTTGCTGAATGAGCCAATGCGTTTAAATTCTTGTCTGGACCATATATTTATTAGACAACACAGAAATAATTCTACGAGTTATAAAACAACTACCTTTGACCTTAATATAAATGATCATTTGTTAACAGCTATTCAGCTTGATCACAGTGTATCCAGAGCAAGGCGGTTTGTTTCTAAAGAAATTACCACCATTGATTTCGTTGCTCTAAAATCTGCGCTTGTTTCTGAGTTTGGGATGAAGTATATAGAGCCCAGGATCCATCTACTGCCTTTCAGTTCAGTTGAAAAACTCCAATTTTACTTACTAAGTTTCAGTAAGAAAATTAAAAAAAGGAAACAAAAACAAATTTCTTAAACCATGGATGTCTGATGCTCTATTGAAAAAAAAATTCTATTTACAAGTATTCTAAGAAATATCCCAATAGTTATAGGCTAAAAAGTTGGTACAAAAAGTTGTCTGCAGAGTTAAAAACTGAAATACCTTTTCAAAAAGATACTTATTTTAGCAACAGGTTAATTGAGAATTTGGGCAACTCTAAAAAGGAATGGGGGGTTGTCAATGAAATTTTAAACAAAAACAGGCCGAATGCGGATATCGTTGTCAACATAAATAATACTCATATGTATGTTTCTGGACACTTCGAAGTCGACACTGCTTAATGACGATTTTGTAAAATTACGAGTACTATTCGGACACCACAACAAATATTGCTACCAGCTACCAATGCGATAGTGTCGATGTTCTTGATCCGTTTCAAAGACAAGTTTCTTTTGTGAACTTTTCTCACCTTTGGAAATAAATAGAATTATAGAGTCGCTTAAAAGTTCTAACTCTAAGACTTGTGACAATATTTCAAATAATATTTTGAAAAAGATTTTTTTTTTGTTTCTGATGTATTATGTCACATTTTTAATTCAAGCTTACAAAAAGGTATCTTTCCTTATTTAATTAAAGAAGCAGTTGTTATTCCAATACACAAAAAATGCGATTCTTCAAATTTAAATAAAATTATCGCCCTATTTCCCTATTATCAGCTTTTGCAAAGGTTTTTTACTAAATAAAACAAAGTGTTTTAGTACTTCTCAATTTGGCTTTCGAAGTGGCAGATCTACAGAGGATGCGTTGTTAAAATTGTGCGGCGAAATTTATAGCAGTCTAAATGAGTCTGAAATCCCAGCTACATTATTCGTTGATATTACCAAAGCTTTTGACATGGTAGACCATGAAATTTTGCTAAGTAAACTATTAAATATTGGTTTCAGAGGCTTTATCCATGCTTGGCTTGCATCTTATCTAAAAAATCGGAATCAACGAGTAAAGATTAAAAATATACTAAGTGATGAAAAATTGATTAACATAGGTGTTCCACAAGGCTCTGTTTTAGGGCCAATTTTGTTCTTAATCTATGTTAACTCGCTTTGCTTACTACCCTTTAAAGGTAAAATAACAGCTTTTTCCGATGACAGTGCTTTGAGTTATAGCAGTAAAAGTAATTTAAACCTTTCTTTGTCCCTGAACCATGACTTAGAATTGCTACGTGGTTGGTTCAAGTTCCATAAATTGGTTATAAGCGACAAAACAAAGTTCATGATTTTCAATATTAAAGGAAAAATATGCAATTATATACCATTAAAATATCATTCGCCCAATCGCGAAAGATTCCGTTTGATGAATAATTGTTCTCACCGTAATAACGCACTTGGGTTTGATCCTCAAAAATGTTGCTCCGACAACTGCTTTGAAATTGAACGCGTTGACAGTTTTAAGTACCTACTAGGTGTTACGTTAGATTATAAAATGAGCTGGACAAATCATATGTAGTAAGACAACTATATCTCCTCAGCCAATACTGTGGTTTAGCAGTTTTAAAGTTAGTTTACAATGGCCTTTTTAAATCTAAACTGCAATATGGTTTAGGTTGCTGGGGTGGAACTAACATTAATAAGATAGAACCTTTGCTTATAAAACAAAAGCATGCTATCCGTATTATGTGCAAAGTAAATCGACAGACTTCAAGCTTTGAATTGTTTAAGAGTCTTCTACTTCTTCCATTAATGCATTTATATTTCTACACAGTTTTAAAATTATTTTTCGAAAAGTCAGGTTATAATTCTTCTGAAATTTATGAAAATCGTAACCTGCGTGTTAACACTAGAAATCTCGTCCACATACCAACCTTTAAAATAGCACTTTATTCTCACTTTTATAATGTTTCCGCACCCCGTCTATTTAATAAGCTACCTGAAAATCTAAGATCTATGAGAGTTAAGTCCGTATTCCTTAAAAATATTAAGCAATGGCTGTTCTTGATGTACTCGTATTACGATGTTCTGGAAAATCTACTGAATCCATTAGTTTAGTCTTTCAATATATAATGTATTTTTCAGTTTTGTTTCTTTTTCTCTAAATTTAAATTACTGTTATTTTTTTTAATTCTTAAGTTTATCGCATCCCGATCGATAAATGTATTAATCATCATTGTTTAGTATAGTACTTTCGCCTCTTGTTTTTAAGCAACAGAATGTACTTAACTGTTTCAATCAATTGAAAGCTTATTGTGACCTCTAGTCCAAATGCGTTTCGCCCAGGTACGACAGTTGTTAACTGTTTCATTTTTTTCAACTTAAGGAATCTTCAACTGTTTATCATTTTTTCTTTGTTAATTTAAATTTAGGATTTTTTGAAATAAAATACAGTCTTAAAAGAAAAAAAATAAAAAAAAAAATGTTCCAATAATTGATAACCTACTTATTGAGGTATTGAGTTTAAACTGCTAGAAACTGCTAAAAAGGAGCGGTGCTTGGGATCTGGCTTTCGAGTGTTTGCTTTTTTATAAGATCACATTGTGTTTTTTTTTTTCATTTTTAGGATCTTTGCTCCTAGTGAGTAAGTCGATAATGGATCAATACTCTTCTCCCGCTACTATTGTTTTGTGATCGTCTGACTAGTAGAATATAATCAGAATGAAACTGTAACTGTAATGGCTCGTATGAGTCAGTAATTCTGCTTGACGTATATTCTCGTGGTGGCAACCGATATTAACCAGGGAATTTGTCAAAAGAAGCAAATAATCTGGGTTGCCAGATCTCACGGTTTGGTAACTCTGTAACTCAGAGTGTTATCTTCTCCCTCAAAAAGTTCATAACAATGGTTACTGAATTCGTAAATGAATGGTAATATGAGGACTATCGTGCCTGATCTATAGTATTATCTTCCTTAGCACTAATCAAGTAAAGTGAAGAGATACACATAAGTTCCAATGCGGACAAACTCGAACAAACAAAAATATGTACCAAATGAAGACAAACGCGAACAAAGAAAGACCCTTATTAGGTACGGTCAGGGGTGCCGTGAAATAAGGCCAAGTGAAATAAGGCCAACTTTCGAAAATTGGCCTTATTGCACTTTGATAAAGTGAAATAAGGCCAATTTTCAGTAGTTGGTCTTATTTCACTTTGAAAAAGTGAAATAAGGCCAAATGATTTTGAGAATTAAGACTAAATTGGTCTTATTTCACTTTTTGAAAGCGTAATAAGAGCAACTGAATGTAGTGGTGCCGTTTATCGGGGGCCGACGTTCTGGGTTTTCTTGGGCAACAGTACCTTGGGTGGCCCGCTTCGCGGGTTTTCAGGATTTTAACTCCCTTTTCGGGGCTCACACCCACTCACGCAACTCCGTTGCTCCGCTTAGGGTATGTTCAGTCGCCAGGCAGGCGCCTGTAGCAACAGTTTTTCTTGGGCAACAGTACAGAACTGTTAGTTGTTTACTCCAATTAATATAAAATACAAAACTGTTGCTACAGGCGCCTGCCTGGCGACTGAACATACCCTAAGCGGAGCAACGGAGTTGCGTGAGCGGGTGTGAGCCCCGAAAAGGGAGTTAAAATCCTGAAAACCCGCGAAGCGGGCCACCCAAAGTACTTTTATCCAAGAAAACCAAGAACGTCGGCCCCCGATAATCAATTATGTATTATACGAATCTAGCGGCAAAAACTACTTTTTTTATTTTTAACGAAACATTTTATGCTTAAGTCACAAACAGATTTGGCCTTATGTCACTTTGTAAAGTGACATAAGGCCAAATTTTTTTATGAAATAAATATAAAAATGCAGTTCGGCCTTATTTCGCTTTGTCAAAGTGCAAAAAAAGCAACTGTTGAAAATGAAATAAGACCAATTTGGCCTTACTTCACTTTGTAAAAGTGCAATAAGACCAACTGCTGAAAATTGGCCTAATTTCACTTTATAAAAGTGCAATAAGGCCAATTTTTAAAAGTTGGCCTTTTTTCACTTGGCCTTATTTCACGGCACCACGGTCAGGCGGATTAAACCTTCCCCACTCATGATTTTGCAGGAATAAAATTGATTTTGATGTTTGAGAATTCTGTTATCCAACGAGGAAGGATCATTGCTTAGCCCTAGACTATGGACTGATTCTTTGATATTTAGATAGAAAAATTCCATACCAAAGAAGTCTGGTTTTGATTAAAGAGAAATTGGAACATTATCAACCCATATCCACCAATGATTAACTGATTTGCGACCTAATGTTTTATGTGAAAGAGAGCTCAACTTTGTCACTCATATTGACAACATTATTCTTAAAAGAAGCCCTGCACTAGGCTTTGTTAAACGCAAGTCTGAAGAATTATCTGACCCCTACGTGACCTGATCTTTATACATAACCTTTGTTCGCCCCGCCTGTTACGTATAGGATCAACAAATTCAGATATCCAAAATCAATAGCTTTCAACGTCTTTTCCTACGTTTCGCCCATCCGGGTCTGTCTTGGAATATCTTGGATCCTTTGATACTACCTCCGTATCGAGACCGAAGTCTATTAATTAATTTGAATACGCTGTAAGAACGAAAGGCAATAAGCTACATTCACTTCATTCATCGATTACTTTCAGGATCTGTTGACTGCAAAACTCTCTCCACATCCAGCTCTTTCAACACTGATTCCCGTAATCTAAGAAATCCTCGTGTCTTCTTTCTGCCTACCCAATGCACCTTTTAAGGCTCCAACGAACCTATTACTCACATGCTTCGGAGGACTAATAGCAACATTAACTGTTTCGAGTTCAACCTCAGTTCGTCCTGCCTAAAACTCCCGTTTTAACCATCCTTCCAATTCAATCTAATCCTAGATTTTAGATCTACATTAAGTTAGATTATGAATTAGCTAATAATTGGGGTTATTGCCCCCCACCGAAAATTAGCCCTTAATGAAATTTCAAGCCTTCATCATTTGAATTTTGAATTTCTATTGTGGCAAACCAAGCTTTAAGGACCTGATTCAAGCGATATGCTTGCTTAATTGTTGGGTTTTAATAATAAACCTAAAGAATACTAGTAGTTTCTGCGTATAAACGGCCGTATCCCGCCTGATGCAATCATAATTTTAGCATTAATATAGTTTTAAGGTCGAAAGGCCTTACCATTGTGATATTACGATTTACTCGTACCTTACAGGGTGCCCATAGGACCAGTAAGTTAGTTGGATGGTATTGATAAGTACTCCAGTTTTTATAACTTTGTGTGTAAAAAGGGTTTTCCAATATGAATTTTCAAAATTTGACAGGTGATTGCGGCCATATTGTCGAAACGTCATCTGTCAAATTGCCTGTCATTTACTTAATGCAACTTTCCAAATCAACATGGAGAGTTTAATGTTCTCGTCTGGGGTTTTTCGAATCCGGTTTTCATTTTGGAGGTTGGTGGATGGAGGATGAGACTTTTGACCACGTGGTAGTTGGAATATGATTCATTCGGGAGTCGTACGGAATCCCCAAAAAAATAAATCCCCATCGACCTTAAATCCCCAAACATTTAAATCCATCTAGCTAATATCCCCACAGACATAATGCACATGGACGAAATCCCCAAATGAAACTATCTTTTTGCCAAATCCCCAATGTCCGTGTACATCTGCATCATGTGAAAAATTCATCAGAAAAATTCTCATCAAATTCTTTTATTCTGATACTAAACTTATTAATAAATGATAACGATTTACAGTTTCTAAAAAGTAAATTACTATGAACGCATGATTGCATGCACTTTTCAGTCTAACTTTCGTATTCATGGGGAGTAGTGCTGTCTTAGTTTTGTAGTGTAGTGTTTTTTTTGTTTTTGAAATAAAAGTTGAAATGGATGATCATGACCTTATTTTGTTGTTTTGTATTGAAAATTTATTTTAACTTTAATAAATATTACAAACATTACATAATAAAGAATTTTATATTTACTCTTCGGATTACATTTTTGTAATATAAATTAATCCAAAACCCCCAAAACCATTACCTTCAAGTAGTGAATCATGCAACTAAATCGCGCGCGCGATTTAATTGCATGATTCACTACTTGAAGGGAATGGTTTTGGGGATATTGGCGTGGGGATTTTTGCCCTGGGGATTCTCTTTTTAGGGATTTTGCTGCTGGGGATTTTTCTTTGGGGATTTTGAATTTGGAGATTTTATTTTGGGGATTATAACTTGGGGAAAATGTCACCAACCCGATTCATTCCACCAATGTCCACTACCTTTCCTGGCTCACACTTTGTTGTATCGTTGAAAGTGGAGTTAAAAGATGTGATGCGTACAATGATCGATTACAAACTGGTTTATTAACTTATTAAATGTAATACAAGTAGGTTATTTAGTGATAGACAATTAGGGTTACCAAAGTGGTAATATAACATGTATCAAAATCATATGGCAAAATACAGAGTTGTTAATTTAGAGAAATTGAACATAAAACATTAAAACATTAAAATACATTTAATACATAGTGTAATGGCAATGTATAACATTTCCCCAGACTTAATTGAAGACGTCATCCTTAATAGTAAACTGGTGGAGTTACGTGTTTTAAACGCTCGGAACGTCTCACTTCTTTCGGTGACTCAGCTGGTTCTTCTCTTGTTTCAATCTCCAATGAATTGGGTTCGGAAAGACTTGTTGCAGATGAACATGACGCTGATAGAAAATCCTCGGGTGGAATTTCAGAAGAATCATCCAGATTAACTGCAACTAAGTCATTTTGTGCATCTGAGTTCAATAAGATTGACTGATCATCTCGATCTTCTCCTTTCTCTTTTTCACTATTAGAAGTGGAGTCGTATCTAGGAGAGTAAAGAAAAGAGTTAGGGACATTTAAAGCAGTGTTACCTTCAGGATTGACTTTTTCAGAGTTTGAGTTTTCTCTGAGTAAACGCATTTGGTTTTGATGTCTGCGACATACACCTGCCTCGGTTTGGATTTCATACGTGTTCCTTCCAAGCACGCGCAAGATGATTCCACTAATCCATTTTTGTTTTTTGAGGTATTGTCGCATGAGGACATGTTGTCCTACGTTAAATTTGCTGCATTTTGAAGAACGTCTGGGTTTCTCTTCTGGAACGAGTGCCGCTAGAACGCAGCGTTGCTGCCGACCATGAAGCAATTCTGATGGGGACTTCTGTGTTACAGGATTGGGTGTTGTCCGAAATGTGCTCAGCAGAATCTGAACTGCTCGCTCTAAAGTTGACCCATCAGCCAAGAGTTTCTTCAGTGCAACCTTGAAGGTCCGAACGACCCGCTCTGCTTCTCCGTTGGATGCTGGGTGGAAAGGTACAGTCCGTACATGTTGAATAGCATTTGATCTGCAAAAATCGGCAAATTGTTGCGACGTGAACTGAGTTCCATTGTCGCTCACTATAGTCTTGGGTAAACCTTCAATTGAAAAAATACTTTGTAGAGCATTAATTGTATTTTCTGATGTAGCGGAAGGCAATGAAACAACATATGGAAATTTCGAGTGTGAATCTACACAAACCAACCACATACGACCGTGAAGAGGTCCGGCAAAATCAATATGAAGTCGACTCCATGGCTCGTTCTCTTGAGGCCAGCTACTAATTTCTTTGGGAGGTTGAGCTGCTTCCAATTGGCAAACCTTGCACTTTGCAGTCAGTGCCTCTATTTGTTGATCTATTTTTGGAAACCAAACGTAGCGTCGTGCAAGCTGCTTTGCACGAGTAGATACCCAATGACCTTCGTGTAAAATTTTTAAAGTTTTTTCTTGTAGAGAGTTCGGAATTACAACACGTGAATAATTTGTATGGAGCAAAATAATTCCCTGGTGGATGTTAAGGCTTTGTCTCCTATTAAAGAATGCTTGTAGGTAACGTTCGTCTACTCGCAAGTGTTTCGGCCACCCATCTCTGATATATTTTGCTACAGCTGATAGTGTAGGATCTTTCAAAGAATGTTGTTTTAGAATTTTAACGTCTAGAGGATGTGTTTCTAAAATTTCATCGTAGATTTCTTGTACCTCGCCGCATGACTCTTCTTGCTTATCGAAATCTTCGTCAGGTCCGATTGGAAGACGAGAAAGTGAGTCTGCATTGGCATGCTTTGCTGTTGGGCGATATTTTATCGTATAGTTATATCCCATAAGGGAAATTGCCCATCTTTGAAGTCGCTGCAGAGTCATCTCCGGAAGCTTTTTACTCGGATTGAAAAGCGTAGTTAACGGCTTATGATCCGTAAGAAGCTCAAATGACCTGCCATACAAATATTGGTGGAATTTATTTATGCCATAGATAATGGATAAGGCTTCCTTTTCTACTTGGCTGTACGATTTTTGGTGCACGTTAAGCGTTTTTGATGCAAACGCTATGGGCTTTTCCAAGCCATCAGGAAATCGATGCGAGATTACAGCGCCTATGCCGTAACTGGAAGCGTCAGTGGCTAAAATTAGAGGCAAATCCTCATCGAAATGTACTAATCTTGTGGCATTTATTATGCTAAGCTTAAGGCTGTCAAAAGCTTGTTGTTCTTTTGTTGACCAACGAAAAATAACTCCTTTACGCCTTAATAAATTTAAAGGCCCTGCGACCTGAGCGAAATTGGGTATAAACTGGTTATAATAATTAAATTTTCCCATCACGGCCTCTAGTTCTTTTATGTTACCTGGAGCAGGTAGTTTTTTAATTGCTAACAGATGATCCTCTAGCGGGCGGATGCCCGATGCCGAAATAGAATGACCTAGATACTCGATTTCACTCCGGGCAAAATCGCATTTCCCTATGTTGCAACGGAAACCATTAGCCTCTAGTCTACTAAAAACTGCGTTGAGGTTTGCTAGGTGCTCTTCGTCGTTTTCTCCTGTAATAAGAAGATCGTCTAAATATACCCCTACGGGTAATCCAGCTAAAATTTGTTCCATTACGTGTTGGAATTTACCTGGAGCGCTGCTTACACCAAACGGCATTCGTTGGTATTGAAATAATCCGAAAGGAGTATTTATGACAACCAATTTCTTGGATTCAGAATCTAGTTCGATTTGCAAGTACGCGTCGGATAGGTCGATTTTAGAAAAAAACTTTCCATTGCGTAGTTTATGAAAAAGTTATCTAGTGCGAGGAATAGGATGTCGATTGACAACGATTTGTGGATTTATGGTGATTTTGAAATCACCGCATATCCTTACGGTTCCTTTTTTCTTTGGAACTACAACGATAGGTGTAGCCCATTGAGTTCGTTGGATTGGTTTTAAAATTCCAGTTAGAACCAGTCGATCAATTTCTTGTTTTGTAGCTTTCTGGAGTGCGAAAGGAATTGCACGAGGTGGAATGAATTTTGGCTTCGCATCTGGAAGTAATTCTAAGTGCGCTTGGTAATTAACGCAACAACCCAATGAAGGTTTAAAAAGTTCAGAAAATTTAGCACATAATTCATTGATACGAGTAGATAAATCTGAAGACATTTCAACGGCTTTGACAGATATCTCGAGACCCATTTTTTCCAGCCAGTCTACGCCTACCAAATTACTACCGCAATGGCTATCTACTACCAAAATTTTCTCATTAATTACCTTACCAGACCACGTGAGCTCAACTTCACATTCTCCAAGAAGTTTGAGAGGTTTTCCTCCGTACGATGATATCTGCACATCAGCAACTGGACTGCAATGAGGAGATCCCAGCTCACGATACCCCGATCGACCGATTATAGTACGAGTAGTACCTGTGTCAATTTGGAATTTAATTAATTGATTATTAATTAACAAATTTACCATCATTTTGTTTCCTTCGCGAATTACATTCGACACGTTTTTAATGTTCTTAAAATTTAATTTATTAACCGAGATTGAGTTCACATTTTGTTTTTTAAATTTTGAGTTTTGATAATTTTTATTTTTTTGTTTAGGATTTGCACCTTTATTTAATTTGGAAAGACAAACACTGCCAATGTGACCTTTTTTGCCACAGAAATTACACGTCGATTTTAGAAAACGGCATTTATCACGTGTATGTGAAATACTGCAACTTGGACATGATTTAGCGGAACCATGATAAGAACTGATTGTACCGTTTGACATGTTATGTGAGTTTGTACCGTTGAACATGTGATGACCGCTCGATAACGGCTTTGAGTTTCCCGTACGAGTTTGATTTATATCAACCGTAAGATCTCCTTTGATAACAGAGCATGTTTTTTTGTCGTTTCGTATGCCATCGCAATCTCTAAGACTTCTTCTAGAGACGGATTAGATCTTTGAAGAGCTTTCTCGCGCACAGAATCATGACGCGTGTTGATAACGATTACGTCGCGAATGATGTTATCTAAGAAAGGTTGATGACAAGAAGCGCAAGAAAAAGAACAATTTCGTGCGATGCCTCGTAAATCAGCAACCCATTCTCTATACGACTGCCCGTATTTCATCGCAGTTTTATGAAATTCGTAACGCGCCGCAAGTATATGAGTCTTTGAGGTAAAATATTCGCTTAACTTTTCTGAGAGTTCTTTTAACGATTTTGTTGAAAAATCACCGTAGTCGTAAAGTTTTTGCAAAATTTCATAGTTTTCCGCGCCTATCCACGATAAAAAACAAGCTCGTTTTTGCTTATTATCAACGATCTGATGAGCTTCGAAGTGTTGATCGAGTTGAGACAAGTAAATTTTCCAATTGTCTTTATCTTTGTGGAATGCACGAAACGTAGCAATTGTTGGTGATTGCGGATTATTACCTTCAGATGATAGCTTTTGTATAAGCTCCTGCTGTCCTTTCAGCATCTCTTCCATCCATGATTTTTGGTTTTGTAACAAAATCTCTATGGTATCGGTAGCCATCGAGTGCTGCTACTTAAGTTCGACTTTAAAAAAAAATGAAATGACCTCGTCGCCAAATGTTGTATCGTTGAAAGTGGAGTTAAAAGATGTGATGCGTTCAATGATCGATTACAAACTGGTTTATTAACTTATTAAATGTAATACAAGTAGGTTATTTAGTGATAGGCAATTAGGGTTACCAAAGTGGTAATATAACATGTATCAAAATCATATGGCAAAATACAGAGTTGTTAATTTAGAGAAATTGAACATAAAACATTAAAACATTAAAATACATTTAATACATAGTGTAATGGCAATGTATAACACACTTCTTCCTCTCTGTTTGATTCTGGTGGCTCGAAAAGTGTTATATTTTGCCTTGTAACTTTAATAATGGTAGAGAGCATCTTTGTGCGACTCAGATAATAATTTTTCTATCTTCTTCAATGTCTATTCAATCATATGGAAAAGTCCCTATGTTACATAATACCCTCTACAATACGTCTCAATTTTGTATCTATTGTAGCTTAAGTGGTATTTTATGTTTATTAAGGACAAATTTGCTTATTGTTTTAGGGTACTCAATTCTAAGAGGCAATTTATTAGGTTTTTCAACGTAATAATTTTTATATTGTTTGCATTTTATCTCACATTATTCAAATATTCCTGCAGAAATTGGTCGAAGTTAAATCAAAATAATGATAATACTTAATTTGATGGGATTTTATTTTTGTTATTTTTGTAGACTTTATTATGATTCTCTTAGTGTTTTATGGCTCAGGACGGTAAGTTAAATAAGGATGAATTTGATGGACACACATATACTCGTACCTTGCAAAGTGGATCCTGCCTAGGTACGATAAAAATGACTTATTACATAATTCATTCGTCAAGTGTATCTTGGAGTGTTTTGTGTATTCTTAGTTAGGTTATTGTAACAAACGACGTGGTTTTTTATTTGAGACATATAGGAGCCGTAGGTCTTCGAAACATTGCTTACTTCTTTACGTATGTGGAAGGGACATCGGTTGTCAATTCCCCACGCTCTAGGTGAATCTCACTTTTTTTCGCACTTCAAGATATTATCCGCAATACAAGTGATGCAATATATGTACATATATGATCAGGTATGATGGAAAGAAAAATTACTACCGATGAATATGAATAACCTATAAAGGAGGAGTTTTAATATCCCTTGGACGGAGCTTACGGAACCTTTCGAGAGTAAACGATGTCACAGTTGTGCTCAGGGGACTTCAATGCTAAAGATGAACAGCCATTTGGTAATTAAAGCTGTTACCTCAATCACTATTAAGTGAAAACTAATAAATCGTTGCCGTAATTAGCTCAGTTTTCTCAGTGCCACGAACATAGTTACCCCCAGTTGTGGCCCGAGACATCATGAAATATACGAGAACGAAATGGCAGATGAACTTATTAAAAACGCAGCATTTTTAATGCGAGCCGAGCCGATTTCTTGGAAATTATACTATTGGGCTAGAGAAAAAAGGAATTCACCAAAATTTTACGTGAGACTTCAAATGGTCAACAATCAAAACTTGCTAGTTTTCAAGGAACCTATGTGAATATTTGCTCAAGATATCCAAGCCTCAACTATCCATTCTAATTGGAGTCCTAACGGGCTCCAAAACAATGAGAACCCACATTAGCAGAATGGACATTAGCTCGTCAAACTTCTTTAGAAAGTGTCAAGACGAAAAAGTGGGTGGGGACTCATCACTTCCTTTGTAAATGCCTCAGTCTAGCTAGATCCAGAAAAGAATCACTCGGAGAATATTTTTTCTACCCTACCACTAAAGAATGTTCTAAGATTTATTTAGAAATCGAGATGGTTCAGGGAAGCATCGAATACCTAAGCAGTAAGCACCCTTCAGTCCAATGGATCCATTGAGATCCGAGTGAGATGGTACAGCCTTGCAGTATTATCTTCCTTTATAAACTTTCCTAACATAAATTCGGTGGATAAGGTGTTAAAAACAGCTTCCACGAAACAAAAACTCAACGGCTTCTGATTAATAGTCCCCCATATTCTGAAACTCGTATTTATGACTTGTATTCGACTCAAGTCGTATTCGATGTTTTTCGTTTCCCAATATTAGTACAAATGAAGTCGGATGTTCGACTCCTGGAATTTAAACGATGATAAGGAAAAATATTTTTCAAAGTTATGGATCCTAAAAGCTACCTGGTGCTTTCTAGCAGACAGTCCAATCACTTACGAAATTGACCATGTACTGATTGTTACAAGTCACGTATCTGGCATTTATGACGTGCCTAAATTTCAAGAGGCAAACGTTGATTGTAACCATTTCCTAGTTGCGTCGAAATTCAGACCTCGACTGGATAAAACCAAGTCACTGAATGAGATGTAAAGAAGATTATATTCAAGCAGCATTTCCAAAAGGCAATATTCAAACAGAACCAAAGGGCAAGAGACAACCCTCTTGAAATGAACGAAGAACCAGTTCGACCTCCCAATATACATTACGTAGGCGGGTTAAGCTATTAAAAAGCTTAAAAACAACAAGGTTAGAATGTGATATGGTAAAGTGTTTGCTTGAAACCATCAACCAAGTTTGGGTAAGCTATAACTAGGTTATCAACACTATACTCGTTTTTTCCATTCACGAAGAAAATAATACTTAGTCCTACAAGAACTTTTGGGGCATATACAATCCTATCCAACGTGCTGAGCGATATTCTTAAGATCTTCTGCAACACTATAGTCAGTAAGTGCCAATGTGGATCAACCTTCACAAATTCTGGAAAAGACCAAATATGTTCATGCAAATGGTTACATTCATCATCAGGAGCTGTTGACGTCAACGGCGCGCCGCCGATAGCCGAACTCGGGATCTTAGGAAAACTGATACATCTATCTATGTCTCGTGGTATTGAAAAATACAGAGATTCGGAAAGCAGATGCAATAGGCGTTTTTCTTTTTTAGCACCGAGCGGGGCACTGAACTGTCAAAAAAAGAACTGTTACTTTTTTAACCCAAAGCGCTATAAGCGCTCAACTTGCATTTCTTTTTTTTCCTCATCATCAAAATCAAAAAAACAAATTGAACGCTTCCCTTAAAATAATTGCTTTTTCCATTTTCATTAATCAGAAATTAATTAAAAACAAGTTTTCAAGAATATGAAAACACAAATTTCACAAACAAAGCTGAGAATTTTAACAGTTTATTTGAAAAATTATACGAAGACAATTCAGTGCTTAGATGTGTTTCTTAAATAGTTCAAAGCGCTCAGGTCACGCTCGGTTCGGAGCGAGCTCTAAGCGCTCAGGCCCCGCTCTGTGCCCTGCTCGGGCTAAAAAAGAAAAACGCCTAATGTCAAGTGATTTCTTCCAAGTCAAGTTTTAAAAACCTTTTGAATTGGGCATAAAAAAAAAACTTGCCAAGTAAGCCCATCAAATTTTAGTCAGTAATCATTAAATAAAAAAATGTCTCTATTACGTTGTAGCTGTTTCAATATTATTATACTTTTAAATATTCGGTATTAAACCTTCATGAAGTAAGAACTTGGCGTACTTTTAGATCTTAGTACTTTTCACGGCTGACTTGGTACACAAAGGTTTTCGTATAGAAGAACTTGGCTCTTTTTTTAACATCTATGCTTTTGGTCTGATCTCACTCCTTTTTGCAAAGATTTTAATATTTTGCCATGTGACAATCTCAAAAGATACTGAAACATAGAAGGGTGGACTCTACCTACTAAAATCAACTTAGTTTCTAGTTTCCTATTTCTTATTTGGTATATTTTCTTTTTGTTTGTGTTGATTTGCGCTTCAATTGTTTCTAACATACATACCTTAATTATAAATACTAGTACCTACATCCGCTCAAAGTCATAAAAAGCAATAATTGTAGAGGATGCGATGATGTTTTTGTCGCAATTTTAACCTTATTTTTTAAATGAAGGAAGCCCACCAATTAATAGCCTAATTAGTGTTTGATTATAGTTCACATCACAGTTAAGAGTTTTTTTTTATGTAAACTCATAATTTTTTCAGGTATGCAAATGTTTTCTTTTTTCATTCATGTTAACATAACATAGAGTACGAAATCGAGCACTTTAGTTCTAAGAAAAGTCATGAATTTTCAAGATGCATTTATAGTTTCAAAATGACAATAAGAAGACACTTCGAATGAAAAATCTTAGATTTTCTATTTTTCGCTTCGAATGTACATACATTAAGCTATTCTGCTCTACCAAATTTCATCATTCTACATCAATCGGAAGTGCTACTTATAAACTAAACATTTTCTCAGAAAGTGGGCGGATACCACGCCCCTGGAATGGAAAACCTCAATTTTTATTGTTGGTCCTTTATATGCAATTTGAGCCCTACCGTTCTACCAAATTTCATTGTTCTACTGCAATCGGAAGTGTGCCATATATAATTTACATCAGTTCTGAGAAAGTGGGCGGATACCACGCCCCTGAATGGAAAACCTCAAATTTTATATTTATTTCTTAGTATGCAATTTAAGCCCTGCCACTATACCAAATTTCATCGTCGGAAATGCTCTATTCAACCAACAACAATTCAAATAAAATGGGCGGATACCACGGCCCCTGAATGGAAAACTTCATTTTTTATTTTTGGTCCTTCATATGCAATTTAAGCTATACCGGTTCAACAAATTTCATCGTTTTATAGCAGTCGAAAGTGCTCCATTCAACCAACACCAATTCGGAGTAAGTGGGCGAATACCACGCCCCCTGAATGGAAAACTTCAAATTTTCGATTTTTTCCTCTGGTTGCATGACAAGACCTACTGTTGTGCAAAATAACAAGACTCTACGATGTCGGGAAGTGCTTCATTATTTTGATGATCTGTCAGTCAGTCAGTCAGTTACGGTTTTTGTGATTTTTGAGGCCTTATATTTCAGAAACCGCTAATGCTAGAAAATTGAAATTTGGTGAGGCGCCTGTGCCTGACTAGCTTAGCAAATATTCGGAATTTTAAGTTTATGACTTCATTGGTATTGAAGATAGGGAGGGGTCAAAAACCGCCTGAGTTTGTTCCTGTAAAAAGGGTGTAGTGCGAGAACTTGGCAGGGCACTACCGTGCCCTTTGATTTGCTAAGTCTGTTAGAAAGGTTTCTGTGCTAAATTCTGATTTATACTTAAATTCTTTGCTGTGAAACATGCCAGTGCACTTGGGATAGACATTATATATATGACAATATCAAGCTTTTCGCAACAATCTATTTTTTTTTTCTATATCACCTGTGTGCAGAGAAAAACCTGTTGTTAGGTTAGGTTAAGGTGGCTGCCGACCGGGAAAGGCCAACACACTTAGACAAATATTTGGCCCGTTGTGATACCACAGGATTTCAAAAATCACCCTTACTCATTAAACCATTTTGAGCCAACAATGAAGCGTTTGAGACAGTGAATGTCGGAATTATTGAGATCATTAGGATCGTTATAGTAGTAGTCTCCCAAGTGGAGTCTACGTCTTTGTGCTAGGACAGGACAAGAACATACATAGAAGGTGAGGAACTGACTCCTCTTCTTCTTCATCCATGCAGCTTCTGCAAAAATCATTTGCAGGAACTCCAAGATGGAAAGCATGTCTTCCTATTAGGCAGTGTGCAGTAAGGACACCTATAACGGACCTAATATGCAATCTACCAATATAAATTAGTTGTTTTGAGCGTTTAGCATCAAACAATGGCCAAATCAGTTTAGTAGTCCGGCAAGTTGGGGTGCTGGTCCATCTGTGGTTAGCTTTCTTCATGGTATCATGCTTTAGCATAAGTTTACAAGTAGCTAGGGGTATACCGATGTTAGATTTGCTAACCAACAAAGGTAAGATTGTTCCGTTTTTTGCAAGTTCGTCAGCTTTACAATTTCCTGGAATGTCTCTATGCTCCGGCACCCATATAAGGTGAATGTGAAACTGTTTAGTGAGTTAATTGAGACAGAGTCCAGTGACTTTATGGCTGCTTGACTGTCTGAGAAAATACGTATATCAGTAGTCGATATAACGATCCATCTGTGTAGAAATGAATCGCTTCGTCTGCCAACAGTGACTCATTTTCCCAGGTAGACCTGGAAGGGATGGACACTTGTGGGATGGGCACTTGTTGCACCATCAATCTTTATTAATAGATCTTTGATTGGAAGTTCATTAATATGGAACAAAAACACTATTCATTGCAAGGAAAGCCCTATCCTTTTTTCATTAAACTGGCCTGTATTTTAAGCCTGCTATCACAGCCAACAGCAACTTTGTCATCTAATCCGTTAGTTTCGTCTGCATGAAGTGAGAAAATAGATGATTCTATACTCGTACCTTTTGCAGTACATTTCTTCGCTGTCTAAATATTGATTCCGTCTCCCTGATAATAGAAAAATCTTCCTCTGTTTCGAATTGTATATACCCTAGGTAATAACTGCAATAGTCCTATATTTTCTTCCATCAAATTACAAGATAGGGAATTTTGGGCACATAGCTTTAGCCGTTATGTACTGTTTTAATTATTCGAAATAATTTAGACTTGTGGATAACTTTTACATTGGACTGAAGATATGCAGTGTAGCAGAAACAATGACAGCTGCAGCCCTATCCGAAACTCTATAACGGTCACATGTCTTAGATAACAAACCTGGGCCAAATTACCGCATTCAGTGACCGAATGAGTGAGTCCCATCAGTGATCGAATGAAAATGTCAAATTAGAGTAATCAATTGCTCTATGACGTAAGCGGTAATGCCAAACTCACATGATTCAATCACGTTTTACTTGAAAACTGATGCGGTATTTTGGCCCCTGAATTTTGAATTATAATCTTATTTTCCTTTGATTTTGATGTCGCAGATACATTTATGTTGCCACTCGGTGGACTAAGATCTTGAACTAAAGCTGTGGGTAGCAGAATTTCATGTTAAAGGTAAATTGTTTATTTGCCTCTTTTTGTCATTAAAGTCGGACGAATAATCGAACTATCTATTTTTTTTTAGAGTTTTGGCAAAAGTCAAGCTATGGACACCACCTATATCCTCTTTTATTTTTTCAAATACTTTGATCCAGCAAACATAGTCGTTCTTCTCTATGCACATTGTCTTCTTTTACAAAAGCTTAATTTGTGTGTATCCTAAGGCTGACAGCCCCTGAGTTTTGCAGTAACTCATCTGGAAGTGATCTCACGGTTGCGAAGCTCCACCGGAAGCTATATTCTGTTACCATGGGAGATAGTGTCCAGAATATTGAGGGCTTTTGCGTCTTGGATGTCTTGGCTCGTGCCTATCGCTCTCCACCATCTATCTTCGTGATAGTAAGGTTGAGGGCTGTTGCGTTTGCTTGGCCCATGCCTACCCCTCTTCCTTCAAACTATCTATGAGATAGGCCCGATTGTAGGAGTATCCTGGTGGCGTGGTTTATTCCGAATGCGGAGACACATGGTTTCCAGGCTTGCCTGGATTCAAGAGCTGTTAGATAGACCTCGCCTCTAAGCAAGGGATGTGCATTGTGCACATGCTGCAACATGTCACAGCTTTGCTACTGAGTTGGCTTCGGCTGACGGTCAGGGCTCAATCTGATTCCGATGTTGGTAGGCCCACGGTGGAATTGAGTCATGAACGACAGTTGTCCACGTTAAACATAAGACAGTTCTTGTCCATAACCCTTAAATGGATCAAACATAGAAAAGAGTTCAGAATCGCTTAGTGCTCGAAGTCAAAAACGGGTTTTGAACAATAAATTGAAAATTTTAGGAAATTTAAGGACATGCAAACATTTTTAATATCAGGCTCGCGTTGTACTCAACAAGACCTACCACCTTAAAAAGTTCACTTGGAAAGTTCAAAATCACTGTATAACATTGATTATTTAGCTGAATCTCAAATTTTGTTGACGCACACAAAATCTCAGAATACCAATAGAAGCGGTTAAAATTTCATTGACACGGTGTAACACCTTTTTCAAAATGGCTGACATTTTTCGTCAAACATGCTTCTACTCCTTGCAATAAAACGAAACTCATCCCCTTATTATGTTCTCTATTTAATCTAAACGAACAAAATGCGTTTGGTCTTCTCGCTGAAAGAAGACCTTTTTTTCATCTCGTCACTACTCACACAATTAATAGACCCCCGATAAATCCCTTCAGGTTGTTTAATTTGACTGCGAATGAACACGCTTTCTCCCTAATTAACTTAAAGTTTCATTTTGTAACCTGCTTTGTTGCATTGCTAAGCTCAGAAAAACAAAAACAAAAAAATACCCTGCAACGTTATTAACACAAAACAAGCTTACGAAACATGGAAGAAAGAAACAATAAACGAGACTGTATTTAAGACCTTCCAAATCTAATCTTTTAATTGTTTCCATTAACGTTTCTGTTAAGACTCAAATTAAATTACCTAGCACACTGAATAATCTCTGATGTTGATGTTGCTGCTGCCATTTGCCATTGCCGCCACTTCCCTGTAGCCTGTTCTGTCAGTCAGTGCTCACTTTTTAGTCCTTTTTCGGGGAAAATTTAATTTTGAACGATTTGCAGTTGGTGCAATCAGTGTGACAGTACATGGTTTGTGATTTTGGGGCGGATGTAGGCGAAGCCACAGCACAAAATCGTATACTGCAGTCGAAGTAAAACGAGAACAAGAAATTTAATTCTATTGAGAATAGTCGTTGCAATCGGACATGAAAATTCAGAATGGAGCGTTGGCGTTGGTCCTGGAGCTACAGTGGTATACAGATTTACTTAGATCGACAAAAAATATGTCGATGTGTGTTTTTTTTTTCGATTTACTGGCGCAAAGATAAAGACAAGTTAAAATGACATTAAATGATATCTAATTTGTTCGTTCTGACGCTCGTTTCTTCAAACTTAGTACTTCAGGGTCTTCCGTGATTCCTTAGAGAAAAACTAGAAACATCATCATATTTATCTCAAAAACAGTTCAATCGATTTTGATAAAAAAGTGTAATACAATTTTAAACATGGCTTACAGCTCATTCGAAAAATTTTCGACTTTCTCATTAACGGCTCTATTGATCTCGATTAAAATTTTAAATAATATTGTATACAAAAATTTCGAAAAAAAATTCTTGGATTAAAAAAAACAATGCACGACTGGCTTCCACGAACTTGCTCCTATGCAATAGACTAGGCATTTTGAAAACGAATGTTGTTAGAAAAAACTGTTCAAAAGAATAAAATTTAGTTTTTAAAATCTTAGTACTAAGAGATAAACACAGAATGCTATGCAAATATGAATTTATGCAAGAACAAAAATTATAAGTCTTGATTGGTTTCCTACAAAAAAGCTTTATTTACAAAATTTTTTAAAACATTTTTAAGAAAAAAATTTTGTACGCCAATTTAAAGTTTTTATTATTGTTCGAATAAAAATTAAATTTCAAAAAAAAAAATATTGAGCAGTTTTTGAGTATCGAATTTTTCAAAAAAAAATATTATTTTTTTCTAAAATTCAAAAAATATTTGTTTTTTTGCAAAGTTTTGAAACGCAATATTTTTCAAATTTTTTAGGAGCTTCTATAGGGTTTTCCAATAAGAGGTGTTATTTTGATATTCAAAGAAAAATGGCATTTTTGGAGATAAATGATCGGATGTTTATTTCATTATAAAGAGGAAGGTATGCCGTTAATAATGGAACACAACATCAGCCAAATGGCCGTGTGTGTGTCTTTGCTGATTGGGTCCTTGAAATGCATGAAAATGATCCGGAATTTCAGCGAAAAATCATCTTGACTGATGAGGCCCATTTCCACCTCGGAGGCTACGTCAACAAGCAAAACTGTCGCATCTGGGGCTCGGAAAACCCAAGAGTTATTGTTGAAAAGCCTCTCCATCCTCAACGCGTGACTGTTTGGTGCGGTTTATGGTCCCGTGGGGTCATTGGACCTTACTTTTTCGAAAATGAGGCTGGAGCAACAGTTACGGTCAATGGATTGCGCTACCGAGAGATGATTAATGATTTTTTATGGCCTGAATTAAATGGTATTGATCTGGACAACGTTTACTTTCAACAAGACGGCGCTACGTGCCACACAAGCAATGAAACCATCGATCTTTTACGGGAAAAGTTTCCGGACCGTGTTATCTCTCGAAGAGGTGATCACAATTGGCCACCGAGATCTTGTGATTTAACACCTTGCGACTTCTTCCTTTGGGGCCACGTGAAAGATAAGGTCTACGCCAACAGCCCAGCGTCGATTCAAGACCTCAAAGATGAAATTCGTGAGGCTATAGAGGACATAGGGCAGCCACTTTGCGATTTGGTTATGGAAAATTTCATGAAAAGGATATGGTCCTGTAAGCGTGGTCTTGGCGGCCATTTGGCTGATGTTGTGTTCCATTATTAACGGCATACCTTCCTCTTTATAATGAAATAAACATCCGATCATTTATCTCCAAAAATGCCATTTTTCTTTGAATATCAAAATAACACCTCTTATTGGAAAACCCTTTATATAAAAAAATTCATCAAAATCCGTTATGCAAATAATGAGAAATTCAAAATTCGTTTTATGGTAGGCACAGTCAGTAATATCTTGATTTCAATTTATACTTGCGACTTATAGGTACTATAAGGCAAGTTATGCATTCGTAAAAAAAAACGAACTCGAGATTTCGATCAAAGTTGACATTACGGTGATAGCGAAGACCAAAAAAGTGAGTCGCAATTCTGTCTGTCTGTTGGTTCGACTACAGCTTAAACGGCTCAGCCGAAAGTAAGTTTTGCGCTGGTCTCTTTGTGGATATTACCAAAGCATTTGACAAGGTTGTTCATGATATTCTTTTGGATAAACTATATAATGCCGGTTTCCGTGGCTTTATAAACCACTGGTTCGCTTCTTATTTAGAGAACCGTAAACTAAGTAAAAATCGGAGATTTCTTAAGTAGCCCCCGGGTGCTAAGCTTAGGTGTCCCCCAAGGGTCAGTCTTAGGACCGGTTCTGTTTGTGATTTTCATTAACTCTCTGTTTTCCCTACCGTTTGCAGGTAGAGTTACGGCTTTTGCAGATGATCTTGGAATCGCATATGGCTCAACGAGCCCACTGAATCTGACAGCTGATCTAAACTACAATATTCACTTATTGAGATTATGGTTTGCTTCACATAAGTTAATTGTAAGTGCAAAAACCAAATTAATGTTTTTCAGATTAGGTTCACTTGAGCCACCATATGTCGAAGTCAACTTCCACTCGTTTGATTGTCAGCGTTTCAGCTTAAATGGTTGTGTTTGTACATCTGTGTCTGAAGCAACCTTTAATGAAAATGAGGCCTGCAGCTCGAACTGTTTTCAAATTGAAGTGGTCAGGAACTTTAAATATCTTGGTACTACGATCGATCAAAACATGAGTTGGATGCAACACATTTCTAGTTTGAAACAGTACTTGCGCTCTTCTATTAGGTGTTTATATCGGTTAAGAAAGTGTTGTTCTAATAGAACACTCATGGAATCTTCCATTCAAAACTGCAATATGGGATTAGTGTTTGGGGAGGTGCCTACATGTCCAATCTAAGGCCAATCGTCATCTTACAAAAGTGCGCCATAAGAAAAATTAGTAACGCTCATCTTTTTAATTATAATTATATTTTGTAAATTTTATTGTTAATTTTGAAACAAAAGAAAAAAAAATTTTTAAAGTGACATCTAACACTATTTATAGCTTTTAAACTTTTATAAGCAAACTACAAAATGTCACTAGCTATTCTCAATTGTAAAAAGTAAGATTTTGTAACTATGTATATATGTAAGTTTATTATGTAAAAGAGAATAATGAATGAATAAATAACTTGGTAGATATGGGTTTTGATTTTTCCACCCACACGTTTTTTCTTTTTTTTTAAGATCAAAAATAATGGTACCTGCCATACGAATTTTTTTCGAAATTTTATAAATATTTTTTTCTCAAAAACTGTTCGACAGATTTAAAAAATAAAAACACAAAAAAAAAATTCCATTTAGTTAAAGGTAATGGTTGAAGAAAAATTTAGGAAAAATGGTTATTGAGGGTACCCCTCATGGAACCATTTTTTTGTTTTTGATTTTCTCAAAAACGGTACCACCAATTTTGATCATTTTTTTTTTTTGCTAATGCCTCCCAAAAATATAAATAGAATTGTGTATTCTAATTTTCAATTTTTTTTTTTTGGATTTAAAAAAAAAACTTAAATTTTTTTTTTTTTTTAAAAACTCAATATTTCGATAATAAAAAGTTTCTTAATATAATATACAAGTTGCGAGAAAAAAAATTTCATTCAAATGTTAAAAAATTAAAAAAAATGGTTTTCAAAAATCGTATTTTTCTCAAAAACGGCGCCTAGAATTTTGATAAAAATTTTTTTCTTTCAATTAATTAAGATATTACAGCTACCATAGAACCATTTTTTCGAATTTTCAATTTTTCATTATCCACATAACGGATCTTAATGAAATTTTTTATAGAGAAACTTCTAAAACGTCTAAAACACATTGCATTTCAAAACTCTAAAATAAATATTTTTTTGAATTTTTGAAAAAAAAAAAATCTATTTTTTTTCTTTTTTTGAAAATTCGATATCTCAGAAACGGCTCACTATTTTTTTTTTTGTAAATTTAAATTTTATTCAAACAATAATAAAAACTTTAAATTGGCGTACCAAATTTTTTTCTTAAAAATCCTTTAAAAAGTTTGTATATAAAAGCTTTTTTTAAGAAACCACTACAACGACTTATAATTTTTCTTCTTACATAAATTCATATTTCCATAGCATTCTGTTTTTGTCTCTTACTACTTAAAAAGAATTTAAAAAAATATCTTTATCCTTATGAACAGTTTTCTCTAATAACATTCGTTTTTAAAATTCCTAGTCTATTACATAGGAGCAAGTTCGTGCGACCCAGTCGTGCATTTTATTTTTTATTAGATTATAGATCGTAAAAATTGATTCAAAGAAAAAATTTGTATCAAAATTCCCGGAACATTTTTCGAGAAAAATACGATTTTCGAAAACCTTTTTTTAACATTTATATGGAGGGTACTGTTATTTTTAGGTAAAATAAATTTTTTCTCTCACATCTTGTAACTTGTATTAGGAAACTCTTATTTATAAAGTTTTAAAAAAATCGAGCATGGGGTTTTTGAAATATTGAGTTTTGAAAAAAATCCAAAAAATTTTTTTTTGAAAATTTAAATGCTCAAAAGTATTCAAACTGTTGGGGAGCCTTAGGATAGAAAAAATATCAAAATCGGTCGTACCGTTTTTGAGAAAATCAAAAACAAAAAAAATGGTTCCATGGGGGGTACCAAAAAAAATAGGCTGTAGTCGAAAAGACAGGCAGACAGACAGAATTGCGAGACCCACTTTTTTGGTCTTCGCTATCACCGTAATGTCAACTTTGACCAAATTCTTGATATCGATATTTTTTACGAATGCATAACTTGCCTTATAGTACCTATAAGTCTGAAGTAAAAAATTTGATATTGAAAATTCAATGTCTTGAGAACGTGTAAGCGAATGCTTTTGAAATTATTTCCTTTAAGGTATATTATTTAATACTTGGTATGTATTTTCATGTAAATTTTTGTTTTCCAATTTATTTTCCAGAAAATTCCAACTAAAAACCACTGAAGAAATCATAGAGCGTATTTTCATGCTGCCATCCTTAACTATGTTGGTTTGAGCCTCTTCATCGCCATAAAGTATTTAGACATGTAAGTAAGAACAACCAAGTTACAAATACCTACATTTAATTTTCTTCAAAAATTTATATTATTATTTTTTTTTTTTTTTTCAAAAAATGAATGTCGTGCCCCACTGTAAATTGAACTTCAACCAAAAGTAGCAACTTCAATTGCATTGGGTCTTGTATATTGTGCAATTGTATGCACACGTTTTTCATCCCAGAACTTTTTCCCCGAGCGTCACTCTGTAAGAAAGTTGTTTTGCGATGTGCATCGCTAGTCATGAGCAAGAATAAACCCTAACCAAGGAAGGAAGTCGCGCGAAAAGTTAAGATTTCCTTGAGGTTTCTTATAAATACACACATAGCCATCAATATACGAAAACTTCAACTTTGTTAGCTTAATGCTCATAACAAAATCGTGTATCTATGTCATTTATTTATAAAGACAGGGTGAACTAGTTCATAGACAATATCCTTCATCTTCAAAATGAAGAATTTATTTCAATATGCTCGTATCCTCGAAAAACATGGCTTTTGTGAAATGATTCGTTCAATTAAATCGGTTATCCAGTGTTGGTAATTAAAACAAAATCGACAATGTAGGCGAATTAAAAAAGAAATTCTAAAAACGATCGCGGTATTAGATCTCTGTACATTGTACTAATTTCACTCACGGTCGCTTGGTGTCGAATTTTGCTGACCACAGAACAGTGAAAGATCGTCGATATGGCGTGTTCATCAAGACGCTTCAATGAACCGATGCTCATGTGTGTCGTGAAGAGAAAAACCTAAGGGCGGAGTTTTGTCCCCTCCTCTATGGCTTCTAGTCATAAATAAAATTCTCGTTAAGTTGGAAAGATGTGGCGTAAAGGCGGTTTTGTATGTAGATGACTTTGTGCTACTAGTGTCAGGAAAGTTCACCCCTGTGTTTAAGATTTTTAAGATTTAAGATTTATTTCCATTTCATGTTTACAATTATTGTCTTAGCAAAATAATGTTTAATTATAATGATAAATAGCGTAAAGTTAACAAGTATTTAATTATATTTTGTACATAAAGTATTAATAAATTCGTTATTTAAAGGTTAACAGTATTTAATTTTACATAATGTATTATAAAAATCATTACTCATTAAATTATAATTATGAAAACTATAGAAAACAAAAAAGTGTTTGACCATGAATTATAAAATGAAATGGTATCATGCACTTTGTGGTACGGATACCAGTGTAAAGTGCGTTTTCATTAGATATACTTTTAATTTAGATGAAAAACCGCGTCGAAATTATTGCTGTAAGAGAGTGAGAGAACACTACAAAAAACAAGAGATATATTTGCATCAGATGAAGATTTTAGGATTGGGCAAGGAATATGTGAGAGAGAATATTAATTTATAATGAGATATGAATTTAAAATTATGGATGGCAATTAATTTAAATAAAGCAAGTAAAACTATCTTTTTTATGGTTTAGGTTGTCGTGGTATAAGAGGTCAAGCTACTACACGCATTAAGTCTTCCACATCTGATTTATAAAAGAGCCAAATTCTAAGATTTTTTAAGAACCTGTGGCATTGGCCATTGCTGTTGCACATATCTGCTGGAAGTTTATTATATATAAATGGAGCTATGACAGTACAGAAGCGTCTAAGATGCTCTGTTCTAGTTCTTTGGATAGTCACAGTAGAAGCTGATGATCTCAACGAGCGATTTATGGCATTTCTTCTTACTGTATTGTGACCACCCCGCAGATAGAACAGTCTCAATACCTTATAAACATAAAGATGCCGAAGTGGTAATATATTGAGCGATTTAAACAACGGAAATGATGGTTCCCATCTAGGTTTGTGAAGCATTACTCTAATGATCTTCTTCTGGGCTGTGATTAAAGGCTGTAGATTGCTGACAAATGCACTACCCCAGCAGGAAATACCATATTCTAAGCGAGAGTTAGCTAATGCATAGTAAATAGATGTTAGTAGGTTTGTTGCTACTATTTTTCGCAAGAGAAAGATTTTGTTCAAAACAATATACATATTTTTTTTAACACTCATAATGTGTGACTTCCAGTTCAGTTTTGAGTCTAGTATTATGCCAAGGTATTTAAATTCTGTTACACATTCAAGTGGCATGCAAGAAACGGTACAACTAGAATGATCACAGCTTGCGTCATGAAGACCAACATTTTCAATAAAAATCTCATTTGACAAGGAAAAGTACATAATCTTGGATTTGCTACTCAGCACCATCTGATGATACTTAAACCAGTTTGCCAAAATAGATAGATCGCTATTCATTGAGGCTTTTATTCCATCAACAAAAGGAGCAGCATACGAAAGGGCTAAATCATCAGCAAAAGCAACCATATTTCCTTTCAAAGGCAACTGAAAAATTGAATTTATATAAACAATAAAAAGTAAAGGCCCGAGCACAGATCCTTGGGGGACGCCTGCACATGCACTAGTGATCGAATCACTCATAGTTGTACCGATTCGCACATGCTGGGACCTGTTTTGAAGATAGGATGAGAACCAATTTAAAATGTTACTTCTGAATCCATATCTGTAAAGTTTATTTAAAAGAAGTTTATGGTCAACTAAGTCAAATGCTTTTGTCAGATCAAGAAATAGCGCACCAGATTTATTTGATTTATCGAGTTCATTATTAATGCTTTCTAAGAGAGTCACTACTGCATCTTCGGTAGACTTACCCTTCATGAATCCAAATTGCGAAGACCTGAGAATTCTATATTTACCAAGAAACTTAAGCATTCTTTTAGTTATTAATTTTTCAAAGATTTTTGAGAAAACAGATAGCAACGAAATTGGTCTGTAGTTATTAGGGTCTGTTTTGTCACCTTTTTTATGTGTAGTGATCCACTACATGCGACCACTCTGACAGCCTTATATCATATAAATATTCATTTCCATTCCCAAGATACCACACACGATCTTGTACGGTATCATCTTTCTTTGTAATTCGCGCAACCGATCCACAACACTGCGGCACATTAATGTGTCATCTTCGAGAGCCCACTTGGTGAAACCTAACACCACGGCAATTAATTAATTGTCGCCAGCTCTGTGTCATAACTATAGCTACGACTATAACATGAGCCGGTACGAACGAAGGTTCCAAAAGTAAGGCAAAGTAAGAATGACAATTATGCACATGCATTGTTTTTGGGTTCTATGGACATCATATGGCACTTCAATACACTAGGTCACTATATTGACTGTGTGTATCTGGAACTACAATGGATACGTGTATCTATTGGATATGTTTTGTATTGGGCCAGTATAAATGAAATATGATCCATTGAACTCTTAGGCAATAATAATAATGCAATATTGATTTGGTGTCAATGCGTGTTGGCAACGGATGTTGGGAATTATGATGAAAACGCTCTTTTCATATGAGGTTGCGTAAGAATGCATTTTCATATGGAAATGCCGAATTTCATTATCAAGTGGTTGAATGGTGGGGATGGAAATTGGTTCTTTAAAATCAGTATAAATAAGCAAAGGATGATTAGGAAAAACCAGAATTTAGCTATACATCAAACTCGAAGGTTGCAGCCTACGCATTGAGACAGCGGGCCTTGCGAGAATAAAAACATTTAAACTTTAATAAATAATCTTTCATTTAATAAACTAAATTCTCCCCATATACACTCTTCCCTGAAAGTCAGGAAGCACGGATATTTGGGTTATTTCATATGTATCGGGATAATAATTGCAGTTTTAAGGCATTCTGGGAATACCCCACTTTCAAAGCTTAAGTTGACAATATAAGATAAGGGCCTTGTTATAAAACCATGTATTTTTTTTATTACTATGCTGCTTAAGCCATCTATTCCAAAGGAAGTTTTTGATTTCAAGTTAGCAATCACATGAGCTACTTCATTTTCGGTAACCGCACTAAAAAAGAAAGAAGACAAAACTAGATCATCATTTGGATGTTCTAGGTAAATATTTTCGATGTTTGAGGAAATTGGTGTGTGATTTTTAACTATATCTTTGAAAAACAGATTAAAATTATTTGCAATATCCGCATCGCTTTCTGAAACCGTATTTTCTGAAAACTCTATGCATTTAAGTTCATTTCCGCCATTATGTTTTCCTAAAAGATTGTTAATGAGGTTCCATTGCTGTTTTGGATTAAACCTACTATCGTTAAATTTTTTCTTGTAGTATGCTTCCTTTTGTTTACTAATTTAATCGAGGATATCTTTCTGCATACTTTTGTAGGCGATCTTTATATTTGGTAGATGTAATTTGGCTTTGTTCTTAATATAGAATTCATTTTTAGCATTAATTTTTTGGCACAAGTGGTCAGTCATCCATGGTTTAATTTTTTTGTACTTTCGCTTTTGTTTTATGGATTTACTAGAAGAAACATGACCAGATAAAATGTCAATAAAATACCGAAAAGCGTCTGAAGGACAGTTACAGCTATAGACAGAATTCCAACTTTCAGCGGCGAGACAATCATTAAGCAACGTGTAGTTTATTTCCTGAAGTAATTGAATACTCGAACTTTCATTTTTTTGTTTACTATTTTTTAATAAGTCCAGGAAAGACACCCCCGTTGCAAAATGATCGCTAACATCCCATTCGAGTAAAAACGAACGCATATTTTCAGAACTTTTGGCACGAACAAAAATATGGTCTATACAGGTCTTACTGTAATCTGTTACTCTTGTTGGCACATTTATAAATGATTCAAACCCCAGAGACGATAAAAGGAGCAAATAATCATCACAGCTAGACGGGAAGCCCAATATATCAATATTCATATCACCTATCATGCAAATGTTGTTACTGTTCAATCCACGAAGTAGATCCTCTATATCTCTCAGAAATATATCTATATATGTTAAGAGAAAGAAATGGCTTTAAGGAAAGCAAAACTGAACTAATGCTATTTACTACCAAATCAAAGATACAAGCCTTCGCTATACTCCGAATCAACGTTCAAAAGCTTTTGCTTTCTTCCAGTACAAAATATCTAAATGTTATTCTAGACCCTAAGTTTAACTGCAAACTGAATATTGAAGAAAGGGTTAAGAAGGCCTGCATCGCTTTCTATGCCTCTGGTAAAACCTTTAGGTCTTCAATCTAAGATCATTTTGTGGACATACACACCGATCCTCATGTATGGTTCTATTATATGCTAGCCTGCTTTTACCAAAGCATACAACATCGATAAATTGAATAATGTACAAAGAGCCACGGGGGCTCTAAGATCTTGCCCAACTGATGCCTTAAGTCTTTTCCTGTACCTTTTACCACTTGATTTACACATTAATTTTCTAGTATCTTGCTCTGCATTAAGACTAAAGGAAGCGAATCTCTTGGATTGCCAAACCTTATTGCAACAGCAATATTAAGGAGTTGATTCTAGAGATCTTTTCGAAACTCATTGGCTACAGCACCTCTTAAATGGGAATCAGTAAGACGAAAGACTTTGACACAACTATCTGTACGGATGGCTCAAAAAATAGAGTGTGTTGTTGGTTCAAGAATGTTCTCTGTGCATTTGGATATATCTATGTAGGTTGCTTAGGCAACCCGACTTTGCGAGATTGTTTTTCAAGCTGAATTACTGACTATAAGGGAACCAAATAAGATCGAAACCACAACCGGAATACGGCTATTATCACAGACAGTCAGGTGCATGTTAAAGCCATTGATTCTAATACATCATACTCCAAATTGGTGCAGCAATGCCGGGATGAACTTGCTAGTGTCAATATTAACTACAATATCACTCTACTCTGGGTTCCGGATAATGATGACATTGATGGGAATGAACGGGCGGACGAGCTGGCCAGGCAAGGATCAGACCTTCACAACTCACTTGCGGGAAGAGTCAGCATTCCGCTCAGAGTTATGACAGGCAAAATTCTCTCAATTTTTCTTAGCGAATCAAACCGAAGGTGTAGCAGTTTAACTAACTGCATTTTATGTAGAAAAATTTGGCCAGCCTATAATAAATCCCGAACGCTTGATCTAAAATGCAGACCCGGGCAAGACATAGCCAGGATCGTAGCCATATAGAAGCAGGATAGGAGAGCATGCAGCGAAACTAGGCATTCTTCACAAAACTCACTGTCATATCTGTGGGGACCAGCGGGAAACGGAAACAGTCCTCCATTTCTTCTGGAAATAGCCCTGTTCTGGCCAAATTTAGAGCACAATCATAAGGAATGGCATCTTTTGACGACATGGAAGAACTTTCGGAATTGAAGTTGAAAGACTTGATCTCTTTTCTCAACGCGAGGAAATGGCTCTAGAACGAACTTCGATTATTTCTGTGCCGTGCCCTTATATCCCGAGCTAGCGGACTGAGAGCTTTTGACAGAAGCTTACAGAGCGAGAGGCGGGATAATCACTCAATCGGATTGGCTACTTATTCAGTACCAATCAACAAAAGCTGCCTAGCTTGTCACAGTGTAGATGGTATCGGATGAGTGTAGTAGTCCAGCTTAGTGAGTGATCCAATTTCCGGATGATTCTGCAAAGCACACACACAATAAGATACATAAAAATCTACTAGGACCTTTCATTTTTTTGAACTTTATCCAAACTGGATGACTTCGTGATAGTGTCTACAATATTGCAAATCAATTCCATCCACATACGAGTTATGGTGTCAAAATGACGCACTTCAGCGCTAATTGGGCCACAGGGCTAGACTGAAGATGATGGCCATTTCTACCTACCTACCTACGCAAAATGTTATTGGAAGACATAGATTAGTACAATCTTTTATCTTATGCAAAATAGAACTGAAAATACTTTAGAAGTTATGCAATTAAATACAAAGGATTCAATTATGTTACAAACAATTTCAGAAGTATAAGTTACATTATTACCACATTAATAGCCTTTCATCTACGATTTGCGAAGAACTGATCAGTTCTATGTGTGACAGAGTGCCAGATTAAAAAAAAATCCAAATACTATTCGGTGTCAGTGGACTATACTCCCGAAGAATCTCATTACGTTCAACTAACCATATGTGTTCGATATATGGAAGGATCGATGCCAAAATAAAAATTTCTCAGCTTTTTACCAAACTGTAGCCATACCGGAGAAGCCATAGCAAAGGCTTTACCAAAATTTTTAGGTTAAGGTCATTCTCTCAATTTAGTTGGAATGGCAGCTGATAACTCTTGTACATGTACATATATCGACTGTTCAATTCTTTGATTTTGTTCAGAATTTATATACGCTACCAAATTCTGACTGCAAAATTATCGTAGAAAACTTTTTTTAAACCAAGCCTAGTGAAGTCATACTAGTTGGTCTTGTCGAGTTGAAGCTACGAAATCCATTGTTGCCAGTTATTTTGAAATCGAAGAAGCTCTTACCAGCGTATCTTCTGGGATAAGGAGCAAAAAAACAACGTGTGGAATAAATGGATAGATAATTTTCCACTTTCCTCGTTTCCACCAACATAAATTTTCAATTTTAACTTTTCTGTACTTTTAGAGAAAAAAATCAGAAATATATTTTTCACATTCAGCTGAACCACCCTTTATACAAAATATGACTTCCCGTGATGGACAGTAATATTTATTCTTTTAGGAAATATTTGGTTCAGTCCCTTTTCGCCTTTGTCGTCATTACTCACACCATTCATCCATTGTGAACAGATGAAGGATGTTGATTCACCATAAAACTTTTGCAGCTACAAAAAAAACATCTTAAACAAAATTGATTTTCTACTTTTTTTTCGGAAGACTCACCCTGTGATTTTTTTTAATCAAATATTTTTGGTCGAGATTTTAGATTTCATTGAATTAACATAATTTAATACGGAAAATATTAAATAAAAATTCAAATATAAGAAATTGAAGAGTAGCCTGGCTTGCTATACTTTTCGACAAATGTATGGTGTTTGATTGATAAATATTTGAATAATGGCAAGTTGAGGAGTGAGATAGGCACATTAAAGAAATTTGCGATTTTAAAACATGATTGATGAATCAAGCATTCAAGAAATATTTAGAAAAATAATGAAAATCACAAATTACACTAATTTTTATGTATTTTTTTTAACGTTATCCTCAATGCTATTAAAAATAAATATTTTTTGATTTAAAATAGCTTTTTTTCCTTTGGTCCACGAAAATTGGCGTTTCGTCCCGGCGATCTCACATGGACTGTAAGGACCTTGTCAATACACAATTTTTGTTAAATTCAGTTTATCTTACATCGATTTTTTGTTTGACAAAAGTCGAATGTGAACTATGCCCAACCAAGATTAAAATTGTAATCATTAACGTTGGAAGAATTTGCCCGTGGCCTGGCATTGATAATTGATTCTATATGAAGGTTTTATAATACAAATTCTATACACTACTAAATATTTTTCGTTAAAAAAAAAGGTCGACTGCGCCATGGTTCAAAAAGACACACTTTTTAATATGACACACTTCATATCAAAAAAAAAAACATCAAGATACAGAAATGTCTACGGAGGTATTCATCCACTTTCCAAAATATTTCTGAAATACCCAAGATTCGGGTCAAAAAGTCCCGACATGACCACGTTTTCTGCAAGTGGTTCCTACAGAGGTCAAATATAACCTTGTCAATTGTGGTTACTTCGGAAGCATCTAATACTCTATTGTCTTAGACATAGTGACGAAAGTCGCAGTGTGCTGCTTCTATACATGTGCATGCGTTAATAGCTAACACGATACTTCATATAAGGGACATACAGTGGGATTCTTTCCCTAGCCTTCACTGAAGTTAAAGCAAAAAATACTTACTCACTTATCCGGCTCCCGATTAATAAAGGGTCTCTGCCTGAGATATTGCGGTCTTCCATCGGTTGCGATCCCTCGCGAGCTTCCTCCAGTCGTCGGGACCAAGCGCTCTTGCGTCTTTAACCGCCTGGTCCATGTAGCGGAGGTTCGGTCTTCCTCGTCGTCTCGAACCTTGGGGCTGGGATTCGAAGATTTTCGTTGTTGTCCATTCGCTCGATGTGACGGAGCCAGTGAAGTCGACATGTTTTGGCTCTTTGAACTACATCCACATCTTGGTACAGCTCGTATAATTCACGATTGAATTTTCTCCTCCATTCGCCCTCTTCGCCTTCGCAAGTGCCCAGTATCAATTCCCCTTTTTTACTTATTATCCAGAACTCGGCGCCGTAGAGTAGGAGTGGTAAAATTAGGGTTTTGTATAGCGTGTACTTAGTCTTTCGAGAAAGGAGTTTTGAACCCATTTGTTTGACCAAACCGAAGTAGCAGCGGTTCGCTAGGGTAATTCTTCGTCGGATTTCCGCTAAGGTGTCGTTCGTGAGATTGATGTATGTTCCGAGGTAGGTGAACTCCTTGACTACCTCGAAATTACTGCTACCAACAGTGTCCAACAGTGGCGATGGATAGCTGAGGCTTTGCTTGTTGATAGCATATACTTTGTTTTGTCCTCCTTCACTTCAAGACCAACGCGTTTCGCCTATTCTTCAATAGCTTTGAACGCTTCTAGCACAGCTCGCTTGGAGCGGCCGATGATGTCGATTTCGTCCGCACAGCCAAGCAGTTGGGAAGACCTGTTGAAGATAGTGCCTTCCAGGTTAACACCAATCTTGCGCACTATTTGCTCCAGGACTAGGTTGAAGAAATCACATGTCTGGAATAGATCGGACGAGCTGCTACCCATTTGCACGTTGCACCGCGTATTTTGTAACGTCATGCGGCATAGCTGGATCAGTTTTTTCGGGATCCCGAGTTCCGACATTGCCAATAGAAGCTCTTTGCGACTTATGCTGTCATATGCGGCTTTGAAGTCGATGGAAAGATGGTGGGTCTCGACTTGAAATTCGTTTGTCTTTTCCGGGATTTGCCTCCATGTGTAGATTTGGTCTATCGTTGATCTGCCTGGCCTGAAGCCACACTGGTACGTGCCGATCATAGTGTTGCAGAAAGTTTTTAGACGCTCACATAGTACGGTGGATAGGATCCTGTAGGTAGGCAACAGCAGGGATATGCCTCTGTAGTTTGTGCAGGACATAAGATCGCCTTTTTTGTAGATTGGGCATATGGAGCTATTTGACCAGTCGTCGGGCCCCTACTAGTTGAGGTCTTCTCAAACAGACAAGTTCCAATTTGGAATTGTTAATCCGGATGCCCCATTAAGGGTAGAATTGGAACTGTAGCATACAGGGGGGATTTGAGTTTGTTTGATTCCCTTAATAATGCAGCGACTAGGCACGCTTGCAGTGCTCAGGCATTAGCTCGCCGTGGTGTGGGATCTTGCTGCATGTAGGTAACCCTCTGCTATCAAATTATCGTGCCAAAATTTCAAAACAAAATATGTTTTGTCCACCTTCACCTTCAGGCAGAAACAAAACACAGAAAATAGAAAATTAGACTATATAAAAAAAATTAGGCTATTGCAAAAAAATTTTGTCTTTAAGAGAAAAAATAGTGTTACTCTGAACCAGTTATACCGCTGTCAATTTTTGTGTCAAGAGATCTTAGTTGTTGTGATCACTAAATGAACCCTCCCGTATCAACGACTTATGGTCGTTTTCTCCATGACTACCCCTTTTCTCCTTTATGTTGGAGTAGTCCCAAATCTTATTTCTCTTATCTCTCCAAAATCATCAACTCATCTCAACGAATATTTTTTTTTGTTTGTTTTAGTTCATTTTAGATTTCATTTATTAGGTGCTATATCAATTTGACAGGAGATTTGAAATTCATTTGATTAGTAAATTTAGAACAAAATATAACTTATTTCTATACATTATTTGAATCTGACTATATGTTAGAAATATAACAGATACTTTAAAATAATTAAATCTTTTTATCCGGCAAAAAAAAAAAAACAAAGATCATATATAGGTACATATACAATACATGTATATACATATGTATGTACAGTGTAGTTAAAAATAAAAAATGTACTCGTACTCACGTTTTCTTTTCTGTACGGAAGGTTACCTTGGGGTTCCGGAGCGACGAAGTTTGTGCACAAATTTCTGCTTCTCGGTTCCTTCTGCTTTTTAGTTTTAATTTTGTTCAATTTAAGGTTAGAGAGTTAAATTTATATAGTTCCTTATATATATACATATTTATATACATATATATACATATATATATATATGCACGTATATATGTTTTTCTTCGCTTTTATTTCCAGTGCGAATATAGATATTTAGCTAGCCCTATACTATTTTTTTTTTTTTTGACTTTAAGTATATGGCCACTTTTTAGAAAAAAAATAATTATCTATGTTATAAAATCTCGAAAAATTTTGTAATATTATTAGTTTTTAATTAAGTTTTACGCTTCTGTTTTATATATAATTATATTATGTTAGGCAGGATTATTCTTCGCTGGTTCGTTTGGTGTTATGTACTGGTACTTTCGTAAATTTTGTTAGAGCATCAGGTGTTGTTTTAAATGTTTTTGTTCTTTTAGCTGGACGACAATTTGTGGTGCCCTCATTCAGTAAATTTTGTCTTGGATTTTGGACCCTTAAATAAAATTTGTCGTAGTGGATGCCTCTGGTAACCAGTTTTATGATCGGAGATCGTAATGGTAGCCAGGCTTTGAGGTCATCCACTGTGAAACGACAGCTAGAGATAAAAAATTGTGATTAAGTGGCTTTTTTTTCACAGCACGCGCTTAAGTTACCTATTTTTTCAGTTTCTTAGCAAGTGTACTACACGATCGGCTCAGTCGCTATGATCTTTTTCAGCCTTTTCGGCACAACGGCAACTCTCACGATCCCGATGGCAAGGATTATATGATTTTACCAAAAACTTATTTAGTTTTGTACACCAGAATATACTCGTATGTATCTTGATAGGTATACACTACACAAACTTTATTTCTTAAGAACACTAGACGACACGTGCAGGCAGCTAACGAGGTGATCGGATTAAGAAAAAATGTGAGTGAAAAGATGGTGAAGCTCGAATTTCCTGCTCTGCTAATTCGAAACCAAAAAAACTTCTTCGAATTCGACTGAACGGATTTGTATGCTTGTATTATAAATCCGAAGTGTACAAACTTCCGTTTTCTGGATTACCCAAGCAACACAATTGCCTCTTACAGATATCTTGAAAAGTTATTTTCCAAGTGTTTTCAACTCTTTGAATAATCTTAAAGAGGTCTGTAATACCCAAAAAGGCCTAAAGGGGAGGAGTCTATTGTATTGAACAAAGAGTTCTAAGTAAAGTATTTATAAGACTTCATAAAGATCATTTTTTGATTAATCTATAAAGACACTTTCAAGTGGTTTTCAAGATGTTTATATTTTTGAGTAGAAAGATTGAACTGCGAAGAAGAAAAATGTATAAAAAATGTCTTTCTCTTTCACCCAAATACAAATTTAATGCAATTCAAATAAAATGGATTGACTAATATAAATACACAAACATGGCGAATTCTTTCCTTCAATAATTTATTACTGGATTACGATATTCATTGTATACCCTTTTTATGAGTGTGTGTTTTGATTTGCGAGAGAAGATTTAATTTGAAACCGCATACTCTACCCTACTTGAAATTAACGCGCCTTCAAATAGAATAGTATTTACAAAGAAATATTCAGAAAAATAATGCTATAATAATAAAATGCCTTCAGAATCAAAAAAGAAATGACGTTTAAGTATGCAATAGATATGGCCGATTCATGTATGTGTATGTGTCGAAGGTATTCCTACCTACAGGGTGCTTTATTTTATGAAAGGTCTTTTTTTGTTCGATCTGAATAATTTTAAAATGTAAAATAATTTCAGCAAATAACTACAACTCAAAAGGTTTACAAACTGAGCGACATATTAGCACTTACGTCTTTAGAATTTTGTATGAAATAAAATGAAATCAACTTTTTTATTGTATATTGTGATGCTAAGATCTCCTTTATACTACAAAACACGAAGAAACATAATAATTGTTTGAAGAATGATTCCGGAATTTTTATTGCATTTTTTTCAAAATTTAAATGTAAGTTGACAGGTTTTATACATCTTACAGAGAAAAGATACAAAAAGACATATATGAAAATAAGTGAAAATATATGTCATTCCTTAATTTTTATTTCACAAAGTGTTAAACTTCCTGGATTAAAAATCTGTTAGAAAGATATGCTAACTTGACATTTTATTGTTGCGTCAACATTCTATCAAGATACAAAATATTGAGTTCAACTGTCAACCGACTAAAGAATCACTGAAAATTCAGAAAATTTGATATTATACATAATCAAAATAATATTCATTATCAATTTTATTTCAACATTTCTTTAATATTCTGCCAAAGTTCTTCAAATAACAACATTTCCTTCTTTCATTTACATACATCCATAGAAACTGATGACTTAGTATAGTAAACGATAAAACATAAAAATCTAGTAAATAATAATTTTATCTTCAATATACGTTTAACAATGTCACCCTTTAAAAAAAATATGTATTTTATACAGATACGCCATCCATTTGTTAAGAACTCTTTAAAATATCTTAAGCACTTCACAATAAGATATCGAAACTTAAATTCAAAGCAAAGAGTGAAAAAAGTGTATACAAAGAGTAAAAGAAGAATATAGCTGTTTACAATCACTCAAATTCAAAGAAAAAAAAGAGCAAACAAAGTGTAAGCAAAGAGTAAAAGATAAAGATAACAAATTCACAACAATTAGGCTAGGCGCGCACATTCAATTTTTAGTTTTGCAACTGTTTGTTACGAGCAACTAAAAAATTTGTGTTTTGACACAAACTAAACGATTGCCTAAAATGAGTTCGCTATTTTGTGTAACATATAATTATACGCACCTGCGCGAACATTCAACCAAATAGTTCATCTGTTTTCTTTAAGCAACCAAACAGTTGTGCAGTTTTGCTTGTTTTTTGTTAAACGTAGTTGAGTTGTTTTCTTTAAACAGAAGAAAGAAAAAAAGATTTTCGCTTGGTTTCACAATTGTTAGGCGAAACAAAACATTTTTTTTTTTTTCAACCAAAGAGGAAAGTTGATGTTAAGCTTTCATAAATACGTTTTAGTGAAAACTTCCACAGAATATCTTCAAGATGTATTCGAAAGATTAAAATGAAAACCTCTTTCAGCATTTTAAAACTACTCCTTTTAAAGAGGTTTTATAGAGGGTACATAGAGAGTCAATATGGTGACATTTGTCATGATTATCTCTAAGATGTTTTAAAGAGCATTTAATTATACTATAACAAAAAGAACATTTTAAAGAGCAAATTAGGAGGTCATAAAGTGAAATGGTATTAAGAAGATTGAACTAACCGCTTGTAAAGAGCTGATACATTTATTGAAGTACTCTCCAAGAGTTTATGTGTTGCTTGGGTACCCTGTCCGTTTAATTTAAAATTGTGCAATTTATTTAATTTTTTTTTTTTTTCAAGTGGGTAAAATTTAATTTTTTTCCTATCTATATTCCAATGGGCACGCTACAGAACAGTCAATTGATATGGGCTTCTACTTTTCGGACAGCGATCAGTGGTGACATTGATGTGGCCTAGGTGAACGAGTCATCAGCATACAGTAGGTTTTCGCATCTTATTGGAGAAAGTTGGTGGAAAGTCATCAAGTTGTAGAGGAAGGAGCCTAGTTTTGAGCCTTGTGTGACTCAAGCTCTGATGGTCTTCATGCCTTCTCAACATCCAGAAAGCATCCGACGGTGACAGGATGACTTTTAAGGGCTCTGTTGATATCGTGTTGGAATTTAAGCACTGGAAGGTTGAGTATTTTTCTCGAAAGCTGAATTGCATGAAATTTTCACTGCAGAATTTCTTCAGTCTTCGGAGGATTACTTCTTCCAGTAATTTACTGATGTTGTTGAGAAGTGATATCGGCCTGTAGCTGGAAACTAGGTTGGAAGCACCTATTTTCGGAATTGGCACAATCTTCGTTGTCTTCCACTTCTGGAGGACTTAACAGTTGTTGATGCAGTTGTTTAGAATGATTGTGAGGAAAATCATTACTGCATGTGGCGACTTTTTTTCAGGATGTAGCAGGAAACACCATCTGGTCCAGCAGACTTTTTTGGTTGATGAATAGTTGTTTCCAATGCTACGTGGTTGTCCGTGAAAATGATTTCGTTCAGGGTCTTCATCACACTGAGGTACCTCTTGTCGGGATATCGTTGCTGGGTGGCCATCCTTCTCATTAGCTGATTCTGGCAATTGACGATGTTCTGCACTGCTTCTATGTACAGATCCTCGTTCCTATAATATTTTGCTCGCTGGCGGTCGAGGTAGAGTCCGATGCAGATTCTTAACACCTTCCTCTCGAAGATAAGGGGTTCCTTCATCGCTGTCTTTGAGAGCGTGAACCAGACTCTGAAACTATAGCTGATAACTGGCCGCTCGTGTTTTTTGAACATGAGTACCTTCGTCTGTTGGCAATGTCCTGATCTTCTCCTCTTCAAGGAGTATATGTCCAGCTGGCATTTCAGAGTACACTTTTTGAGTGCGGGTTGAACGTTCGCAACTCGTTGAAATTCCTTGTGTCTGCAATGGTGGATCCACCTGGAAGTCTCAGAACCAAGTTTCTGCAAGTAGTTGCTCAGCGACATCTGCCATCCGTTGTCTCCTGAAGCAGATAATAGATGCCCCATTTCTTGTATTAATCGAACAGTCTATTTATATGGGCCTCTTATTTCCGGACAGCGACTAGTCGTGATATTGAGGTTGCATAGCGAGTCATCAGCGTACAGCAGGTTTTCACAGTCGGTTGGGATGGGTTGGTCTGACGTCATCAGGCTGTAGAGGAAAGGGCCAAGTTTTGAACCTTGTGCAACTCCGGCTTTGATATTTTTCATAGTTGATGAACTGTTTCCAAATAATGCACAAAGAAGTTCCTGGAAGGACGAAAAGAAAAAAAATATTTTTATTAGTGACGAGGGTAGATGAAGCAGATGTACCTACATTGTGTGTAAGAGTGTCTAACCACACGCTATTGAATGCTTTTTCGACATCAAGAAAGCATCTGGCGGTTACAAGATGACTGTTGAGGGCTATGGTGGTGACATGCTGGAACTTCAGGAGCGGGTGTTGCTTCTCCCTAAAGCCAAACTGGCTGTCCTGTATTATGTTGTTCTCTGTAAAACTTCTTAAGTTTCCTTAGTATCAGTTCTTCCAAGAGCTTGCTTAAGTTGCTGAAAAGTGATGGTGACCTGTAATTAGAGATCATGTTGCTGACACTTTTATTCGAGATCTCCACACTCTTCACGATCTTTACTGTTTTCTATTTTTAAGAGAAGTAGTTATTGTTGACACAATTGTTCATGATGATGGTTAGAAGGATCAAAACTGTATCTGGCATTTTCCTTGTGATAAAGTTGGATATTCCGTCTGGTCTGGTTTACTTCTTAAGCGTGCAGCTACTGATTATTTCAGCTATTTCTTGTGGGGTGCTCAGGTTTGAGCTGTCAGATGGGTCACTCGCTGGATTGGTGTCGCTGAATATTGCTCTATCCGTGTTAAGTGACAGGGTTTGTTGGATGTATTCCTTCACTTCATCAAGAAAAACTTGATCTGCAGATGGGTTGGGGATGATATTTTCTTCCAAATGTTCAACTGATTCCTTGGTGATATTGGTTTCAGGCATCGGTGGTGTCTTCCTAATCAGTTTGTGGCTCTAAAATACTCGGAGATTTTTCATGTACTGGACTTGCATAAGTCTAAATTGGACGAACGAATGCTTAGTAGCAAATAATCTTCACATCGGGTCTCTTTGAAGTAGCTTCACAAGATAATACTTTTGAGAGACATAAATCCAGATCTTGCGTCTCCATTTTTATGCTAAAAATTGTCCAAATAAAAACGTTCATAAATACTTCACAGCAGTTTTCGACTCGATATGAAGACCGTTTAAATCCATCATTCTTAGGTTTTCCCAGTTGCGTCTCAAATCTGAATTTCCTCGTCTAACTGGGATGCTTAATAGTATGGTTTCACATTTTCCATAGTTGCTTTGAAGCTTCCAGTCCGTACAGTAGGTTTTAAAAATACATATTAAATTTCGTTTGGAGTTGTGTTTGAATGTCTTGACTTTTGGGCCACTTGCATGAAGTTTAGCATCATCGGCAATTGCTAATGAATTATCGAGCTCTCTGAGTATATCAGAAATGTATATGTTGAAAAGGTTTGTTTCCAGACAATGTACCTTGTAAAAGACCATTCGTGGCACTAAAAAAGTATTGTTTAATTCAGAGATTCTTTCTTTTGCCGCACTACACGAATGTGGAATGCTTTACTTTACTCTTTTTTTTTTTTTTTATAATCTACCCGCGCTCAAGGGATTATGATTACCCTTTAAATATTTCAACACAGCGCGGGCGTGAAGTTACGGAAGAGAAAGAAGGATAGGAAAGATGTGTGGCACGATGTTCTGAGACTGAAGGTTGTTGTCTCAGATATTTTATCTCCAGGGATGGCGGCTGAACTAAAGCGGAGAATGCCGTGTCTTATTTCTATGTCGCTTATAATTCACATTATTGCTCTCTCGATATGATATTTCGACATTCACACTGTGCTCAAATATTTTGCTTGTTGGCTCGCATGATATTTTTGTGTCATCATATTGTTCTAGCATGATAGTCCTCTCTCAAGATAAATTTTTGTCGTATGCGGACCGGTGACTTTCCGAAAATCCGACAATTTTGCTTGTCGAATAATTTACTCATCCAAAAAACTGACTCAAGGCTGCAGGTCCGGATCCACTTGCTGCAGATAATATTGTGACTTGCCATCGTGATTTGTCATTAATGTCTGAGAAATAACAGGCAGAATAACAAACCATTAAACCCTATGAAACAACATGGCCGCTAAAAAATGTTAAAATCTACTATTCTCTACTCTACACACATACAAAATCAAAATCTATTCTTACTCTACTCATATTAAAAAATTTCTCTCACCTTTGAAACTGAACTATAGTTTAGTCTTGAAAAATTTATTAAAAGATCAAGTTTCACAAAATTTGTAAATACCCACCTACACATTATGCTTCTCAGCACCACTCTCCATGAACCTCAAACAAGCTTTTCATCCTGAATTTTGACTGCTCCTCATTGCACAGAAATTAATTCCTCGGCAAAGGGTACTTAGATGCGCTTCAAATTCTCTCAGTATTTAATTACACCCGTCAAACCTTACGAGTGCCAGTTGCCAGTTCATTCAAAATAAAATTCAAATTTACTTAACGTCGAATCAACTTTCCAAAGCAAAAACTCATTATAAGGAGGCAAAAAAAAAAATACCAAAAAATTACATTCCTATTTTGATATTAAACGTTATGCAACCAACTTTTTATTATCCGTTCCATTAAAAGTTTACTGCTGCTCAACAACCCCAGCGCGCCCTCCCTTCTGGTGCACTATTATTTCTGAATGCAATTTTCTTCTGGCCATTATTCTTACCAAACATAATTTTCAACACCATCCCTCAACGCCGACGTATAACAAAACTTTAAAGGACCTCTGAAGAAGGATTTCCCAAAACTTTTCAGCCAGCATAAGAACTTTTATTCATTTTCCGTTTCTATAACTTATCCATAAGTTCCACCCCATGAACATTATGTTTATATAGACCGATATACCGTTCACATGCCATCTCTGTACGGATTAACTTCACAACTGTAACTGAGATGAAGATTTCTGTTTGTGCAGCAGCGCAAATCGATTTTCTATTACAATTGAAGTTGAGCAAGAAAAAAAAAACGAAAACCGAACAAAATCAACGAAATGAGAAACCAACACGAAATTCCATCTTTTGTGTTGCAACACTTCACTAAGTTTACGACGACAATTCCATCCGGATGCTGATGTGTTCCTGTAGCTTCATCGCCATTGCTAGCTGGCTCTCTGGCCTGGCACCTCATGTTGGTGGATTTTTCTTACTTTTTCTGTGCTGGCAGAGGAACCCACGAAGGTTACACAGCGGACGAACGTGCTGGAAATGATTAAAGAAGTATTAACAATAAAAATACAGAGACGAAAAGTGCTCCCCCAAATAAATTTTACCAAATCGGAAATGGATACTGTTTCTAGCCATTTGTCGGCCAAATCTTAATTGATATGGGGAGGGAGGTGCAGTGGACGAGCTTCGAGCTTGAGTGTGTCTGCTCTTGTCCTCGAGGGCCGATCTTTCTACTCTTTCAAATCGGTTTACTTTTAAATATTTTCTTGATGGAATTTACGAACAAAGTTTTCCATCGTCGTCATTATCATCATCAACTTCATCATCCCTTCATCTTACTCAGGGCAAACATTCGCACACAGAGAAGCAACATCCGGGCCAATAGTCGGCAATTAAATTCATTACCACGTACGCACTATGAAAGGGAATCAACTTTTAATCCGATGAAGCGAAAAGCGCTTAAATCGATACAACGACAAGAACATTGGGCGAATGTCGAGATGAACTTACACTTAATGCAGGGTTGGTCGCAGGAGAATTCTTAGGGCAAGGCAAACGACACGATCGATGGTGGTTTAAGGCGCCACCTATTTAAAGCTGTCATACCTGTCAATTATTTACTTTAAAATCGGTTTAAGCAAATCGACCACATCCAACCTGTGAATATTTTGAGAGGCAAAAGTCGACCCAACCTACTTCGTGTTCCTAGTTTTGGCAAAGTACGAAGTTCGATAGTCTAAGGAAAAAAAATACGATCCGCCCTCTTGCAAATTCTACGTTGGGCGCCTTTGAATACCTGGGGTTGTAAGAGTCTACGTGATGAACTGATCAAAAACAGTTCATCACTTGAACCAAGCCAAATTGTACCCTGGGTACTTATGTCACTGGAGCTGGAGTAGGAAAAATAGAGAATTCACCAGAGTTTCCTCAAGACCGCAAGTGACAAATAACAATTGACACCTGTCGGGTTTCAGGGAATCTTTGGCCAGATATATCAAGGAACAGAGTATCTACAGAACTCAAGCAGACCTCAATTGTCTCTCGTGGTTGGAACCCTTACGGGTCACAACTCACCGACGTGAGCAGAATGGGCGAGGGTTTCAGGACGAAGAGCTTGAAGAAGGTTCATCTCACTTCATTTGTGAATGCTTCAGCCTAGCCAGAACTAGAAATGAATACTTTTCCGACAAACTTGGCGAGGTCTCTAATTTTTCCATTAAAAAGTATTCTTAACTTCATTCAGAAATCAGGATGGTTCAGGGAGGCACCCCATACCTAATACTTCCACTAAATCCTTTCTCTTATCCTTCCAATACCTTTATTACCCACATTTTGGGCAGCACAATGGATCCATTGAGATCCGAGTGAGGTTATAATCTTGCAGCAGTATCACCCCATCTAACCCACCTTAATCTAAGATTCTGCAGAGAAAGACTGAGCATATATTCCTCTTAAACGGGCTCTAACAGGCATCTGTCCCAGTATAGGGATATTATCAAGATGCAGCCGAAATCATAGTAAGCCATCAACCATCCGAACAAATCAACCGAAACTGAAGGAGTTCGAAGAGTTTCGCGCAGTAGAATTAACTTAAAGTCAAGACTTCCCACCTTTTCCCTGACTTCAGAGCCGCATTCAATAGCAATCGTGGTGTCAGGAGCTTTATACTTGCATGGCAATGTAGTTCGTGGAAAACTGATGCAACTGTGTCTCTTCACATTGCAGAAAACTAGTGAATGCGAGACTCGACATAACTTACCCAGCTGCTCATCAAGGAAGGGCTTCTGCCTACGAACACGGTGGCTTCTCATCCTCTACGGTCAAGCGAGCACGCTGCTTTCATTCATCTAGATCAGATTTTGAGTGATGGAAATCTTTCTTTTTACCTTTAGATGACATCCGTCAAGTGGCTGTCGCCAGTGTTGTACACGTTTGTGCCCGTTTTATCGCATTTCCATGACTTTACGCAAGATTTCCGGTGATTACTGTTCGCGTTCCTGTCGAAGGTTCTCCTTAAGGAAGGACTTCCATTGTCTGATGCTTGTTGGTATAAACCCTTTAAGTAGCTCCAAACAAACAATTCTGAAATGATCAAATGGGGTGATTCTTGCTGTGTGTGCGGTTGCACCGTCTTGTTGAAACTACATGTTTTCCAAGCCTCGTTTATCCAACTCCGGCAGTAAGAGGTCGTTTATCATGGTTCATGTAGCGTTCACCAGTAACAGTGACCGTATAACCGATTGCGTCCTCAAAAAATACAACCCAACCACTCCTACTGCGTGAACGCCGCACCACACAGTGGCTTTGAGTGGATATAATGGCTGTTCGTGCATCACATGTGGATTTTCAGATTTTTTGTTATTGACGTGGTCGCTTAGTTGGAAGTACGCCTCGTCGCTCATGATGATTTTCGACACAAAATTTTCTTCCTCGTTGTTGAGATTAAGGATGGCTTGGCAGTAATTCACACTGACGTATGGTCAGCAGGCATTAACTGATGCCCTGTTTGCACTTTATACGGGAAAATGTGTAAGTCTTCCATTAAAATTCGATGTAGGGTCCTTCTGGTGAGGTCCAATTGTGTGGACCGTGTGTCGTCTGGTTAGTTTTTCTTCGTTCTCAGCGATATCGGCAGCGACATTTCCGGCCACGCCCTTTTTTGTGATTCCAGTTTATTCGAGTCGAGTAAGCCCTGGAACGGTTGCCAATTCGCCGCAACACGATTAGGAAATCGACGTCAAAATTCACGCTGCGCTAGCACTACCGACCGATTATTGATAAAAAAAAATTGACACAATTGTTCCACACTCTTGTGGAAATTGAGCAACATTGCATGTCTGTTTGTATACTGCAGCTGTCGAGTTCACTAATGACAAATATGATTGACGTACGACGCCATTTGCAAAAAGTATAGCATCTTCAAAACGGAGTTAAGTTGCAAAAAAGATTGGCTAGGCGAAACAGTAAACTACAGTCTTAAAGAAAATACCATCAAATGGTACACTGATGGATCCAGAACAGCTAAAGGGACTGGTGCTGCAGTTTTTGGGCCTAGAACTAAACTCTCCTTACCGATGGGACAGTCCACTAGCATATTCCAGGCAAAAGTAAATGCCATAGGCATATGTGCTGGAAGAAACGTCGCGTCGATAGGAAATATAAAAACCAAAACATTGCCATCATGTCAGACAGTCAGGCTGCACTAAAAGCACTAAGCTCCTACGCCATTAGCTCGAAACTTGTTTGGGAATGCGTGATAAAGCTTGATGAACTGGGCAAGAATAACACTGTCACACTTCATTGGGTACCAAGGCACGTTGATGTCCAGGGCAATGAAGAGGCAGACTCCTTACCAAAAAAAAAAGGTGCATCGACACCCCTTACAGGGCCGGAGCCCTACTGCGGAATAGGAGAAAATGTGATCAAAAATAAAACCAAAACAGAAGAGGAGGCAAAGAGATAAAAAATCTGGAAAGAACTCCCTAAGCTGAGACAGACAAAATTACTACTCGGGGACTACAACCGAGAGCGTTTTCTAACCTGCATTAGCTTAGAAATAACCTCAGGAAAATCACGGGGCTTCTCACAGGCCACTGTAAGTTGAGAAGACACCTCAACATCCTTGACCTAGTGAACAACGCGTCTTGCAGATTCTGCAACACTCACGAATAGGCACCTGACCACATACTGGGGAAATGTGATGCACTCGTGCATCAAAGGTATAGGTATCTGGGCAAGCACCACATAAAAGAGAGTGAATTATCATATCCAAATACTTCGATTCCTCAAAGGAACAAATTTGGAGGAAGAACTGTAATGATGATCCAACCTCATCCAGTTCTAGATGGGGGACACAATAGATCTTTAGTTCGCAGTGTTTTTATACCCCAATTTATTCATTCATTCATAGGGTGCCTAATAGCGACTGTTTGATATCCATTTAAGAAAAAGCCTTGACACTAGACTTCTGCCTACGGCTCAGCACGCCTACTGTAAAAGGAAATCGGTGGAATCAGCTCTTCATACACTGAAAGGAACCATAGAATCCTCCCTCCATCATAAAGAGTATACAGTGCCTGCTTTTCTTGGTATACAGGGTGCTTTTAAGAATGACGACACATCTGCAATGGCTAGCTCACTGTCATCTCTGAATGTAGAAGGTTCGCATGGAGAATCGATCAATCAAATGTTAACTAGCGGGTTTCCTGCAAGTCAAGATCTGTCAGTAGACGGATGCCCCTTCCTTGGTAGCGAATGAGCTGTTGAGATATCTGGAAGCAGAGAGGTGAAGAGTGTGGATGACATTGCTATTGCCGTATCAGGAAAGTATTCTCATTCTCTAAAAGATCTCTTATAATATGCCTTAAACTAGCTAGCAAACTGGGCCGATCGGTGTAGACTGGGTGTTAACTATCAGAAAACAGATCTTGTCCTCTTCTCTAGGAAATATAAGATACGCCATATAGAGCTAGTTCCATTAAAGTGTATCAATAATATTCTCCGACGAAGCGAAATACTGTGCCTTATTTTAGATAAGAAGTTAAATTGGACACCTAATCACCAGGAAATAGTTTAAAAGGCTACAGTAGCTTCTCATTCAAAAAAGCCATTGGGAATAAATGTGGGCTCCAACTCCGCATTACTCATTGGTTAAAAATCTCGGTAATCAGACTGGTTCTAAAAAACGGTGTGGCAATATGGTGGACAGCTCAAAAACACCAATTTCGTAATACCAAGCAAGGTCCAACTGTCAGTTTGTCTGTGCACGGGCGAAGTACTTCGCATGTCTCCCTTCACTGCATTTGACATTCTGTACCATCTAACACCTCTCGATAAATTCGGCAAACAAGCGGATGCAAAGAGTTATTTGTCTAAAAGCCTTTTCGCAATGGAACAATATTGAAACTGGCCACTCTATCATTCTAAACTCATTCGGTTGACTGCCAAATCGAATCGATAACACCATTTCTCAGATTCAACTTTCAGTTAACCATCCCTTCTAGAGAAATCTGGGAGGACATGGCATTTCTGAAAGATGATTAAATCTATTTTTACACCGATGGATTAAATACTAATGACGTCGCTTGGTGGCGCTGTTTACTCAGACAGAACAAATTTAAGTCTATCTTTTTGTAAACCCAAGCAATGTAGCGTATTCCAAGCGGAACTTTTGGCGCTTAAAGAATTCCTATCTTGGCTCAAAGAAAACGTCATATCGATCAAAGATATCCGCATCTTCTCGGACAGCCGAGCAGACATTAAATCTCTTGATGCTGTGTCTCTACCAGCGCAATAATAGCCCTTACCTGCCGATCGACTCTGGTGGCGATAGTGCAGCAGTTTAACATTCACCTCATTTCAGGAAATTGTAAATCTTGTAGACTCACCATAAGTGGAACAACAATTATACTATACCTTGTTAGCTCATGCTGAAACATGATGCTATAGAAGTGAAAAATCTTAGATAGAATAATACCAGGACATGTCTGAAGACAAAACACATCCGGCCGATACTTGATCTGAAGCCCTCGAAGAACTTGATATCTTATCACTTACGACAAACATAATAAGTAATAGGTGATTTTTTGCTATTTTCTTTTTGGCAACACTGGTTTTGACAGCTCACGCATGCTTTGTGTTTTGTGTCACTGTCAAACATCTTCAGTTTGATGAAAGAACAATTTTCGGACTTACCGCGATTATTAATTATATTTTAATCAAATTTGTATTTGATTTTACCCGACGTTTCGACAGGGTTTCACTTGTCGTGCTCACGGGTTTGACTGATGGCTTGTAGGTAGGTGACTAAATTTCGTACCAAATTTACATTATTGGACATTAAACCACCAACACGCTTACGTAGAGTGTGAACTGAGGAAAATATTGCAGCTGTATCGGCCAGTGTTAGTGAGGACCGTGAATTATCGATTCGCGCCGTTCGCAACAATCGGGCCTCTGTTACTCCACTATGTTGAAAATTTTGCGGAAGGATTTAGGTGTGAAGCCTTTCAAAATACAGCTGGTGCAAGAATTGAAGCCGAACAACCTACCACAACGCCAAATTTTTGGTTAATAGGCTCTTGGAAAGTTCGTTGAAGATCCACTTTTTTATCGAGGAATTGTGTTCAGCGACGAAGCTCATTTCTGGTTGAATGGATACGTGAACAAGCAAACCTGCCCTATTTAAAGTGAACAACAGCCTGAAGCATTGCAAGAGCTACCAATGTATCCAGAAAAAGTCACTGTTTGGTGCGGATTATGGGCTGGCGGAATAATTGGGCCGTATTTCTTCAAAGATGATGCGAATCGCAACGTTACTGTGTATGGTGAGAGCTACCGTGCGATGATAACAACCTTTTTTTTTGCTCAAAATGGAAGAGCTTGACTTGCATGACATGTGGTTTCAACAAGACGGTGCCACATGCCACACAGCACGCGTAACAATGGACCAATTGAGAGGCGAGTTCGGTGAACAGTTTATTTCACGTTTGGGGCCGGTCATTTAGCTGCCTAGATCGTGCGATTTAACGCCTCTAGACTATTTTTTGTGGGGTTATGTTAAGTCTCATGTCTATAGCGACAAGCGGATGGACCATTTGTGGCACAGAATTTATTTATTTAAACGATTTTCGTAGTAGCTGTATAGACTAGGAGGAGGTAGAATAAATTCCTCATTCCGTAGGTTCTATCTTCAAACGGTTTTTCTTCGAGGAACCTAGTGATCTAATTTGTATAGATATTTGCAATCTCCCTGGCTTCATAAGTAGCTTTAAATGGTTCAGCGGGTAGAGAGAAAAACTCTAGATTCATGTGGTATCACAATGGACCAACGAGCAAGCGGGTCAAGGTCATGTGATTTATCTTGGTGACCAATTCACGACGCTTCTACCAGAGATAACCTTACCCTCAAATCGTTTATGCAGATTGTCAATTGTTGCATCCGCTCTTTGGCGTGTTGCTCCCGTCTTGCTGAAAACTGAAACCATATCTCGTCAAGTTGCATATGATTTAATTTGGGCCAAAAAAATTGTTTATCATCATTCTGTTGCTTTCGAAAAAGTACGGACCAATGACGCGACGCCCCACTCTGGCCTAAAATCCATACCATACGCTAACTTTTTGAAGATGTATTGTCTCCCGGTGAACCTCGAATGGGTTAGTTTCGTTCCATAGATAGAAACTTTGCTTCTTAACAGAGCCATTTATCCAAAAAAGCGCCTGGTAGCTAAAGATGATTTTTCGGCCAAATTGGGGGTCCACTTCCAAACGCTCCCAAGCCCAGTCAGCGAACATACGGAGTTTTCTACGGTCAATAACTCAGTTAGATCTTATACGGATGAAGACTGAAATTCCGACGCAAAATTCCTAGCCAAGTAGAAGTCTACGAAAGGCGGAGTTCTTGTGCACGGCGAGGAATTGACTGCCTCGGGTTCTGCTGTAGATTTTCACGGACCGTGGCGATTTTCTCGGCCAATCGTGTGTTCCTTTGACGTACGAATATAGGCTGATTCATTACCGAACCGGTACTCTCAAATTTGGGCACCAACAGTGACATCTACCGTAAAATGGGCGCAACGCGCGCAACATTTTCACCAACGAACATTCAATATTGATAACAAAGTTTTACCATTTGGACGCCTTGTTCAATTATGTTACTTGCCATGCTGATTTGGCATCAGTTACTGAAAAATTAGCAATAGATTAGACAGATGTCACCAAATCAATATGATCGCCAAAATCTACCTGCGCCAATTCCAAAGCCATTTCCTTAAGCTGATTCAAATTTCGTCGCTGTCAGAAAACCTAAACCGTCAATGTCGATGCGGCCATGGTCCCCCTCTCTTTGCAGAAAAAGAACCCAACATTAAACAACATAATGGTATTGGTGTTACTGACCATACTCATTGGATTGCTCCATTTATTTCAAGGATGATATCCATTTAAGGCCATCACACTGAGATATCGAACTGGCCTTCAATACATCAAGGAAGGATACTCACTACTCAGCGGACCATTCAAAATGGGGTTGTTGCGTGTTGGTTTTTTCTTTTTTTAATTTCGCCCGTCCCCAGGGTCTCTAGTTTTTATTACATATTTGTAAGTTCTATCGCCATTAACTTACGAAAACAAGTTCAAATCCAATCGGAAAAACATAGTTGTGTGGGAGCCCCGCACCGTTTAAGATTACTTAGCCATGTCTGTCATTTTGGTTTTCACAGCTTAAGCAGCATTTTTGCTTTGTTCCGGATTTACTCTGCGGGCGTTTGTTTTTTTTTATTGTACAGCCCTAACATGCAACCAACTATAATACCGAAATCATCCAAACGAAAGGACTAACAGACGGCGGCCAGCGGCGGCCAGTGGCCACATACGTGCTCGTAAAGAAACTATATTGTATTCGAAAGTCCTTTTGAGTTTTTGGCGTTATAATTTACTGGCGGCATGATTTCCTTCAATTTATGTAATTGAAACATGCAATGTGGGTTCTGCCTTTCAGAAAGTCTGTGCGGGTGGGTGATAGCTGCTGCGTTTAAACTTGTATAAAAGCCAAAATGTTTCAATCTCGATTATAAGATTAGATAGGGAAATCAAAGGCACATACCTATTATGCGGTCGACAAGTCATGTGGAGCCGTTTTATTTTAAGTTCGTTTCTTTTAATGTCATTTCACCCCATGAGGTTCTTATCTAAAATTCTTTGAATGTGTTACTTCACCCATTCGAATGCTGAGAATGAAGGAGAACAAGGACGAACACGAAGATTGCTATAAGGACAAACGGGTAATTTTAAGGTGCTCTAGTTTGCTTAAAGATTTATTGGGAGGGGGATTTTTCGACATGACTGTGTCGCTTACATTCGGAATATATCAAGCCAGAGGGGTTGGGATCATGATTCTTTTTGAAATTACATTTAAATCCGTATCCCTGTATGTAATGTATCCCGGATAGCTACATTACGTGAATACGTTATATGAATAAAATGTTTTGGATTGTGTTCATGTTATTATCCAGTCAGCGGGGGATTCTCTGATTCTCTATTGTTTGACAATCCTAAAGCGGCGTTTAATTGGAATTTGCTGTTCGTGCTACATTAAGTTAAGTCTAATCTTCTTTTTTTCGATTCCTGTAGGGAGATGTTAGCCTTTTAGGAGGCAAGTTTTAGGCCAGACATACTATCTTGAGAGCATTTTATGAACCGAAATATGAATTTATTGACCAACTTGATTGCTATAAATATTGACTGGTCACAATAATTACAAATTACAAATACAACGTATTTGTTAACAGAGGGTTTTCCAATTGGAACTTGACGACTTTGAAGTTTTATTGCAATAAATGACCAAACTGTCAATGTCCAAACATTCAGCAAAAACATTTTCTTTATGCTGAAGTTCACCAACGAAGAACATTTACAGCAACTATAAGAAGCTGAACCCCAATTAGCGCTCGAAATTCTCGTCTCAGTACAGAAGCAATTCCTAGTGTAGTGGACAAATTTGAGTCTAAATTTTCGGTCTTGGATGTCCCCGTGCTAGTGAGAAGACGTTAATTCGCGGATGGGGCTCTAGAAATGTTGGAAGAAGATGACCAACATCGCCGAAAAATCATTTTTAATGATGAAACGCTGTTTTGGCTAAACGGCTTGGCCAACAAATAGAATGTGCCTTTTCGTCAGGTGATAACACCCATGTGCTTCAAGAAACACCACTTTCTCCACGTACGAGGGCGGTCCGATAAGTACTTCGCCTCACCGCCCGATGGTGATAGTATCGCAACAGAGATTAACTACCGTCTAGTAAATTCTCTTAGACGACTGGCTTTTGTCACAATTTCAGCCGGATCGAACTCGTAGTTTTGTTTTGACCACTTGTGGAACCCAGCTTGTCTGCGAATTTTAGAAAACAGAAAAAAGAGCAATATCGGTCGGTGATTCGATTCTTGGTTTTGGAAGGGAAATGGCGCAGCGAAATCAAAGAGCGCTTGGATGCTGTATACGGTGATTCTTCTCATCATGGCGATCGTCAAAAATTGGTATAACGAGTTTCAACGTGGTCGCACATCGGTTTTTGATAAGCCCCGCCCAGGTGCCCGAAAATGGCTACCACGGAGGATAACGTGTCACAAATCCACGATCTCGTATTAGCAGACCGCGCGATTGAAGGTGCGCGAGGTAGCTGAAACAGGACGCATCTAAAAAGACCCCGTGGGTCATATCCTCCATTAAATTTTGTACACGAGAAAGCTGTCAGCGCGATGGGTGTCGCGTTTGCTCTTTCCGGACAACAAGCGCAACCGTGAGACCACTTCAGAGCAGCGTCAAAATTGGTCGAATTTCACTACGAACTGCTGCCCCATCCACCGTATTCTCCAAATTTGGCCCCGTGCGACTTTTTTTTGTTCGCAAACTTGAAAAAATTACTCGCCGGGCAGAGATTTGAGTCGAATAAGGAGGTCATCGCCGCCACAGAGGCTGACTTTGCAGACCTCGAGAAAATCTATTTTTCGGATGGGTTAAAGAAGTCGAAGCATCGCTGTATCAAGTGTATCAAGCTAAAAGAAGACAATGTTTAGAAATAAATCGCCACTTTTCCAAAATTTTTGTTTTTCTTTTGTGGGCTAAGTACTAATCGGACCGCCATCGTATGGTGTGATTTTCATGTCGGTGGCAGTGGTGTCTGTGTGCCGTTTTTTCTTTGATGAAAATGACCGTCACTTTTCAGACAATGGTACATAGGTTTGAATGGCGACCACTGGCAAGTTATCCCTGTGACCAAATTTGCTCTAAAGTGCTCCATTTTGATACCATAATTCCTGTGAACCTGTGGATGGAATTTATGTGGGAAGTTATGAACATTCGCATGGAGTCATCCAGTTGGGATTCAGTTCAGTAGAAAGGATCTAGTAGATTTTGATGTATCTAATTGTGTGGTTGCTTTTGCACAATTATCCGGAATTTGGATCACTCACTCAACCGGCCCATCACATTGATCCGACACCGTCTACACTGTTCCAAGCTAGGCAGCTTCTTGAATGGTCTTAGAACAGTAGCCAATTCGATTGAGTGACCATCCGGTTCCACGCCCTGTAAACTTCCGTCAGAGCCCTAAATCCGCTAGCTCGGGATCCAAGGAGTCAAACGGAGGGCACGGCACAGAATTATCCGAAGTTCGTCCTAGAGCTATTTCATCGCGTTGAGAAAAGAGATCAAGTCTTTGATATTCATTTCCGAAATTTCGTCAATCTCATCAAAAAATGTCCTTCCTATTGATTGTGCTTTTAATTTGGTCAGAACAGGGCTTTTGCAGAGAAAATGTAGAACTATTTCCTTTCCCCCACAGTTATGACAGTGAGTGTTGTGAGGCAATAAAACTCTCCAAGATGGAGCCTACGTCTATGGGGTAGTGTAGGCAGCTTCCATACAGTGTCCATACGGCTCCTGCGAGAATGATTTGTATAATGGTCCAATCTCGTTGCGTGCTTGCCTATAAGACTGTCCAGTTATGACGGAACTAGTGTGGAATCTACTTAAAGTAATCAAATACTTAGAACGCTTTATATCAAGCACTGGCCAGATCTGTTTTGTCATCAGACATGTTGTTATATTAGTCCATCTTAGGTCTCTCCTCAGTTTATTGAACTTCAAAGTTACACATTTTTCTCTTACATGTTAAATGTTACTGTAGATCCAAGGGCTTCTTTCTTTTTTAAATTTTCAAATAAAAATAATCCCATTCCCCAACCATTGTTCATCAGAAGCCATGTACCCATGCATATAACTCAAATATTGGAAGAATTGTCTTTGCACGTTATAATTTACACCTGCTTATTTTTCTGGCACAACGAAGGCCAATTGTAGACTGTAGTCATATCACACAAAATGCTCTCAGTTTTGATAACTCCTCTCTCTCTTTCTCTTGAAATGCTTTCAAAAGTCGTTCAGCTTCACGAAGATCCTTCCCGAGTTCCAGAATGTATCTTGTGTGGCAGACGATGTTGACTTGGACCATCTGCCGACGAATTAAAACTGAACAACATATTCTCGAATTTTAAATCCGATATGACAAAATGAACTATAGAAGATTTCGTTCAGAAAGTGAAGAACATCTTCAAGGACTCTTCAGCATCAACAGCCTGACCGACATTGAAATCGATAACACCATCCATCAACACAAAACAGTGGTCAACAATGCTCTGGACGGGCATAAAATTCCTCGCACCAGCAGAGTCAGACATAACTCGGCATATCAAAGCAATGTATGGTCCCGGCAAATGCTTTGTTAGAACCTCTACCACAGGATTTTTACATGAAAAACTACGAATACCGGGAAACTGCATTCAGAGCTTCAGCGTACCAACATCATGATCAACCATTAGGAAAAGAAATTAATGCAGAAAGAGACTAGAAGATATTGAACCCGGCTCGGTCACATTCGAAAATGGGATTATTGGAAGAGCAAACTCGGTACCAAAGACCGTCCTTCACGGAAAATTAGTTTCGACAACTTCTGATAAGAAACCTGGAGGGTTCGCCAATCAATTTGAAGATAGTTTCAAAGATCGGAGGCCATCCACCTTCCTGTATTCATCTTAGAAGTTAAAACTAGCTTTGAAGAGATACTAATGAGTTCACCTGTTATACCCGTTTCGCTAGGAATGCTCATAAATTCACCCTTAATTTTGGACGTTCCCTGAAATACAGAGATTTAAAAGAAAATCCTTCAAAAACTTTTACCCAAACCCTTTAAGCAGGGAAAATGACAAATACCGGCGACTTTATTTAGAACTTTAATGCTCCAATACAATGTTCAACCAGGCAATCAGAAAAAAAACAATTTTCGAAAGAGGCTTCAAGATTTCGAACCTATTCCCGATACATTTAAAATTTAATAGTTGGAAGAGCAAATTCCATAACGTTTTTCATGAAAAAGAAATTTTGAAAATTTCGGCTGAAAGATCTAATCTACTTTGAGAATAGTTTCAAAGGCGGCCATACACCTTCCTGACCTCATCTTAAAAGTGGAAACTCGCTTTTATACGTCTTGATCTCATTCTCAATGCAGAAAACCCTTCATCGGATCCACTACTGACTGAAAAACTCTTGAAGAAGTAACTGACATCATCATCACCGAAAACACTTGAGGATCAACAGGAAGTGACAAGATTTCTGACAACGTACCTAAAAAGTTACCGAATTTTTCTGTTCTTCTGTTGAATAGAATCTTCAATAATTATCTGGAAAACAGCTATTTTGCAGTTTGGAAAATGGCAAAAGCTGTCTCCATCCAGAAGAAGATAAACCATTCAAATGGATATCAGCATATTTCGCTGGTTTGCTTTATTTTAATTTTCTCCATCTTCGTTGTACTCTACCATACATCAATCTACCTTAAACTACCAGCGTGCTTGTTGGAAAAACCTGTCTACAGCACTTTCATTAAGGGACCACTATTAAAAATTTTGGAACTTGGCCTTCCTTGGTAAAAGAAATCAAAAATTTCTTAATTGACAAAATCCGTCACCATCGAGAAGAAGATAAACCACACTAATGTGAAAGAATATCAGCCAATTTCGCTGGTCTGCTATATACGAGTATCTAGCTGATATAGCAGACCAACGATTGGAGGTACTAATATTAAAGAAACTCAACTTTTTTTTCCTATCCGGACTGGAGTTCCAGGATGGCTTTTAGAATAAGCAGCATTCTACCAAACACCTCAACTCCAAAGTAAGTTTCTCCCAGGTTCGGTAGTGAGCGTCTTAGAAGGGTACGACAGCATCTAACTGATGAACTCACTGACCAGCCTAGGCGGATAGCACTTTGGAGTTGATGTCACTTGAACTTTCAATTGAATTGAATTTAATTGTCCTTTTTAAACACGAGTAATTTTCATCGACGACGACTATAGCGTGCGTGCTGGAAAAAGCTTTTGAAAGCACTTGGATTAAAGGAACCCTGTTAAAACTGTCGGAACTTGGACTTCCAAATCAGTTAATAAATGTAATCAAAAATTTCCTACGCTCTTTGTAGACTTTCTTTGTGCAGAAAGAAGAACAAATCATCAACGCTGAAATGCCTCAAGGATCGAAACTTGGGCCCCTGCTGTTCAATATCTTTATTGACGATCAACCAGTCAACATGCAAGTTATGACGAAGCTTTACTCGGACGACTCCATCACATACAATATCTTTTCTTCACCAGAAATAGCTGCCAAGAGAGTGCAGGAGCACATTCAAAACCTATGGGAATATTATATCAAAATGGGAATTGAAGATAAAGTGTTCAGTAAAAGAACGAACTCATTTGCTTCCCAGAACCAGTGATGGCCATTTGAATTTTCAAAGGAAAAAGAGGCCAGTACGAGGGCGGGTCAATAAGTCCGTGACTTTTTGAATTTCTGACCTCTTTACTGAAACAGCAACACTGCTCCTGTCAACAGGCATCTGTCAGTTGACTCCTGTCAAAATTTAAACTTGCTGCGTCAGTTAGTTTGTGTTTGACAGCTATTTTTATCAGACTACTCACTAATTTGAGGAGAAAATGGAAAAAAGTGAATTTCGTGTGCTTATTAAGCATTATTTCTTGCGAAAAAAAACCATTACCGAGACCAAGGCTAAGCTTGATAAATACTATGGGGACTCTGCACCATCGATTTCAATGTTAAAAAAGTGGTTTACTGAATTTCGTTGTGGCCGTACAAGCACTGAAGATGCCGAACGTCCTGGACGCCCAGTTGAGGTCTCTACACCCGAAACAATCGAAAATTCACGATATGGTGTTGGCCGACCGAAGATTGAAAGTGCGAGAGATTGTGGAAGCCGTAGGGATCTCGCATGGCTCAGTGGTTTCAATTTTGAATGATCACTTGGGCATGATAAAGCTTTCCGCAAGATGGGTGCCGCGTTTGCTCACAGTCGACCACAAACGCAATCGTGTAACAACTTCACAGGAAGGTTTGGCGTTGTTTAATCGCAATATGGAGGAGTTTTTGCGCCATTTTGTAACCGTGAATCCATGAATTGGGCTATGAATTGCTCCCTCATCCACCCTATTCTCCAGATTTGGCTCCGAGCGACTATTTCTTGTTCCCAAACCTGAAGAAATGGCTTGGTGGAAAAAGATTTGACTCCAATGATGAAGTCATCTCGCAAACAAAAGCCTATTTTGAGGACCTCGACAGATCATTTTTTTTGGAAGGGATAAAAAAATTGGAGAAGCTTTGGACAAAGTGTATAGAGCTCAAGGGAGACTACGTTGAAAAATAAAATTATTTTTTTATCAAAAAATCTGTGTTTTATTCCAAAAGTCACGGACTTATTTACCCGCCCTCGTATTTGATGGAGCCGTCTGAATAAAGCTGCTGCGTTTGACTGTCTTGGGTTCGATTCTCAGTCGCTGCAAAAAAGTTTTTTAGGGGTGTACTGCCTCTTGCGAGGAATTGAAAAATCCTCTAAAAGTATTGTCATGAAAAGTGATGCTCATTAGCCGTTCGGAATGGGAATAAAATTTTAGGTCCCCATTCCCGGTATCAAGCACACAGGAATGGCTGAGAGTTGGTGAGTCACTTGGTTTAGGCCCTCAACGAGCAATTGTGGCATCCATTTTTTTTTTTTTTTTTCAGAAGAAGATGAGCGTTTGCAATACACTGTGACTGGTGTGAAAGACCAAAGTACGAGTATCAGTCAAATCATCAACGAACTACTTGAGAATCAACTTTCCCAACAAGCGGACGTTCAAAAAGCTGTGGGCTTGATAGAGTAGGGAGCATACTTTTCTCTTCTGCTCAGGAGGCGAAATGGGTACTTAAGAAGAAGACCAAGTTGCTTATCTACAAACAACTTATACGATCCGTTCTGACATATGCCTTTTCCATTTAGTTTACTATATCACCAATAACAATGGAGAAGATGAAGGATTTTGGAAAAAAAATGCTCCGCATTTACACAAACATACACTGCAACCTACTGACGAAGAAATATATATACGAACTTAGAAACTGCCCGAGGCAGTCAAATTAATACAGCGGTACCAATATTTGCTGCAAAATCATCAGGAACCTTACAGATGAATCACACCCAGAAGTTCAACAATTCCTTCAGCAACAACTGGAGTCTAGTCAAAGCTATTTCATATAATAAAAACATCAATTACAACGACAGCGCCCCGGTCTACAAGAACAGCTATAATCAGTATTAATACCTCGAAATTGTTTCCCCACTAAACCAATACTTATCCTACGGAACAAGTAAAACAAAATATCAACAGGATTTAGGGATTAAAGGACACAATGACGAAGCAATTTGTTTTTAATTTCACACTTGTTAAACGTCTATAGTTTATTTTTTGATTGTAACTCAATTCAACCTAAACAAAAAGAGAAAATAGGTAAACAGAGTTCTGTGTGTAATCCCCAAAGTTCCATAGAAATACAGGTAGGAAGCTAAATTTGTGGGTCGTTGATACTCTTTGTCTTGAACCGGGACAGAAATCAAAATAAAAATTTCCACGACTCATTCTGTTTAGTCTGACAGTTCTACCAAATTATTGTCAAAAAAATACAGAATTACAAATCCCTCTTTAATTCATTCGACAATTTACACTTGAATACCCCGTGCAAGCAGGCAACACCAACAATAATTTTTTAACACAACTCGACTCCATTCAAATTTTGCAAATTAATTACTTACGGTCAACGTCCTAGGCTTTGATGAAAACATCGCTTCCAATCGATCAGCGAAATCAGGCATAATTGTGCGTGGTTAGGACTTGAATGGGGGACCGTTCAAATACCAACCGTGTGCTGTTGACATGTTGTTCTTTCCTTCTGTGTGGCTCCCTCTGTTGTATTGTCTAAGCAGATGGCCTCAGTTGCCAGTGCTTTCAATGTCTCTACTTCGAAGATTTATCAACGGAGTAGTGTAATATGTAAAGTAACGTATGTAATTACTTACGGTTAATGGTTTATTTGGTGATTGCTTAATCAGTAATCGAAAAGGTACTTTCCGTCAAGTTCTAACTTTTCCAATAAAACGCAAACAGTCCATTTGTGGCAACAAGAGTACTTGAAAAACAGAGGAGCATTAGGAAAATACAAATCGGAGTTGGCATTAGAAATGCCTACATGTCTTCCAATGGAAGCCACTGACACTGGACACAGATGTCAATTTACAGGATAATTTAACTGAAATGTAAGCCCACCTCCAAGAGGGGACCTCCGTTCGCATCGGGTATTTGGAACGATATTGACATTTTTGGTTCAATTTCTACCAACTTGGAGCTCTATGTGTGACTGGGAGCTTTGAAATTTAATTCGTTTAATTTTATGGATCACTTAATGAATAGCAATACCAAGCAAAGTCCTTTGCAAGTCCTTTTTGATGGAACGATAGCACTTTTGCGTCGCCTTCGACTGAAAATTGCTTCAATTACACTCAATTTTTGATAAACCATAGATCCTTACCCAGGTGAGCGGGGCAGGAAAAGATAAAAGATAAAATTGTTGTTTTAATTTTTTTTAAATAAAACAAGAGCTGTTTCCAGAATTTATACCTGTTCACGAAGGTTTTAAAAGTTTTCTTTTTTTTTTTTTTCTGTTGCTTCTCTCATGAATAAATGAAAACTAAAGAGCCATGAAAAGGTTGTAGGTAACTCGGGTTTTTCAATTTTGCACTTCCCCTTGGCACCATTTAAGACTCTTGAAGCCCAAAGGACTCTGTTGGGAGTATTTTGCGAATGAATTCATTACTTAATTTAGGGCAGTGCATGGGCTTGCTACATCCCCTTGCAGCTTTATGGAGGTTTCACATTACCTTATCCTTACTCCTTTAAATTGTATTTTATTCAAAAAAAAAAAAAAAAATACAAATGGACTTCATTAAATATTTATTGGAACCTTTGCCAATCAATATTGATTTCACGAAGTTAAACTGAAAAGCATATCTGATTTTCTCTCAAAATCGAGAAAGTCATGAAAATGAATATATTTTTAATTGCATCGTTATCCCAACTCGAAGTTAAATAATATTTTAATTTAAAGGGCCTTCTAGAAAGTCCTTGCAAGTATTAATTGAAATCACAACGAATATCATTGTATCATGTTTCTTCAATTAAGGTGAGTTTTTCTGGCAAAAAAAAAAAACTAAAATGAAAAAACAGTTTTGTATTTAAACCATACATGCAGTTCGCAACATATTCATAGCTAGAAATTAAATGCGGGTTTGAATGAACTTGAGTTTAAAAAATGGATTTTATTGGTGGAAATTTTCCCGAACCAGAAATGATAATGTTTTTCATTTGGTGTGGGTAGATTTTGACGACCTGTGGCGGCCATGTTGTTTTGGGGATATCTGCCAAATCGGATGTGTATTATTCAGTTGGTAATGCCAAATCACCGTGGCTTGTAGCACGATTGACACAGCACGTCCAAATGGAAAAATTAATTCTCAAAATGACAAATGAGTGTTTGTTAGTGCAAACGTTGCGCCCATTTTGCGATAGACGTAGTGGCCCTTGGCAGTCGACTCTTCATTGTTAAGCGGGTAAATTTAAAATGACCAGTTCGGTAATTAATCAGCTAAAGTTCCTACATGTAAGGGTAAGGAACGCGAGGGTCCTTAGCAGACAATTACAAAAGCTCGGGGTTTCGCAGACTTCAATTTAGCAAATTTTGAATCGCGACTTCAGGGTATACACGTACAAGATCCAACTGACCGAGGAGTTTTATGACAAAAGACATGGCACTTTTTTTTCTTTTGGAGCTTTTAGAAGAGGAGTCTTTTTATGCAGAAATATCATCCTTAGCGACGAAGCGCATTTTTGCCTGAATGGCTGTGTGAACAAGCTAAATTGTTACTTGCGATATATACAGTCCCTGGCCACATTATTAGACGCCGATTGCCTAATCCTGGATCTGATATGCAGGCTCGGCAAGACATAGGCAGAATCGTAGCTACTTGATGCTACATGTAGCGGATACTGGCCAATTGGAGAGCATGCAGCGAAGCTAGGCATTCCTCACAAGACTCACTGTCATATCTGTGGGGACCAACGCGAAAAGGAACCAGTCTTCCATTTCCTCTGCAAATGCCCGGCTTTGAGCAAATTTAGAGTAAAATCATTAGTGATGGTTTTTTTTGAAGACATTGACGAACTTTCGGAAATGAAGATTAAAGACTTAATCTATTTTCTCAACGTGATGAAATGGCTTAAGGACGAATTTCCTTTTGACTTCCCGAGCTAGTGCACTTAGGGCTTTGACAGAAGTTTACAGGGCGTTCCAGTAGCAGTCAACAAGCTGCCTAGCTTTACACAGTGTAGATGAGTGTGATTGTTGAGCGAGTAATCAAAATTTCGGATGATTGTGCAAAAGCAAGCATATAATAAAAGTCATCGAAACTCACTAGATCTTTTCCAACTTAATCTAAACTGGATGACTCGGTGAGAATTTCCACAACTTCCCATTTCAATTCCATACACAGGTTTACATGAATTATGTTATCAAAATGGCGCACTTCAGCGCTAATTGGGCCACAGGGCTAGACTGCCAGTGGTCGAAATTTCTACCTACCTACCCGATATGAGACGCACTGTGGATTTTTTCAGAAACTCATGTATTGTAGGTACTAGATTATACGCATTTATTTTTGGATTTTAACCGACGCACAGTGCGGTATATTGATCTAAAAGCTGACCAAAAATATTTGAGCACATCAAATGGTACCAAATGACTAAAAAGTTATTTGGAAGGATAAAACTACTGTATCCTGTCAGTAGGATCTACAATAAACAATTTTTTTTTTAATTTTTCAGTAATGACATTTTTTATGGATAAGCTTCTAGAAGGTTTGAATAACATTGAATTTTTGCAAAAAAAATATTTTTTTTTGAAAATTAGATATCTCAAAAAACGGGTCGACATTTTTTTTTTTTAATTTAATTTTTATTCCAAAATAAAAATAAAAATTTAAAGTTAGCGTTCCAAATTGTTTTTTGTTTAAATCTTTTCAACTTGTATTTTATTCCATTTCCGGTCTTTATTGGAAAACACTTAATATAAGATTTTTAGGAAAAAATTTCGGACGCCAATTGTAAGTTTTTATTATTGAGCAAATAAAAATTAAATTTAAAAAAAAAACATATCTAATGCCCCTCTTTGAGATATCGAATTTAAAATAAAAAAAATTTAAATATTTTTCAAAAAATATTTTTTTTTTCAAGTTTTAACATGCAATTTTGTTTTAAACTTTTTAGAAGTTACTGTATAAAAAATATTTTTTTTCGAAAAAAAAAATATTTTTTTTTTAATCCAAAAAACTTTTGTTTGAAAATCTTAACACATAATACAATTTAGATTTAGACTAAAATAGACAAAAATCCGTTTTTGAGAAAATCGAAAATAAAAAAGAAATGGATCTATGGATCATTTATGGAAATCTGTTCGCAACCATCAGCTAGCTTTTAATAAATTAGATGTTTTTTAATTTTCTATTTTAAAAATCTGTGGAATTTTCTTTTTTAGAAACACAAAAATTTGTATTGATATAAAATAGAGTTTTGTACTTTAAAATTACTATTTAGAAGTCTATAAGACTAAAGTAGGTAATATCATGTCCGTCAAGTTAGCACTACCATTTCAGAATTTTAAAGATGTAAAAATTGGATTAATTGTCGTGAATTTGTCGTAAATTTATCGTAAATTTGTCGTGAAACGAAAAACTTTGTCGCGCTTGTTTTTTTTTTTTTAAATTAGCTCCTTGTAATGCTAAGTTGAAATTGAAGTTAGGACAGTATTGATAAATGTCGTAAATATGTCGTAAAAGAAATTTGTCGCATCCTTTTTTCTCAAAAAATGCCTTAAATATGGCAAAATTCCTTAAAATAGCATGTTTTTATAAAACCTAGCACTACCATACCAAATTATGCCATTTTTAGAACTTTTGTCATATTTAAGCCAAATTTTTGGACAAGACGAGCGCGACAAATTATCTTATGACGGAACTTATTCAAAGACGTCTAGGCAAATTGTTTAAACAAATTGTATAGCAAAAAATTAGTTACTCGTATAAAACTTAGTTTTAAGTATGTGGTAGGTGTTATGAACAAATGCTATTTGATGAACTTTTGCCATATTTAAGGCAGTTTTTGAGAAAAAAGAACTTGATTTTTATTTCTTTTACGACATAATTACGACAATTATTAATACTGTCCTTTTTCATCTTCCAGTTCATTTTATCCTATTTTGAGGGGTGCTAGTTCTAGCTTGACTGTCAAGTAAGTATAACCAGAAGATAATTTTTAAAAACAAGCGCGCTCTAACTTTTTTTGTTTTACGACAAATTTACAATTTTTACATCTTTGAAATTTTAAAGTAGGGGAAGATGGCCTAAAATGACCCACCAAGGTAAAATGGCCCCCTTGCTAGAAATTGTAGAATCGAACAGAACTAGAAGGTTTGTGTAACACAATTCTTTAGTTTATCTGGCATCACTGACATAAACGAAATATTAGCAGCTTGAAGCTATTGTTTGAAATTTTACAGGTCAAACTGACTCTAGCCATCTACAAAAGTAGAACCAATAAAATGTTGTAAAAAGGACAAAAAAAAAATATAAATAAAAAACATTCGATTTTGGAGAAAACAGTAAATGCAAGTAAGAATTGAGTATTTCTTATTAATTTACCGAAATTAGTTGGCCTATAACTATTTCAGTGTGTTTGGGATTAAAACTTAAATAAAAGAACCCTAAATGGGCGAAATGGCCTACTAAGCACTCGCCTAAAATGGCATAGTGTGTCATTTTATACTAACCCTTAGATTTTAATTTTCTTTATAGTGAAAATGGTTGGAAAATATAAACGATGTACAGAGAGGCAGTCCTGGACTGATAATGCATTAACAAAAGCCCTAAATGCCGTCCAAAAAAAAGTACATTTGTAATATTTTCAATAATTGAGTATTATTATAATTCCTATTTTTCCTTATTTTCTTTTAAATTAAGTTGTTTTAAATGAATTGTTGTTTTTATTTTTTTTTTTTTTGAGTATTGTTTATGTTTATTTTACTTTGAGGTATGATTTGTTTTAATTTAAATAAAGTTTAAATTAAATTGAAAATGTTTTTGCTTTACTTGCCTAGTTGGTTTACTTACAAGGGTAAAATGGAATACCAGTATGCCATTTTACCCGGACAATTTTGATCGATGGAATTTGAAGAGTTTTTTAAACTCGTAAAGCAAAAAAATGTAAGCGGTATTGATTTAGCTTTCAAAAGAATATAACATTTAAGTTTAAATGTCACATTTTTGCGAGATATGGCACATTTTCCTTAGGGGGTGCCATTTTAGGCCACTTTCCCCTAGTATTGCTAACTTGAGGGGCATGGTTATATCAGAAACATCGAAAACAAAATATTTATTTTTCCAAATTTCCTTTGTAAAATGAAGTTCTCATACTCTAAGCCTGGACCTAAGTTAATCGTTATGCTAATTCACCACTGTTTTTCTTCTAATAGTTAAGTCTTAGTCTGGTTCAAGGAAAGGTAATCAAGCTGGTACCAATTACTCAAAAACAAACAAAGCCTTTTAATAAAGTGCTTCAAATAAGCCACATTGTCCTACTGTAATTTTTTTTTTCCACTTCAAGAGCCTTGGTGGATGCAAACTCAAGTAACTTCTCTACCGGAAGATTTTTTCGATATGGCCGTCGTCTTTTCTAGTCACCGAAACCAATAAAATGATTATTTAAAATGAGCTACCTTAATAATATCTGCCTCTTATGCAGCCATTTTTATACAAGTAAGGTCGGATATAAACAAAGTATTTATTAATGAAACTAAAAAGCTGATTCCGAAAAAAAAAAACATTATATTGTAAATCTTGGATTAAAAATTCAATTTCATTCCGCATATTTCCGACGAAAATAAAAATCAAAGAAATATAAAAAAAAAATAACAATTGAAAATTTTTTGAATTGAAAAACTTTCTATCCCGCCATGGAGTAGAAATTGAAAATTGAAAATTGCAAATTGAATACACTGCTCCTTGCAACCTGTGTATTTGTATCCTTTTCTTTTTAAATTTTGTATATTCAATGTAATTTGCTTCAAAAAAAAAAAAAAAAAGAACTGTTCAATGCAATCTGCACTTTCGTGCCTGCGCCCGAACAATGGCTAGTTGTGGCATTCTTCATCTCTCTGGCCAAAAGTTTCATCAGGAATCAGGATGCTAACAATTCAGAGTATATTAGTTTATAAACGAGTACCTATACCCTTACCTAAGCTGATTCCTTGGTTGCTGTTGAAATAGTAAAAAAAAAATTTTACAAAACAAAGTATCGTTTTCCAATAAACGAGGGCACGAAACTGTAAAATTTGTGGACATTCCGTTATTGGTTTATCGATCTGCAAAAGGACGAGCCATAAGTGCATGGCTTATGGCTATAGTGAATGATGAAAAAAAGGTTGGTATGGCATTTTCATGGAATTCTGGTCTTTTTGATAACTGGATTTTCTTGATGGCATATAGAGGTAAAACTGGGAGGGTTCAGTGTTATTGCTGTGTCGTCAGAATGTGGAATTTTCACTTGAGGTCGAAATGCTGCAGTGATGTGACCACACTGGAAACTTTTCGAGTCCTTTACCTTTCAATTTCGTTAGGGTTTGTTTTCGGTATAGGAATTGTTTTATTAGGTGTACCGTACACAATGAAACAAATTAATTCAAAAGAAATCTCAAATTAGTTTGTATTAAGTGGAGCCAAATTAAGACAAATGTTAAGGGTTATTACTGTAGTATAATGAAGAAATATCACGAGGCGATCACTTTGAGTTGTCTTTATTAACTGATCAATAATCAATACCTTAAAGCTAATACATAGGTTCTTATATACTAAGATAGAAGAGAGATGTAATTAGTATTGGATATGTAAATTATCATAGGGTGCAATACGCACTTACAGCTAACACTTCTTACAATTACATTGGTTAGGATAAAGTGTTTTGGCTCCTTGGGCCATGAAAAAGAAAAGTGTGCCGTTCAAAAGATCTGTAAATGAATATAAAAGGTCAGACAGTTTCATAATCTGCCATACATTTTATTAATGATTTTTTTTTTCTTCAATTTTCGGAAATTCGAAAAAATTATATACCCGCTGGAAGGGTTCTAAATCTAATAAAAGGTCAGCTAGTTCCAGTAATTGGTCAGCCATACATTTTTTTAATGAATTTTTAAATTTCGTTTAAGTTCAGGCAATATCTATGGCTGATTTTATGGATTGTATAAATTTTTTTGGCGAATATCCCATAAATGAGTTGCAAAAAATCAAGCGTGTTTTTAGGCAACCTGAGAAACTTTAAGCCTTGATTACCAATTTCTAAAACTAATTTGCCTGTTTTGATCAATTAGAGTACGTACTTTTTCGAATATCCCATGTATGAAGTGTCAAAATCCCAGAGCCCACAATAAAATACAAATACCCAAAATCACAAATTAATTTAATTTTTGCGGCTTATATACCCTTTTGATATTGACACTGACCTTCTTTGTTGTGCTACAGCTCTCCATAGAAGCCAAATAAAATATTAAAGAAATTGAAATTTATTTCAGATAAAACATTTCTAGAATAAAATAAGTCTTTTCATTATTCTGTCAAAACGTTTACCCTTTTCGCAAAAATAAGCATCACTTATGGACCTTTGCACATAAATACATACATAATTGTTGTTTTCCATAGTGAGTTCTCCTTGTGCTTTTGAGTTGCTTCAGAATTTCTATTCAAAGCTAAAAGGTCAATCTTTTTATTTTTTTTTTTTTTTAGTTTTGCCTACTTGTACCCTCATTTTATTTTATTTACGTGTTGTTGACACGGGCATAAAACTGGTTAGTAAAAGAATTTTGCATAGATTCCTTTAATATTTCAGTTTTATTTATTACAGAATACTTAAGCCAAAAGTTTAGTTAAACAGAGGAATATTACACTCATGATCGGGTGATAGAGGCCTCGTAAAAAATGAAAATAAATTCTAAATAAATAAGTGGTCAAAAGCATGAAATTTTATTTATAAACTTCAAAAAAAAAACTCCCTTAATAGTATGAGCTAAAAAGATAATATCATATAATAAAATAATAAATTTTATCAAAGCTCGGGGTCTTATTACAAAAAAATTTTGAATAATTTTTAAGAAAATATTTTTGTAAAACAATTTTATGTTTATATTATTGTGCAAGTCGTAATTTAATTTCAAAAAAGAATTATTGGTCCATTTTTGAAATATCGAATTTTCAAAAGAATTATTGAAAAATGTTTGTTTGCAAACTTTGATACACAAGGTTTTGTATAATGCTTCCTAAAAATTTCCCTTACTTACTTACTTTAGATGGCGCTTACACTCCAGGGTGGACTACGGCCTCAACCAACAAGCCCTTCGAGCTAGCTCGGTCCCTAGCTAGCTGCCTCCAGTTACGCACTCCAAGTTGGTTAAGGTCGCTCTCCACTTGTGCGCGCCACCTGAGGTGGGGTCTTCCTCTGCTGCGCAGACCATCACGGGTGGATTCGAAGATTCGACAGGCTGGTACGTCGGTGTGCATACGCTCCACGTGTGCCAGCCATCTCAGCCGTTGTATTTTCAGCTCCTTGACTAGGTCAACGTCGCTGTAAAGCCCGTACAACTCGTTGTTGAACCTTCTCCTCCATACTCCATCGATACAGACTGCACCGAAGATCAAACGAAGAACTTTTCTTTCAAAGCACCCAAGCAGATTTTCATCCGTTTTAGACAGTGTCCATGCTTCTGCCCCATACAGCAGGACTGGTATGATGAGGGTCTTATACAATGTCTCCTTGGTTCTTTGAGCTAGGGCTTTATTACTCAAATGCCTTCTTAGCCCGAAGAAACAGCGGTTGGCAAGAGTAATTCTTCGCTTGAACTCTGCACTGATGTCGTTTTGCGATGTTATAGAGGAGCCCAGGTAGACAAAGTCTTTGACGACATCGAAGTTATACCTATCCATCGTGACGTTTTGCCCGAGTCGACGATGTTGAGATTCCTTTCTCGATGATAGCGTATACTTCGTCTTGTCCTCATTAACAGCCAAACTCATTTTCGCCGCCTCCAGTTCAATACTTGCAAACGCACCGGTAACAGCTCGCTTCGTCCTCCCAATGATATCAATATCATCCGCATAAGCAAGCAGTTGAACTGACTTTTGAAAAATTGTACCTCTGTTGTTGACGTTTGATTTTCGTACAATTGATTCAAGAGCGATGTTAAATAGGTTGCATAATAGCGCGTCGCCTTGCCTCAGACCTTTCTCGACATCAAAAGGTTCGGTGGTGTTCTTACCGACCTTGACGGAGCAGCGAGACTTCTCCATCGTCATCCTGCACAAGCGGACGAGCTTGGCAGGGATTCCGAGATGAGACATGACTCTATATAGTTTTTCTCTGTCCACGCTATCATACGCGACTTTGAAATCGATAAAAAGGTGGTGTGTATCGATTTGGAACTCCTGGGTTTTTTCCAAAATCTGTTTCCCTACAAAAAATTTAACTAATATGTGTTGTTTGAGAGAATAGAATCTGTTAATTAGTTCTCATTTTAAGATTATTTTATATTGTCTAGCACGCAAATTTTTCAAATTTACCGCTAAAGAACACATTTTTATTACTTTCTTGGATCTGTTTTCGAAAAAATTAAATTCCAGATCATGGCCAAGAACACTGAACCACTGCCTCAGCTTTTTCACCCACTCGATTCTATTGTTTTCTTTCCAAATGGTTGGTAAAAATTGTTTGACCAGACTGTCCTTAAAAACACAAATTTGCAATAACCGACTAATCGGACCAATGTCCCTTTTTTTTTTTTTTTTTTTTTTTTTTTTTTTTTTTTTATTGCGTGAATACAATAATTCAAGCAGAAAACAATCAAAAGGCTAGTATAACACTGATTTTTGCGTGGCTGTGTTCACAAATTTGCATTATATTGTTAAAGAACTTGAGAATTTTTCTAAAATGTTCAAAATTGCCTTTTCTCTATCAATATACTCAATACGCTTCCAACAATGATGGTTCGTGCAGTAACCGCAGTAAAATTATTGTTTCTTTTATATTAATATTAAGTTAGTATATTCATAAAAAGATAATATGTATATGCATTTTTGGTAATTTTTAAATTTTTGAAAAAAGGGAGTGATACCAGTATGTTATACTCTCTTTAAGTACGATTTTTGAAATATCTGAAATATTTTATTAGCTTAAGAGATTTGGAATGCAAAAATCAGACGACGATAGTTTGACGACGTCGTTTGAACGATTGAACTGCTTCGTGTAACACATACAAACTTGAATCGTCTGGACGATGTCGTTAAGACGATTCAACTTTAGCTTCATGTAACTTGTTGAACTGTCAAATATGGTCGACTGAACGATTGCGATTGAACGATTGCTATTTTGCAATCGTCTCATACATTTTGTGGATTTTTTGAAAGTTTTTTTTTTTTAATTTAAATGTTATAACATTACAATTTGTTATTTTTCGATGATAATGAAAGCGAATTAAATGAAAGCGAAACTATCGAATAAATGCGAAGGACACTAATTTCGATTTCCTTTATTTAACACTAGGGATTTCGATCCCGGATAATTTGTTTTCTTTTGGTGTGCGTATTTCGTATACATAAATCCATCTTCAAATAAGGATTCGAAGATTTTGATCTCTGTACAAAAAAATCGATTTTTTTGGTGTGAAGGAACGTAAAATCTGTCGATTAATCGAAATCTTCATACAGAAATTGATTTCTCATGTGTAAAGGAAATTAACATAGGGAATGCATTGCATCCTCTGTCACTTCCAACGAAAACTTTAGTTTGATTACAACCAGACAGCCAAAATGACATTTTAATGCTTCTTGATGTTTCTCAAACTGTGGACGATGGACGACACGACCGAACGATGCGATTGAAACTTTACACGAAGCAAACTTTTGACGACGTCGTGCTCGACAATCGTTTGGACGACGATTGTCTTAAAAATTACGCGATGAGGGCCCAGGTTATTTTTAATTTTATCTCCCCTTCTTAAAAAAAATATTTTACTCAAATGACGTCCCTTAATTTGTATTCTTAAATGTAGCCTATTATTTCTCCTCAAATTCAATACTTCAACTTTGAAGATCCGACTCCTAAAACTCAAGTTAAAGGCTTCCAAAGGCAGAATGAAAACTAAATTATACATTTTTGATTCCATCCGTGGTTTCTTTGGACTCGGATCTTGATCTCACAATTGAGTACCATACGATTATTTTTGGATTTAAAAAAGTTAGTTAAACTATATCTTCGTTACACTATGGTCAAATAAATAAAATTATTGAAGAAAAAAATATTAAGCATAAGGGTGGTCCAAAAAAAGTATTTCTGAAGTTTTAGGGTAAAATTTTTGTTTTTAAATAAATTAAAATTAATTAATTAATTCAAATTATTATAAAACTATATATGAAACGACGATTTCAAACTTTGTATGCATTTTTTGCTTTAAACTCGATTTGTGGCTTAATTAACCATGGTAGCGACTTAAAAATGACATATTCGTGATCACGGGAGTGGATCTGTTGTGCCCCGTTCAGGCGGGAGGGGCAATTTTCAAAAAAAAAAAAATACTTAAAAACAGAGATAATATGTATTTTCAGTTCCATGTTATACCTTTTTTGTCAAGCCAGAAACTCTATATTTTATTTTTAAATTAAGTGGGGGTGGCCGTGGCGCGATGGATGTGTGCTCGCCTGTAAACCTGAAGATTACAGGTTCGATCCCTGCCGTCGTCTATGTCTTTTTAATTCCATTAAAAACCTTCTAAAATTGTCATCAATGGGTTGCTGGTTGACTCATTACTGTTGTTCAGGCACAACACTAACAACATGTAATTGAGTTAAACTAGTATGCCCAACAAGGATGAACACGAATAAAATAATGTGAATTATAAGCGACATAGAAATAAGACACGGCATTCTCCGCTTTAGTTCGACCGCCATCCCTGGAGATAAAATATCTGAGACAACAACCTTCAGTCCCAAAACATCGTGCCACACATCTTTCCTATCCTTCTTTCTCTTCCTTAACTTCACGCCGGCGCTGTGTTCAAACATTTAAAGTGTAATCATAATCCCTTGAGCGCGTGTAGATTATAAAAAAAAAAAAAGTATAGTTTTATGGTCGATTTCGTAAATATTTAACAGACTTTTAAATTTTTAAATGACGTCTTTTGTATGTCATTTAACGTCATTTAAAGCCTTAAACGCTTCTTAAATAACTAAAAATTGGCCATTAGTGTTTTTGAAACTCAATACTTTGAACAAAAAATGAAAACAAATCTCAAACTAATATTTTTTAATGTTGTACGTAATTAAGTACTATTTTTGTTTTAACATTAAATGTTCTTATCAATCAATTCATAGTTCACAACTGAAAACTGGATAGTTATAAGAGTTTGCATAAACCTAAGAAGAATCTATAAATCGGTTAAATTTTTAAAACCAAATTAGTACTTAATTAGGTTAATTTTTAAAAAAAATAGTTTTAATTTTTTTTTCGTTTTTATTTTGCCAATTTTTAAGTTTGAAAAATAATCTATATTTTAAAAACAACTTTATTTAAAAGGAAATAAAAAGTGATTTCTAGCTTTACAAAAGAGTATAATATGGCATTGTAAGTTTTATCGTTGTTCTTAATTATTTTTTTTTTGTTTTAAGTCTTTTTTAGAAAATTACCCCTCCCATCTAAACAGTGTGGAATAGACCACTCATAAGAAATTTAACTCGATTTTTCTTAATTTTCCTCAAAAACGGTTCCTACGATTTGTATAAAAAAATTAATTTAATTTATATACCTACATACATATGTTTGTACATATCTATGCAATTTTTTTTCTCGAAAAATGGTTATTTTTGATGATCTAGTAGAACCGTTTTTTTTTTATTTTCTCGAAAATCTAATTGTTCATTCTAAAAAAAAATTAAGTAGTACTGTATATATAATAATAATGAAATTAATAAAACTCAATGTTTCGGAAACGACCTGGTCGTTTTTTTTTTCAAACGTAGAACTTACTATTAACATTTTTATCGTAACTCTATTGCGACAGTATTATATTTACATATTTTTTTCCTCAAAATGCATGCTTTTTATCCTTTCTTGTATGATTTAGATATAATTTTCAATATGAAATTCCGAAATCACCCGTGTATTGTACCACCCGAACAGCAAATCATTTTTTCATCAACAATAACGTGTAATTTAACATTTTTCAGCGGCACCCTAATGTCACAATATTATATTTTTCATTTTTTTTTTCAAACACACATGCTTTTTATACTTTTTGTATGATTTAAATTTAAATTATATAATAATATAAATAATATAACAATTTGGATTAAATATTTACCACTGGGTTTCTTATTAAGTTTTTTCAAAGAACGTAGAAGTCAGCATTTTGCAGCGGCACCCTATTGTGACAATATTTCCTACAAGTTTTTCTCGAAATACTTTTTACACAATTTGAACTAAAAAATCCATAGTTACCTTTAATTTGTATCACCCTTATGTCAAAAAATCCATTAAAATGGGATATCAAGAAGTGGAACTTTGCGAGATTCTTTTGTTCCCGATTTACGGCAGGGAATGATTACCTTACCTACTATTGCAGGAATTTCAGATGAGTTGTCTTAAAGGATTTTAAATTTAATATCAAACAAATTTTTTATCGGTCTTGGCCTCGTTCGGAGCGAAAGGGCTGGATAAAAAATGACTTTGAATGAACGATTGATTGAAAAGATCGAATTCTTGAATCCATCATTGAGTGATTCGATCTTTCAAAATGAACGATTGAAAAAGCACTACCACGAATGTAGATTTTGAATGGCAACATTCTATAATATGTAGGAATTCAATGCCTCAAAAAATGCAATGCTATCTCCTGTTGGTAAGCCTACCCTCTATGCAACTGTTCATGAGTGGCAGTTATATACAAGAAACATTGCACGAGCGATGAAAACGATAGCCCAAGCGGGCTATTGCAGTGGTCGATTTTGCGTCGATCACAATAACAGCTTGCGAATTCTACTTGAGCAATCATACGAGTATCAAAAACCGCTCTGCCTCATGTTTGTTGACTTCGAAAAGGCTTTTGACCGGGTTAATCGGGAATATGTATATGGAGATCTGTGATTGCAAGGTGTGTTCCCACAAAGATAATTAATGTCATTAAGGAGTTCTACAATAGCGCAAGGTATTTCGTTTTGCAAAATGGACTTTCCGATTCGTTTGAGGTGCATCAAGGAGATTTTCTTTCACCTATCGTATTTTTATTGGCAATTGATGATGTGATGACTGCTACAGTGGGTTCAAACGAAAGGCATGGAATAGGCATATGGCGACCTTTTAACAAGCTCAGCCATATAGACTATGCCGATAATATCTGTCTCCTGGCAAATAGCACCGGTGGCTTCAATCAAATGTATCAATCACTGCAAGTAAACGGAGAAGTGGCGGACTTAAGGATTAACGTCAAGAAATGCACATAGGCCAAAACATTCAACAGCAAATTATTCTAAGGCAGGGGATCATTGAAAAGGTCAAGCAGCTTATTTATCTTGGTAGTTGTGTAGCAATTGATGGTGGAATAGTCCTGGATTTTAACATGAGAATAAGTGCATTTGGAATCCTCTCTCCTGTGTGGAACACTAGTAAATTATTACTACTCTTCGAATCCAACGTAAAAACGTAAAAACTCTTCGAATCCAATGTAGAATCTTTGCTGTTATACGCCTGTGAAACATGAAAGTTCTCTGCTAACATCTCTACAGACTTTCGTTAACCGATGTCTGCGTTACATTTTGAAGATCTACTCGACATAATTCATATCAAACGTCGAGTTGTGGTATAGAACCGGGCAGACAAAAGTGGATGTAGACATTATGCAACGAAAATGGCTGTGGATTGGCCACACATTGAAGAAACCTGACATTAACATCACGAAGCAATTTTTTGAATAGAATCATCAGGGTTACAGGCTGATAATAGCTGAAACTGCTTTCGTCAAATCCTGACAGATGCCCTATGCTCCAGATGGAGTTGAAGTGCTACTCAAGTAGCCGTAAACCAGTGACACCAGTAAAGAGTTTATACGAGATAATAAATCCTTCCATTACTGTTTTCTTGGGGTTCTGAAGACATTTTACAATATAATCCCTTTTTCAAATTACCAAAGAGACCCTCAAAGACCCTAAATATCCCGGTCCTGCTGTTTTGAGCAGAAGCATTGTATGATGGAATAATTAGCAAACTTTCATACTTTCTACTTTTAATCAATCGACGAAGAAGGGAGAAGAGCTTGTATCGAGGTCAACTTGGTTAACAAATTCAAAAATACAAGAACTGAGATTTTAGACAGGAACATACCAGCCCACAGACAAGTTGTGAAACTTTCCCTACTAAAGAACGTAGCAGAAATAGTCCTATCTTACTTCGTTTATTCCCATCGACTTGATGTGAATAAACGACAACAGACAGCTAGGAACCGGGCCAGATAAGGGGGCTTTGTTGCCCGAGGCAGCAGTTCCGCACAGTAAAGCACATTATCAAGAAAGAAAAATAGACAAATGGGCATGATGGCATGATGACTTTAGAAACGATAACATATTTGAAAAAATGTAGTGCATTTAAGTGAAAGCTTAAGAAAGATTTTGAGAATGTTGACAACTGTCTCGTCATCAAGTTTGAGTCAGTTCTGAGAAGACCTCTTCTCGTAGTATATTTTTCTTCACATTTATGCGATAAAATCTTAAATAAAATAAATTAAAGGAATTGTTGCTTGATTCTAATTGACATGGATGGAGTGTACCTTCAATAATCCCTACGTATAATATCTATTCTTTTCTGCATATACGCATTGTGATTTTTCCTTGCCTTTATGTGTGTGTGTCCTTTTTCCCTTTTCCTTTTTTTTTATTGAAACTCAAGCACAAAAATGGAAAACGATAAAAAACCTTCTTTGATAATCCTTCATAAAGGAGAAAGTCTTCTATGAATTATTTATAAGTCTAAATATTCTAGAGAATAGCCTTTTAAACAAGACTCCCCGAAAAAAAAAATATGACTACTCTCACACACACATAAACACCCTTCTATTATTTGATAGTTGTATAATGATTATATGTTCTCTTTTTTTTCGAAATTGAGAAGGGATAACAGAAAAAGGAACAATACAATTTCAATCATAAAAAAAACTAAACTTGGAAGTCAACTATATGGATGGAAGGTTCTTGAAGAAAATCCTCCATCAGAACTAATAAACTCTTTCCAACACCAAAATCAACATAATAAAAGACGTATTCGAAATTATTAAATATTTTTCTTGTAATGATTACCATATGAGAGGGAAAGTGTAAGTCTTGTTTGATTTTTAGATTTCAAGGATTTTAAAAGTAGGCAAGGCGGGCTTAAAGCCAAAGTAGGAAGCAGTCTTAATAAATATACATGTCGATTACAGAATTTACAGAATTTTAATCCCGATGAGTTAACTCGATCCGTTGACCTTTCGCATCCGCTGAAAAACGGAATTATGAAATTCGCCGGATGAACTACATTGTCAATTCCTAAAATTACCTTATTTATGAACTTTCCTTTTCGCATCGTCAGTAACAGACACTCAGTCAACGGCCTAGCCTTTGATAATAGCATCGCTTCCCATCGATTTTGGATGGGAGACCGTTCAATACCAACCGTGTGCTCTCTTTCTTTTCGTTAGATTTTTGGCTATGTCCAGTTGGGTCTTCATCATTTCCAACATTCCGCTAAATTGTTTCCGATTAGTTGTCCGTTTTCTATTCAAATTCGTGAAACCAACACTTAAATATTCATTATGATAAGCTTTTGGCTTACATGTTTGTGTTTTCCATTTTTTTTTCCATTTTTTTTTCCATTTTTTTTTCCATTTTTTTTTCCATTTTTTTTTTCCATTTTTTTTTTCCATTTTTTTTTTTTTTTTATATAGATATATATAAAGGCATTTGCAAACGCTCAAGGGGTTATAACTACCCATATAATGTTATGATGTGACGTAACACAGTGCGAGCGTTTAGGAAAAGTGGAGAGGATTTAATAGGAGACGTCGATACACATTGGTTTTGAAATCTTGTATATCACCCTGAGGGGGAAAATCGAGAAGGGAAAACTATTCCACATTCTAGTATTGCGGCTAAAAAAATAACGACAGTACGTCCGAAGTTAGGCTCAATGACCGGCAATACGATTTTCGCAGTAATCGTTCTACTGGTGATCGGATGGTAAAATACCGAAGAGTAGAACAGATCTTTACATTGTTTTGGAGAAAGTAAGATTATCTCTAAGGCATTTGATAGAGTTTGGCATCAAGCTCTCTTATCGCGAAAATGCGTGCGTTTGGTATCAACGAAATCCTTATTCCTTGGATTACAATTTACCTTCTAGATCGTTCAATACATGTTATATTGGATGGTTTTAAGTCTGATCTTCACAAACGCTGGTGTTCTACGGGGATCCGTTTTGTCTTCGACTCTTCCTCATTTTTATAAATGGTCTCTTATCTGAAACTGCTCGTTCTCAAATTCACGTCCATCTCATTCGAAAGTGGAATTGTAACGGTATCGTATGATAAGCTCATTAAATTTCAATCTTTACAGCATTGTTAAATGGGGTATAAGAAACCATGTAGAGTTTAATGGTTTAAAAACTTAATGCTGTCTATTGTCGCTGAAGCAAAATGTTCCCCTTATGCCATTGTCCTGGAAGTGCAATTACATTGAAAAACTCTCAGTACTCGGTATGTGTGTCAAGTACGATCTTCATTGGAATCATCAAATTCTTGAGACCGTCAAAAATGCTGCTAAATGCTTCAGATTTCATCCCTTCTAATCTGGCGGCTAAACTCGAGTATAACTCACACCTTTGGACAGGCGCAGCACAAACTTCTCTCCACTTATTGGATAGAATTCCGAACAGAGCGTTAAATCTGATAGGAAACAGAGCTCTCATGGATTCATTCCTATCTCTTGAACTGCATAGGAATGTTTCATATATGTCCTTGTTTTATCGCTTCTTTCACAAGCAATGCTCACTCGAAGTAGCCAGTTGCATTCATCCCCTTTATCAATTCACCCGTGATACTCGCTTCACTAGGAATGCTAATCAGTTCACCCTTGAGCCTAACTTTGGTCGTACCGTCGAATATAGGGATTCGTTTTTTAGTCGCTCAATACGATTATGGAATAACTTACCCGGCATGGTTTTCCGTTGCCATTTCAATTTACAAACATTCAAAACCAATGTTCATCGAGTTTTCTTTTCTCTCCCCCCTAATTTCACCATCGTCCGTGCTGTGTTTAACATTATAAGGGTCTATTAACATGCCCTTGAGCGCGTGTGAATTATAAAAAAAAACATCAGCATCAACATATCCGCATCAGCATCAGCGTCAACATCAGAGTAAGCGTCAGAATCAACATCAGGGTCAATATCTGAATCAGCATCATTATATCAGGATCAGCATCAACATATTGGGATCAGCATCAGCATTAACATCCGAATCATTATTAGAGTCAACATCAGCATCAATATCAGAATCAGTATCAGCATCAACATCAGAATCAGCGTCAGAATCAACATCAGATTCAATAACCGTGTTTTTTTGGAAAAGTTATCCGTAGTACAGTAGGATTTTATATGAATAATAACATCCGCGGTAGGATCACTGCCGATAACATCCGCAGTAGGATCACTGCCGATAAAAAGAGAAGTGAAATCCTGCTGCGGATAGAGATTTGACGTTTATTTTTAGTATCGGCAGTGATCCTACTGCGGATGTTGTATTTGTTTTTTATATAAAATCCTATTGTACTACGGATAACTTTTCCAAAAAAATACGACTAATATCAGATTCAGCATCAACATATCTGCATCAGCATCAGCGTCAACATCAGAGTAAGCGTCAGAATCAACATTAGGGTCAATATCAGAATCAGCATCAATACATCGTGATCAGCATTAGCATCAACATCAGAATCAGCATCAGAATCAACATCAGCATCAACATTATCATGAGCATCAAAATATCAGCATCGCTTCATTTAAATATCATCAGAATCGTCGCATTGTCTAGAGTCCCTTTATTTAAATGAAACTATCCAGCTTCCAACATATTGATATGCAGGATTGGTGGCTTATTCATTCCATAGAAAACCCTCACGTTCGTAATACGATCAAACACTTCCGACCTCGAAACAAACCATGTACGTTCTTCGTCGTTATTATTTCATTTCATTTTTGTTATTTGTTACCGCTTACCTGCCTTTAGAAATAAGTCCAAAGTATAACATCGTTCAACTGTTTACCTATGCCACAAACCACTTTAGGACTAGGAATTGCTGTACGTATAGTCCACAGTCCAAACACCGCATTGGATAACACAATAATTCATAGCATAGAAAGCTAACCGCAAACAATTTATTTTCATACCACAAATTGTTTTCACCTCTTTCTCTGGAATTAAGTTGGCAGTGGCAACCAGCGCTAGTGGCTTACGGAGGGCCACGTAAAGTCCTTCCTAACCTCACTGTCACCACAGAAAAATTACACTTAAATAAAATGGAATTTTATATAAACATTTATTCCCTATGTCTCCATCGTTGCTCAATGGCCCCTCTCGTCTCTTTTGACTCCGTCTGTCATCGAATTCATCTCATCATCCTCGAAGGAATTGAAGCTGTGGTAATATTACACAAAAGTCATAAGCATTTTCATTTTCATCAGAAGTTTACCTTGCTGCTCCGTGGCAAATATCATATTTGCCATTTTTGTACAATCATTCGGAATCAACGACAAAATAAAACGAAAAGGATATGCGAATGAAATTGAACATGGACAATAAAGCCACGTGTCATCTAAGGTATTGTGCTTTGGCTTATTCGAGAAAAAGAATGAAAAATAATGAATGCGCACACAAAGAATCCCAAGGAAAGTGAAAGCTTACAAGGACGACGAGGTGTTGTAGAGTTTGGAGGAGGAATCTACAATATTGTATCTCAAGTTTAAGATTGGAAGTTGAAAAAGATTTGAAATGTTGGAGATGTCGATGTCAAAAATAAAGCCAAGTGTTAAGTAATAAATCTAAACCCATATTCTCAGATGGGCCATCAAACTTTCTCGCCACTCACGTTACCATGCAGATAAATTCACAAATCCAATACATGAGCCTTTAAGAAAACGAATTTAATAAGCTCCAAAGCATTATGATTGAATGTTGAAGGCAAAATGAAGTCAAACAATTCAGATGGACCTATGACTGAGTCCTGATCCAAATGGATTCCGTTTATCAAATATTTTTTCCAATTTACTTTTAACGACCCTAAGCTGTGCCAAGCTTCTTCCATTGTTATTATTATTTAGGAATTTTTTTTTTTGTGATGGTTTTTATTTTTTTGCAGAACAACATTATTTTTTATACCAAGAATCAACTTATAAATATTCATTAAAAAAAATTGCTAAGAATTGTTGGTACTTATGTAAAATCAGCTTTGTGAAAATTATAGAAAAAGAAAGAATCTCTGAATTTAACAGTACGTCAGAAGTTGGGCTCAAGGGTAAGCTTGTGGGCATTGCCTGAAGCGCGAGTATTACGGTTTAATTGTTTAATGGGAGGAATACAACTCACTAGAACACTGTTCATAAATGTAACGGTGAAATAATTAAAATAAAAAAAGACTGCTGCGGTGCTTCGATAGCTTCAAATGTTTCTGTTATAGTTTTATCACCCATCACTATCAAAAGCCCTTTTTTGGATTATGTCCAAGAGACTCAAGTGGCAAGTGGGTTATTGGAGCAATTGCCCAAATAAGGTGATTGTACCCAAAGGGGTGGCAAATCGTCGAAAAAAAGTGTTTTTGGCGACTTCAAATATGTGGCCACTCCACACACGGTGTCTTTGCTGCGTTTACCGAGCACTTAGAGCTGTTCGGTTCCCCCATTGCAAGTGCCGCTCGTGGATAGGCGACATGGAGGTTGGGTTCCGCTTTAACAACAGGAGACAAAATTGAGTCAAGCATTACATTTTAGAAGGTTTTTCGTTCCCCATTTGACAATGCTATCGAGATCAGAGTTTAATGAGCTTACTATACGCTGCCGATCTAAATCCACATCCGAAGAATAAGGGCGTGCGTCCCGGTTTATCCGGGACGTCTCGGATTTCAGACAAAAAATCATCTGTCCCGCCCGAGGGAAGCTTTTTTCACGGGTTGTGACACAAACTCACAAAATAATGCCTAATATACCTAAATATCTTTCATTGATAAGGAACATTGCATTGTGATTTAATCTTAAGAAATTGCTTTTAAAATTTCAATCAAACAAACCTAACTTAACGAAGAATGTATTGTGCAAACTGACATCTGTCAAAAGAAAAATATTTTTTATTTTATTTATTTAAAAAAACAAAAGTGTAACCTAGGAGCTTTACAGATCATCAAAGAGGCCACTAAGTCAAAATATAATAAGATTAATTTAAATATAAAAAAGTAATAACTTAAATTAAACTATTTTTATTTATTTTTGTTTGTTTGCCCTTCATACATACATATATCAATCCAGCACATCCATCGTACAATAGAAAGAAAAGTAGGTACATGAACATAAATATATATAAAATAGGAAAAAATCCGCAGCAAAAATTTAATAAGTTGTATATTACATAATTAATAAAAAAAAAAAATAAGTTCAACCATAATCGCTACTTTGTAAGTATTGAAGAATATCTTTTTTAAAAACGAGAAAAGACTTTCAAATGTTTCTGATATGATCAGGCATAGAATTCCATAATATAGTTGAACGAAACATATATGAACGGGTCATTATATTAGTTCTGTGAGAAACGGCTATTATATTGGTCGGGTGGAGTCGAAGTCTACTGAAAGTAATTTTATTGAACATATAAGATGGTGCTTTGGTTTTAATAACTTTAAAGAGAAAGAAAATGGAACGGAATTCTAGAAAATTTTCAAAAGATAAACCAAGAAACTTGAAAACAAATTCGCTAATATGATCATATCTTCTTCTTTTGAAAACATATCTCACAACAGAGGTAAAACAGACTTTTAATTTATTACGTAAATTGATATTACAGCCATTATAAACTTCACAGCCGTATAATAATATAGGAAGAACTAGGGCCTTGCATAACTTCCAGCGAATTTTAAAAGGTAGATAATAGTTAATAGAATATAGTTTCCTTAGTGTAAATGTAATTCTTCTAATTAGGCTATTTATATGGCTTTCCCATGACAGCTTGTCATCAAGATAAAAACCGAGCACCTTTACACTACTTTCGTATGGAATTGTGTTGCCCTCAAGAGTAAGCATGTTAATAGGTTGAGAATCCAAAGAGATTCCAAAAGCAATGGCTTTGGATTTTCCAGCATTTAGAACTAATGAATTTTCCTTTGCCCAATTCAGCACCATATCAAAATCATAACTTACTTCCATCACACACTTATTAAGATCACATTTTTGAGAAGAATTAAGTAACTGGACGTCGTCAGCATATATAAAAACAGAGCTATGTTTGACAACCGCAGGCAAATCATTCACAAACATTGTGAAAAGGATTGGACCCAAAATCGATCCTTGGGGAACACCCCGATAAAGAGGCAAAGTCGACGAAGTTTTCATGTTCATGGTGACAGCTTGTCTTCTGCCATTAAGAAAGGAGAATATAAGGTTACATGCAGTTGACGAAAACCCAAACTGCTTTTTCAGCTAAAGGCAAAGAACATTATGGTCAACACTGTCAAACGCTTTGCTAAAATCAAGAAGAAGAAGGATTGATACCATTTTTTGATCTATGCTTTTTCTGATAGTGTCAGTTATATTAATTATGGAAGATGTCGTACTGTACCCCTTACGAAAGCCAGACTGGTTTTCAAAAAACCTGTTAGATATCAGACTGTTTTCCAGGATTTGGTCCTTCATAATTCTTTCGCAAACCTTAGATAGTGCAGGGAGAATGCTTATGGGCCGAAAGTCTGAGGGTAAAACGGGTTTATTATTTTTTGGAACCGGGCATATTCGAGCAGTTTTCCAATCTGAGGGAAAAACTGAAAATGTAAGAATAGAATTAAAGAAAAAGAGAAAATGTTTTCCAAACGCAGGAAATATAAGTTTTAAGAACTTAACCGGGATTCCATCAGTCCCAATTGCGTTGGAGTTAATAGTAGATAGTGCTTTAAAAAGTTCATCTTCAGATATATTCCGAAATGAAAAAGAATCTTCTGTTTCTGGGTAAAATACATCAGTTCGAGAGACACTATTAGTAGTGGAACAGGATGCGAAGTAGGAATTCAATGAATCGACATCAGTGATTGTACTACAGTTTAATGTTGCATTTTTAATTCCAATATCATTTATTTTTGACCAAAGTTGTTTGTTAGTATGTAAACCAGAAAAAACTGATGCAGCAATCTTTGTTTTTTCTAATCTTACCTCTTTGGAAACTAGATTTCGATACGTACAGTAGCAATGCCAGCGATCATCAGAACGCTGTTCCATGAATGCCCTTAACGCTAGATCTCGCAATTCCTTTCCTTTTCTGATAGCATTATTACTTACGAATTTGGATTTTAAATTATTTTGTTTCATTTGTTTCAATGGAATAAACTTTTCAAACAAATAATTCAAGGCACTATGTAAAATGAATAATCGTTGATCTATATCAGTGGCAATATATAGTGCACTTAAGTCATACAGATAGGATTCAGATAAAAGCTCATTCACATCTACTCCATGAAAATTTCTAAAAAAGAAATCAGTGTTAGGTGTAATTGGGTTTATTGTAAATGATCCGTAAATAAATGCATGTTTAGAGACACCATGAATGCAAAATTGGTCAGTAAAGTGCACAAGTTCAGGTTTGCTTACTGCAAAAAAGTCAATAAGACTTGTGCTGCCATGATGAATATCATAGTGTGTCGGTTGGAAATTATGCGTTACAGATAAACCATAGTTATTTAAAGTAGATACACCCGAGACGAAAGTTTGATCACTATTTATAAGGTTTGTGTTAAAATCACCCATTAAAATTATGTTCTCGTATTGAGGAGAAAGTTCAGAAAGTACGTCTTCCAATTTATTTATACCACCCGACGGTAGATACACAACACCAATTAAAGTTTTGATTTGATTAAAATTGAACTCACAAAAAATACACTCCAGCCCAATATCACTTATGGCTTTTATTAATTTGCATTTGATTCGATTTGATACAAAAAGGGCAACTCCTCCACCTCTTCCAATGTTTCTATCATTTCTTACTACATAATAGCCTGGAATTTCAATTGCCTTATCAGAAACATATTCTTTAAGCCATGTTTCAGAGACTCCTATAACATTAAGGTAGCACCCCGCAAGAATGGCAAATGACAAATGACAAAAAAGTTAATAAAAGAATTTATTTATACCTACACGCATGTTATAATTTTTACTTGCAACTTATACATACATGGGTACTATAAGGCAAGTGATGCATTCGGAAAAAAATCGAACTTGAGATTTTGATCAAAGTTGACATTACGATAATAAAAAAGTGGGTCTCGCAATTCTGTCTGTCTGTCTGTTCGACTACAGCCTAAACGGCTCGGCCGATTTTCTTCAAGCTTGGTAGATATGGATTTTAATTTTTTACCCCACACTTTTTTTTCCTTTTTTTTAAGACCAAAAATAACGGTACCTGCCATACGATTTTTTTCGAAATTTTGTAAATATTTTTTTTCTCAAAAACTCCCACAGATTTTTTTAAAAAAAAATTAAAAAAAATTTCATTTAGTTAAAGCTAGGCAATGCTTGAAAAAATTTTCCAAAAAAAATTCAAATTTTTTTTCCAAAACTCAATATTTCTAAAACCCCATGCTCGATTTTTTTGAGACTTGATAAATAAAAGTTTCTTAATATAATCTACAAGATATGAGACAAAAGAAATTATTTTACCTAAAAATAACGGTACCCTCCATACAAATGTTAAAAAATGGTTTTCGAAAATCGTATTTTTGTCGAAAACGGTTTCGAGAATTTTGCTTAAATTTTTTTTTCTTTCGATTAATTCTTACGATCTATAATTTAATAAAAAAAAATTTGAAAACAAAACATTACTAACTGTACCTACCACAGAACGATTTTTTCGAATTTTGTATTTCTCATTATCGGCATAGCAGATTTTAATGAAATTATTCATAAAGAAGCTCCTAAAAAGTTTAAAAAACATTGCATTTGAAAACTTTTTTTTGTTTCAATTTTTTGAAAAAAAAATCATTTTTTTTGGAAAATTCCATATCTTAAAAACAGCTTAGTATTTTTCTTGGAAATTTAATTTTCATTCGTACAATAATAAAAATTTTAAATTTGTTCTTGCATAAATTCATATTTGCATAGCATTCTTTGTCTTTGTTTCTTACTACTAAAAGAATTTAAAAAATTCATTTTATCCTTATGAACAGTTTTCTTTAATAACACTAGGTTTTAAAATTCCTAGTCTGTTACATAGGAGCAAGTTCGTGCGACCCAGTCGTGCATTTATTTTTTTTTGTCCCGGGCAATATGTTGAAATCCCCTGATTTTTCATTATTTTAGCTATTTGTCCCGCCGAGGTGTAAGAAAAATCTGGCAACCCTACTAAGCAGTTTAAGATAAAATATATTTCTGGGAAAGAGAGTGGAACACAAAACGCAACCTTGTGGCACACCACCATTTATTTTATGAACTTCAAACTTAGAACCATATAACGCAACTTGAATTGAGTAGTGCGAAGGTAAGTTTTTAATTCAACGAAGAAAAGATTCACCAATACCAAATGGACTCATTTTCGATAGGAGATCTTGATGACAAACTTTATGAAATGCTTTTGAAATATCAATTTCCATTGCCACTGTTCCTTGAGACATACTATCAAATCACCAGTGGACCTACATATCGACGGTTAACTACTCGTATGAATACCTCCTAACATACATTTTTGTAAAATTCACTTTTTGATGCAGTTTCGTTAATAATTTCCATCTGCTTCGCTGAATTTTTAAAATTTCAACTATTTCACATCATAGATATTCAATACTGATAATTATGCATTAAATTTTATTATTATACGTTTTAATTTTGAGACTACAATCAGTTCTGTTTGTCCCCTGTAAAGTTTACAAAATGCGACATAGGAGATATTTATAGTTAACCGTCGATATGTGTATCTGCGAAAACTATACTGACGTTCATTGAGAAGCTTTCGTTGTTCAAGATTCAAGATAAATGTATTTTCTCAGCTGAAAATTTGTCAGGGTTTCCACCACCACATTTTTAGGTACTGTGGTCATAAATTTGCGAATGTTGGGTTTCTTTTTTTAATAAACCTTAATAACCATGCTTTTGACCGTATGCACAATTCCAAACATAAATATTTTAAGTCTCGCAAAATAAAATAAAGTTTGTTCAAAATGGTACAATAGTTGCTAGTTATCCATTCATTAGAAAAAAATGATTGCTTTCTTAAATGCTAAAAGACCATAGTTCACTTCATATTACTTTTACTTGAATAATGCTTTTTTATACCCGAACATTAGTTTAACTGTAGTAGGTATACTTGAGTAAAGGTGAGTTCACTTTCGAGACAACCTATAAAAATTGGGACTTATACAAGTTTCTTTTTAAAAATGCAATTAAATAAACAAAATTAAATTTTTTTCTATATATTATGACTTTCTTAGTAAGAGCAAAAATTCCCATTAATTATGAAACATAACGTCGTTCAAGTGGCTGCCTCCGCCACTCCAATTTTCCAAGACCTTGTTGATGGTTTTGGGCTTGGATTGCTTGGTTGATATTGGCCTTAACTGCTTGAGTCGTTTCCGGACTGTTAACATTACATCGCTCTTTCACGGTTCTCACATACAAAATTCCAAACAGGTCATATCGCACCTCTGAGGCGGCAAATTGATATCGCTAAGACGGCTCATAACATGATTTGGAAATTTGGTGCACAAAAGATCGATTGTGACATGAGCTGTGTGGCATGGCGCTCCATCCTGCATTAACTTATGGTCGTCCAAATCCATGTCTTCAATTTCAGCAAAACAAAAGTCGGCCAGCCTCTTTTTCGAAGAAAAATGGTCCAATGATGCCACCACTCCACAATCCGCACCAAACTGTCACTATCTGTGGATGCATTGTCTTCTGGACAAAAACGTTCGGGTTTTCCGATTTCCACATGCGGCAATTTTGTTTGTTAACGTAGCCGTCGAGATGAGAATGCGCCTCCTCAGAAAAGTTGATTTTTCACCCAAAATCGTTGTCCAATTCAAGCTGCTCTAAGGCCAAAACTGCGAAGCAATAAGCAGCAAGAAGCAGATGGTCGTGCGCCTTCAATTGCTGAGTTAACTGGAGCTTGTAAGCGTCAAATGTTGGTGAGTGTATGTTCGTGAATTGAGTCTCACACTCAGCAGCCAAATTCTTATCTGTGCACACCGTACGACAACGGGGACCATGTGTATTGTCTACTAGCATACCAGTCCCACGAACTTTTTGCACAAATTTGCATACCGAAGGCCCAGTAGAGCAATTAGTGCGGATAGATTTAATCAGATTTTCTTTTGATGTCATCCCCCAAATCTGTTGGTTTTTTATTCAGTTACAGATGCCGAATCACAATTACACGGTTGAACAGTTCGTCCAAATGGTAAAATTTTATAATAGAAATAAGTGTTCGTTAGTGGAAACTTTGCGTCTATTTCACGGTAGACTTGGTGGGCCTTCACTGTTGTCTCTTCAACGTTTGCTGTCCAAATTTAAGATGACTGGTTTTTCTTATTAATCAGCCAACATTTGTATGTCATAGGAACGCTAAATCAGCCGAGAACATCGCCTCGGTCGTTAAAAGTGCACAGCAGAACTTTAGGAAGTCGATTTTTCACCTTGCACAAGAACTCGGCCTTTAGTTGGCTTCAACTTGGTGAATTTCGGGAAATCGCCCTACACCCGTATAAGATCCAACTGACTCAGAAGCTCAAAATTCATGCGCCCATAGAGAACGCCCTTTGTTCGCTGGTTGAACTTCGGAGCGTTTGAAATGGTAAACTAATTTTCGACGAAAAATAATCTTAAGCGACGAGTCGCAGATTTCGAAGAAAATGAATCCTCAAAATGTACGCACTTTTTCGAAAACGACGGTGGTGACGGTCACCGTCAATGGCAAGCGCAACAGTACGACGATAACCAATTTGTAATGGTCCATGATTGACATTCTGCGTGAACGATTTGAAGATAAGGTTTTTTCTCGCAGAGGGACGTCTATTGGAACCCAACCCCGCTAGACTTTTTCTTGTGGGGTTTTCTGAAGTGGCAGGTCTATAGAAATAAACCTTAAGCTGAACGTAACAGGCCATTGCTCAAATTCAGCCGGATCTTTGACAAAGAGTCATTGACAAATGGACTTTTGGAGCCGAGACGAGCATTAAAAAAATTGTCATATTCTATACATGATGGCATCCATGGGTATTTCAAAGAAAAAAATTAATTTTGTTAAAACCTCACATAAAGCTTGTTTCATTCCATTTCAACATCTACCTGCCCTTATTAAAAAACTATTCAAAATATTATTTCAAAATCAAAGGAGCTACTGTATAAGAATTTTGATCGAAATTGGTAGAGCCGTTTATGAGAAAGTCGAATGTCAATAAAAACGGTTCTATGAAAGGTAGAGGCAATAACATTTTTCTTAAATTTTTGTTTGACCAAAATAAGGTATGGTCTAACCTTTTTATTAAAATCTCTTAAGTTGTTCTCGAGACAAACAAGATTTCTTCTATAGTAAGTACGCGTGTGGTTTGTTTTCGGTTCGGGGCAAATCTTGAAAAAGACCAACGAATTTAAAGTCGAGACTCACCATCTGTTTATCGACTTCAAAGTCGCATATGATATCATTCATCGTCAGAAGCTCTATTCCATCCAACTGTGTCGCGTGACATTGGAAAATACGCGGTGCAATGTGCAACTAGGGAGCAACTCTACTGAATTTTTCCAAACACGCACAGGATGTGGTATCATCTGATTTCCTTAATCTCGTTTTTGAGTAGATTGTTCGCAGGACAAGTGTTAACAATCTGTCCAAATGTCCAAACTCCAACGAACGACACCTTTATGATTAGGCTAGGTTAGGTTAGTGGGCTGACAGTTGATCTTGTTACACTTAGATCAATGTAGATCTTGTGTGATACACTAAGGGTTGTGACTCCTTTGTATTGAAACCTATGATAATCCTATGTCATTCAAGTCCGTTAAGGATGTTGATGTGTCACAGCAAGCTATTGCCGGGTACTTCTAAGTCGTTGAAGAAATGTCGTTCGTCACATAATCACCTGGCTAAGGAGAAGTAGACTTGGGAAATCATCCCTCCACCAGGTCCGTAGGAGCATGTGGCTCCTTGCAACACCTGGTAGATGCGTTCGATAGGTCAGTGTTTGGTGTATATGTTCGGTCAGTATTGCTGATTAAGTCGAAGGGGTTGTTCGTTTCCTCAAGAGAATCTTACCAATCTTAGGAATAGGTTGCTAGGTGGCTCTATCAACTCACTGTTGCTCGTATTCACCGGAGTAGTGGCAGTCGCTGGTGTATAGGCGAAGTGCCCATTCTCCGTTTCTTGCCACTCTTGCAATAAATAAACACGTGTTTCGTTAAGTCGTTTTCGTTCGTACTTTCATTATCGTACCGTTGACAGGCGATTTTCAGAGTCTAGGAATCTTCAAACCATTTGGTATCATTAATAAATTTTAATATGATTTTGCTCGGAACGTCAGAGAGCTCCTCCTCCAAATCGTTGAAGAAGTGTCTCCCTAGATGTCTGTTTCTCAGATGATATAACGCAGGGCAGTGACATTTTATGATTACGAACATTTTTTTCCTCAGCAGCATTCCTTTTTAAAACTCAAAGTGTATTAGATAAAAGCAAGTTCATGCGGCCCAGTCGTGCATTTTATTTATTTTCACTCTTAATAAGATTTGAAAAATTAAATGTGTTTAAATTTTTTTTAAAAAACAATTTAAATTCAAATCACATCACGTACTTTTCAAAAATAAAATTCTTATTATAACTTAATAATTCTTCGTCATCATCATCACCAGGTTTTCACTGTTTCATCCGTGTCACGTTTTTAAGGCCACATAACCAATCCGATACGGTCACGTTTGACATTCTTTACTGCTCTCCACAATGACAACGATAATATTTGCGATCCCAACATTGTTCTTCCTGGAAACAGTTTTTGTATCCTAGAATAATACTTTTCTGTTGTGAGAAATTATTTTTAAGTCTCCCAAACGTGGTGACAGGCATTCAACTTATTTTTTTTTTTCTACCATGGGGTTGAACTTAACTTCTCAATGTGATAGGTCGAGAAGAAATAAAAAATAATTTTGAAAAAGTTGAGATAGAATGACAATAACGAGGAGGTAAGAACTGAAGACGGAAAAATGTAATTAAATAAATTTGTATTTTCTTGATGTTGTAAAGCGAAGATGCTTAAATGTTTACAAGCCATTAAACTTAGATATGAGATACCTGGCTTCATAAGATACAGCAAGAAATTAAGATAAAATTTAAGCTTGTGCTTTTGCATTGGAAATAAATAACGCGCACTCAAGGGATTTTTTCTACCCCTAAAATGCTTAAACACACTGCGAGCGCTTTAAGAAAATTGGGGAGGATTAAAAAGGAGATACCGATGCACATTGACTTTGAATGTCTGTATACCTATCCTAAAGGGACGGGAATGTTGAGGCGGGTAAAGCATTCCACTTTCATGTTGTACAGCTGAAGAAAGAATCTCTGAATATTCAAGAGACTAAAGTGAGTTTTTGGAGCACCTGCCCAAATATGGGAATTGTTCTCGAGCTTTGGACGAATATAGGCGTTATTGATTACAGCCAGATCAGAAGGGATACAAAATTTTTGGTCAAGAGAAAGTGCATGCAGACGACGATCTAATATTGGTTATCTTCAACATGGAATGACCAAAGAACATTCACGAGATTCGTCTTGCCAAATGTATGCCAAGACTATCGGATATACTGCAACCTCTTAACGAACTGCTCAATATGGAACAAGCATTCACATGGGGCTTTGCACAGGAAAATTAATTTCAGGAAGTCAAGAATTTACTAACTAGAGAGCCTGTACTAGCAATATACGATACTAACAAAGAAACTGTTTTATAATTTGACAGTTCGTCCTATGCTATCGGTGGCGGCATTCGTGAAAGGCAATAAGTTGATAAGATAAAGCCAAATTCTTATGTTTCCAGGACACTGTCCGAGTGTGAGCAACGCTACGCCCAAATCGAGAAAGAAGCCTTGTCTCTAACTTGGGCTTGTGATCGATTCGTGAACCTCGTAATGGTCATTTCCTTGAGACCGATCACAAACCCCTTGTACCAATCTTCCCAACAAAGAATCTGGACGACCTGACACCACGTCTTCGGCTTTTGAGAATGAGGATGATAATGAATGAATGATTTTTAAATTTTGTACACTCCAGGTAAGGATCTAATTGAAGCAGACGCACCCAGCCATCAACCTTTGCATGTGAACGGTCTGGAAAAAGATATTTTCGGACACGTCAATCTGGTTGTTGCGCACATTCATGCGTCGATTTAAAAAAGCAACGCTATTTAGCTCTTCGCAATCTCGTTTCCTATACAGTGAACGGGTAGCCAGAAATCGGGAAATTGGCCAAAATTCTGCAAGCATACTACGAAGTCAAAGATGATATGGCCAACGAGAATGGTTTGCTGATGCGTGGCTGCCGTTTCATTATACTTGCATCCATTCTACAAGACATTCGCGGAAGGCTTCATTCTGGCCCTCAAGGAGTCAGAAAGTTTCGATCCAGAGATGGCGAATCTGTGTGGTGGTCTGGCCTTTCAACAAACATTACCTAGATGTCAGCAGATGTAGTGCTTGCATCCAAGAAACCAAAGGAATTAGAGAAAAACTTATGTTATCGAACTTTCCAAAACGTCAATGGCAAAAGGCGGCTACGGATCATTTCAAATGCCAAGGGCGCTGGTGCTTGAATATTTCTGATTTCTTTTCTAGATTTTTCAGAGTTGCTGGTGTGGTCATTAACCATTGCAAATCCATTTTTGCACGCTATTGGAGTACTCGTGCTGGTGAGGAATAGTAATGGAACCCAGTTTGAACCATTTCACACTTCATAGTTCCCTAAATTTTCAAGAGATTGGGTTTCTTCATGGCACATCCAGTCCCCACTTTCCACGAGGCTATCGAGGCTGCAAAATTGTCAAACTCCAGCTTAAGAAGAACGCTGATCATACAGAGCCCCTTTGGAATATCGCGCCAGCCCATTATCCAACGGTTCCAGCCCGGTAGAAATTTTGATGGGCCGTCAAATCAGGTCATGGTTCCATAATGCAACGAGTCAAAAGCAGTCGATTACAATGACTGACTTAAAAGGAAAGAAGGATGATAGAATGAACAAGTAAACTCGAAATTTTAAGCAAAGACGCTGTGCAGAAGGATGATCTAATTCTCGGAGAATTAGTTTTTGGTTCGTGACAAGCGAGTGTGAGCTACAGTTTAAGGGCATACTAACCACCCTCGGTCTTACATAATCGAAACTCCGACAGGAAAACTATGTGGTAACAAGTTCTATCTTACTCGAGCTCATCAAGCTGAAGATATAACAGAACAAACAGATATTCCAATCAATAACATCACCAGTAGGCTCGTCGCGAGAGAAAACATCATCGCCGATCAGGTCATATCCTTTAACACCTTCGACACATTTATCTCCTTTTTCTTGTGGGTCAGCATCATAATCATTATCATCATCGCCAGCGTCTGCATTGAATCCAGAATCATGGTCTTCTGACCCTACCAGAATGACTGATAACCAGGGTTAGATAGCCCTCGATACGGCTGGCTATTGAAACCTGTCAATCGCTTTCAATACTGAACAAGAGGAATGTTACGGAAGACATTAGCAACACTAATAATTACATATACTAACATAAAAGATATGCCCTATATAAATAAGTAACAGTATATTAACATCACATTTGTAACATTGACAGTGTTTGGTCCGGGACGTTCTTGTAGCTAGTACGCACCTCAAATATCTCGATCTTCACAAATGCACTTGGCGATCTCCCGATCAATCAACCGTATCCGAATATCCCGACCCAAGCCAAAACAAGTAAGTATTGCGAAGAAGTTCGACGTTGGACGTTAACAATCCTTTTCCGATCGAGTTTCTAACAACCTCTTAACAAGTCCTATGCTGCCAGCATCACGTATTGAGAACTAGTGGCAACATTGGCAAGCAGTCATCAGAGATGCCGCTTCTGACGTGCTGGGTCTTACACGACCACCACAACGATACTCCTGGTTTGACGGTGAGTGCCAGCAAGCACAAAGACATATAAAGCGACACTTCAAAGAAGGACCAGAGGATCTCCCGAGCTCTACGAGAAGTAGAGTAAAGAAGAACACCGGCTTCTCAGAAAGAAAAAGAAGGAGCCCGACAAGTGCTCGATTGAGGAAATAGAGGGATGCACTAGCAGAAATGAGGTTCGGAAGTTTTACTAAAAGGTAAAAAAAATAGCCACTAGGATACAATCTCCGAGCCAAAGCCTGCATGGATAATCAAGGGAACATCATAGTAGAACTGCAGTCTGTGCTGAGAATATGGAAAGAACATTTCTCAAAACTTTTTAATGGCGGCGACGAATAAAGATAGGCCGCTGCTATAGAGATGGTACCATTCGAACTAGGCGACCGACGTAGGTCAACAATACCGCCCACCCGACTTGGACGAAGTGAAGATAGCTATATCGAATCTCAAGGTCAACACATCCACTGGAGCTGACGGCCTCGCTACCGAACTGTTGAAAGTGTCAGGCGATGACTTGGTTGGGAGTTCATATGGAAAATATAGTCGAAAGAAATGGAACCTCGGCATTGTCCGCTCGATATTCAAGAAAGGAGACCTTCTGAACTGCGCCAATTTTAGAGGCATAAGTCTCCGTAACATCGCTTACAATATCCTATCTGCAGTATTATGTGAACGTCTGAAGCCTTTCGTCAACAACCTGATAGGTCCGTATCAGTGCGGCATTATACCAGAAAAGTCCATCACCGATCAAATATTCACATTAAGGCAGATCTTGAAAAAAAATCCACGAGCTTCAAATCAACACCTACCACCTATTCATCAATTTCAAAGCCGCGTATGATAGCAAACTATATAGAGCAATGTCTAGTTTTGGCATCCCTGACAAACTTGTCCGTTTGTGCAGGATGACGAGAGAGAACGCACGCTGCTCCATGCATTCGATATCAAAAAAGGTTTTAGATAAGGCGATGCTCTGTCGTGCGACTTCTTCAACATCGTTCTTGAAAGAATATTGCAAAACTCCTAAGTCAACACTAAGGCAAAAGTCTTACCAAGGTCCGTCCAATTACTCGGATACGCCGACGACATTGCGTTATTGGAAGGACAAAGCTTGATGTCAGTGGCGCATTTGTGAGCAATGAGAAGATGATGGGTTTAGCCGTAAATGATGGCAAGATCAAGTATTTGTAGTAATGTCATCAAGAAATGCCACACAACACCGACGTCTTAGACAGAACATCATTATAGACAGCTATAACTTTGGGGTAATTAGCAACTTGATATAGCTAGGCGCTGATAGAAATTCAGAAAAACACACCAGTGCTGAAATGAAACGGAGAAAGACTTGCCAATCGATACTTCTTTGGACTAAGAAGGCAATTGAGTAGCAAAGTCCTCTCTCGAGCAACTAAAGTGTCCCTCTATAAAACTCTCATCATGCCGGTCCTTGTCCTTGGTCCATCAGAACAGAGTTACCATTATCATTCTAAATTACAAGCAAGGATCTTATTCAGTGGATTTTATTAAGGAGCTTTTGGGATTTGAAGCTTTTGAGAACAAATTTTATGAAGTTGAGTATGTTGAGTGTTGGCGATTTATAATGCAAACTAGGGAAACCCTGTGAGAGCCTTAAAAGGCGACACACTTATGCAACCCATCCAAACCAGAGTGAGAGGCAAACGTCCTATCTTCCCTGTACTGACAATTTTTGTAAACAAGAATTATCGTTACATTTTCTCTTTATATAATATTATTTTCTTTTCATCTTACTGAAATGTCATTTCCGGCAGACGGCAAAATTGTCAGGTCCGTATTCTTATTCTAAAAAATTGTAATTTTATCTGAGGAAATAAAGAAAAAATCTATCTATCTATCACTACTGACAATTTTTGTTGAAGAAAGTATAGTCAAACGAATCAAAGTCCAACGACTAAGATTGCTGGATCATGCAGAAAAAAAGTGGCCAGCTTTTTGGAATTTTTGACTATTGTGACATTTTCTGGGATTGCGGGATGGTTAACTGCACAAGTGTCATGCTTCATTACAAACTTTTACATCAAAATTATACAATTAAATTCTAATACTTCACTTTAATATTCGCTTTCAATACTTCATAACAATTTATCAAACCTCAATCACAGATTTATGGCAATGTGTATATGTATATCACCCTAATTTGAACACAAAAGCAAAGAAAAAACCGCCTTTGGTACCTGCTAGCACCTCATCTCCTGACCTGGCGAAGGTGAACGGTAAAGTAAATAAACACATCTTACCCTAAACTTTTCTCATAATTTATTTTAACATTTCTGGCAGTTCAATAGGAACATTAATTTTTTATGAGTAAAAATATTGCGCAAAATAAAGTTCTCAAATAGGCGTTGCTCTTGCCTTTAATTCCTCAGACGACTTAGCCAAACAAAGAGAATTCCTTTGTTTGGATAAAAATAAAAGCTACCTAGTCTACGTGTATGCACAATAAAAACCACGTTTTAGAGAGTATATATATTCTCTAGATCCATGCAATAAACCAAGATGAAAGTTGTTTTTGATTGTCCGTCCATACGCTGCTGACCAAAATTCGTTTATTCTGGTTCTGGTCCTGCAATCTTTCAACAGCTTACGACAATTACTGCAATAAATTCACCACACGTTCGGATTTTGCCATCTTTAAGTGGTCATTACACACATACACACTTGCAAACCTTACCCATAAACACATCTACTCAGCGTAAGTTGTGGGCGAATGGACCCATTCTACATACATGTGTGTACCTATATTTGCGAGAGCGAATCCTTGCAGCTTTCAAAGTCAACATCAACACCAATTGTAACAGATGCTGTGGTGCTGTAACTGGTCGGGGGAATTTATGGTCAATCACAATGAATCGCAAGTGACGTAAAGCCAAGCAAATTACATCCTGTGGAATGTCAATGTGGCCGGACTGGCTGGGTTTAACAGTGAGTGTGTAACTTTGGTTTTACAGTGGTATGTGGTTTCTATTAAATCTCTGCAAATAAAAGGAGCAATACACCAAGGAAAAAAAAAATAACAACGAAGGTTCACGAAAGGAATTTGCAATATTTCATTTGTGAAAAGAGCTTGACAAGATTTAAAGCTTCAGATACAATGCACACATAATTATGTGTATTGCATAATATAATTACTTTCAGTTATTTGGCAGGGACCCGGGAAGAAAAGTTCGCAGCGTAAAATATTTGGTTCGTAATATTCGTAAATTTCAAGATGTCGTATCGTCATGAATAACGAATAACAAGTCGAAATGGCTCTTAGAATCTATGTAAACGAGACCGTAATTGGAAAGGTATTTTTATATAATAAAGTAGCTATCGAGGTATTTCGGAGGTCTTAGGAGGATTCGATCCCACCCGCGATTAACTTACAAAAATATTACTTTTTAGGGGCTATTGTCACTTGGGAGGAAGTGATAAATACTCCAAGATTGTCCCTCGTTATGAAAAGTGCTTCTTACCTTTACCAATTGATTTAGACAAAAACTCTTAGAAAGCTTTAATAGTATTGAGTATCAAAGCTTACGAAATTATAGTTTTTGGATTTAAATAAAAAAAAAATTAAAAAATTAGAAACTGCTACGTTTTAAGTTTACAAAATCAATATTGTAGTTTTTGAAATATTGAGTTTTAATATTTCAAAAACTACAATATTGATTTTGTACACTTAAAACGTAGCAGTTTCTAAATCACTTTTTAATAAAGGGCTTTGTCAATTGGTGCGGGTAGATTTCGGCGGTCATTTTGTTTTGGTGACATCTGTCAAATCTGTTTTTTTTCTTGTACTATAAGGCAAGTTATGCATTCGGAAAAAAAATTGAACTCGAGATTTTCATCAAAGTTGACATTACGATGATAGCGGAAACTAAAAAAGTAGGTCTCGCAATTCTGTCTGTCTGTGTTTTCGTCTACAGCCTAACGGTTCAGCCGATTTTCTTTAAACTTGGTAGATAGTATATTTAATTTTTTCCCCCATATGTTTTTTTCTTTTTTTTTAAGACCGAAAATAAGTATACATGCCATACGATTTTTTCTCGAAATTTTATAAATATTTTTTTTTTCTCAAACTGTCCCACAGATATTTAAAAAATAATTCAAAAAATTTAATTTAGTTAAGGCTAGGAAATGGTTGAAATATTTTTTTTTCTCAAAGAATGGTTATTTTTGGTACCCTCCTTGGAACCATTTTTTTGGTTTTCGATTTTCTCAAAAACGGTACAACCGATTTTGATAATTTTTGTTATGCTAAAGCTCCCCAGCAGTTAAAATATTATTGGGTATTCAAATTTTTCAAATTTTTTGTTTTGAATTTTTAAAAATATTTTCAATTTTTTTTTTTTCAAAACTCAATATTTCAAAAAAAAAATGCTCGATTTTTTTAAAACTTGAAAAATAAAAGTTTTTTTAATATAAGTTACAGGATGTAAGAAAAAAAAACTTATTTTACCTAAAAATAACGGTACCCTCTGCCTCTATACAAATGTTAAAAAATTGTTTTCGAAAATCGTATTTCTCTCGAAAGGTTCCGAGAATTTAGATACAATTTTTTTCCTTTTGAATTATTTTTACGATCTATAATTAAATAAAAAAAAAAAATTAAATTAAGATATTACTGACTGGACCTACCAAAGAACCATTTTTTCAAATTTAAAATTTCTCATCATCGACATTACGGATTTTAATGACAAATTTTATAGAGAAGCTTCAAAAAGTTTGAAAAACATTGCATTTCAAAACTTAAAAAAAAATATTTTTTGAATTAAAAAAAAATTCGATATCTCAGAAACGGCTCAATATTTTTTTTTTTTGTAAATTAAATTTTTATTCAAACAATAATAAAAACTTTAAATTTGCGTACCAAATTTTTTTTTTAAAACGTTTTAAAAATTTTGTATATAAAAGCTTATTTTTTTAGGAAACCAGTACAGACTTATTATTTGATTTGAATCACAACATCCTGTTTTAAGATCCAACTACTAAAGGAGTTGTTTTAGTCTATTAAAAAATTAATTTTATGCTAATGAACAGTTTTTCTCTAATAACATTCATTTTTGAAATTCTTAGTCGTTTACATAAGAGCAAGCTCGTGCATTTTATTTACTATTCAGTTACTGATGCCAAATCATCAATGCAAATAACGTGATTGAACAGTACGTCTAATGATAAAATTTTACGGTAGACATGGCGGCGCATCACAGTCGACTGTGTTAGGTCTGGTGGCCAAATATGAGACGATCTTTTGTAATCAATCATCCTACATTCGTACGTCAAAGGGACGAAAGATCCGTGAAAGTCTACAGCAGAACCTTTAACAGTCGATTCCTCGCTGCGAACAAGAACTCGGCCTTTCGCAGACTTCAACTTGGCAAATTTTGTGACCGACCAGAAGATCGAACTTCATCACCATAGACAACGTAGCCGTCTGTTCGCTGACTAGGATTTGGAGTGTTTCTAAGAGGACCCCAATTTTTTCCGAAAAATCGTGTTCTGGGACGAAGCTCATTTGTGCATGAATGGCTGTAACTTTCCACATGAACATTTGGGGGTAAGGTTATCTCATGTAGAGGTGGCGTGAATTGAGCATAAATGTCATACGATTTGACACTGCCAGACTTTTTGTTGCAGGATTTCCTAAACGCGCTGGTTTTTGCGACTAAACCATATTCGACCGATGCCCTTAAGGTGAGCAGAACACAGGCCATCACTCTAATTAAGCCGGATCTCTGCCGAAAAGTCATTGAAAATTGGACCACTCGGATCTGTGTCACCGCGGGAAGCCGAGGTGAGCATTTGAACGATATTATTTTACATAGGTATATAATGGCATAAATGTCCTTTTTAAATAAAAAAAGAATTTTGTTAATACCTTATACACAGCTTGTTTTATTCTACCGCACCATGTACCCGTCCTTATTGGAACGCCCTTTACTAAAATAGTTAGTAACATATTCATCCCGGAAGTCCTCAGAGGGTTTGATTCCAACAAGTTGTCGCCTTAGAACAATAAAATTAATATTTTCGGGGGTATTGCCTTCACTCCTTTAAAGTCCTCAAAAGCCCTTATAACAAAGAAAGTCACCCGATTTATTAAACTTATATGAATTTTTCCAAATAAACAAATTTTTAATGTGCAAACGGTAATATTTTATATTACCCAACTTATCGGGTTCCATCCATCCAGTTTAAAAAGAATATCCCACTAAGAACAGTTGGCAATACGAGAAAGCCAAGTAGTTAGGTCTTAAAAACCTTTTTGATTCTTTTACAGGTCACTATGTTTCCTGTGACGATGTTGCCAATGACGATAAGATCACAGAAGCGATTTTTTTTGGGTTGCACACTTTTATTCCTAAAAGAATTAAGGGTATAAGACCCAAAGGAAAGTCTTGGTTCGATACTAGCTGTAAAGAAGCTATCAGGTTGAGAGAAGTAAGTTTCCGTTCTTATAAAGCGTGTCCCATAATTAATGCAAAATTTGAATTTTTTGCCATTCAATAGTAAAGTGTTGCCAAAGGAATAGAGGTAACAATGTGACAGCTGACAGTTCGGGATAAGTAAAAATAGAGTGCTATACGAAAAAACAATGCATTTTCATTGTTAAACAATGTTTTAAAAATAATGAAAATTTGGCCTTCATAGTGATTAAATAGCATCAACTGTGAAGAGAATAGTTGAAATATTCACTGAGACTAGATTAATAATTAGTGATCTTAAAGTGATCGGAGTGTCCTGTCACAAGTCGTTAAACATAAAACATCGAAGAAGTTCAGTTTGCTGACAGTCCAGAATTTCGAAACGATCTACAGTGAATTCTAACGAAAGACTTTAAAGATAACGCGTACAAAATTCAATTGACTCCAGAATACTACTGACCATGATGCGCAATGAGAGTTCTTTGAATGAGTTTGGGAACAACAACAAAAGGATGCTTATTTTTCGAACAAAATCACCTTCAGTGATGATGGTCATTTTCATCTTGATGACTTCGTTAATCTCTAAAATTGTCACATTTGGGGTTCAAAAAACCCACGAGTAATTGTTAAGAAATAAATGCATCCACAACGCGTGACTGTAAGGTGCGGATTTTGGGCTGGACGCATTATCGGACCATTCTTGTTCGAAAATCTGACTGGTCAGGCAGTAACAATTCATGGGATAGTTATCGTGACATGATAACCCAGTTTTTAGTATTTTAATTACAAGATATGAATGTGACCAACATGTGGTTTCAACAAGACGGTGCCACATCCCGTACAGCCCGGGAAACAAATCAATTACTGCATGAGTCATTTCCTAATTGTGTAATCGGCTGTTTTTGCAATCTGACTGACATCCAGATTTTGGAATTTAAAGCCATTGGACTTTATTCTTTGGGTATTTTTTAAAGTGAAAGGTTTATGCAAACAAGCCCGCGACTACCTGATGCCCTTGATGAACTTGAAAACTAAAATCATTCAATGGGACAGGTATACGTTCGCATTTTCGTCCAGTTGCAAGAGCCCTTCGATATCTTGATGAAAACAAATCCGCTGGTACTGAAGAGGTGTTCTTCATCGCTCCTTCTGTTCTGGAATCTTCCCTAGTAAATGGGAACTAGCATTTCTCCAGGCTGTTCCTAAGAAAAGGAGACTCTTCCTCCCTCTCCTCCAATTGTACTTAGGTCTCTTCTTTCCAATGTCATAAAATCGCTGATCAATCATTAGCTCAAAAAATATCTCGACGATCCAAAGCTTCTTAATGACCGGCAATACGGCTTTCGCAGCAATCGTTCCACTGGTGATCTGATTAAGACTGGAACAGATCTCTGCATTGTCTTAGAGAAAGTAACATTATTTCGCTTGATGGCATACGATAGAGCTTGGCACCAGGCTCTCTTATCGGAAATGCGTGTGTTTGGTATCAACGAAACCCTTATTTTTTGGACTAGAAACTATCTTTTATATCGTTCAATACGTGTGGTATTGGACGGTTTCAAGTCTGTTGATCTGATGTGTTGATGATCTCCTGTGTTGAACTTAAAATCCACTTCATTGTTTTGCCGACGACTCTACTTTCAGCTTGCCGTGCTCGTTCTCAAATTCGCGTCCATCTCCTTCGGAAGTGAAATTGATACGGTACCATATGATAAGCGTATTTAACTCTAAGAAGAAGTAAGAAGTTTTCACTGATCTGGAAACTATAATACCAATATTTTTGTCTAAAATAAATTTTAAAAAAAATACCAAGTTGTCCTATTACTGACCTAATAAAACATCATAAACTATTAATTCCCGTTACTTGTTATGAACATCCATATCCAAATGTATTTATTTCATTATTCTCGTTTACATATTTCATTTTGGATTGATCCATCAAGACCAATAATTAATCAATCTATAAGATAGCCCTCTTAAAGCCCTGACAGTTAATTTTCGCATGACTTGCTTGTCTCCTTCAATAACTTAAATGCTTTTAGGTCTTAAAATCACACACACACACATCAGAAGAATTTTTGAATGATTTACTTTGGAATTCTTATGAAAACAATTCATTCAATTGTGCCGGACATGGCCTCGGAATGGGACTGGAATTCAATCCGAAATTCCATATCTTCTCCCAGAATCCACAATAAATTCATTGCCATTGTCACTCCATCTAGTTTAACACGCTTAATCATTTTCTAATCAAAACAATTTATCATCATCATCATGGAAATCGTTGCCGCCATCATCATCGACATCAGTGATAATTAATTTTGATAAAAGCCTCTTTATGCATATCGTAATACCAAAAAGCTCCCTGCTCAGTATATAGTGTCATTCATTTCAAGTCATGGGTGGGTTGGTCTGGTGCTAGGCACAGGGCCGCGCAATCTATCTTTTGCCATTATATTAGGCCATCGAAAGTCTGTGATATAAACAAATGATTATTATTACTAAATTTAGGGGATCCTTAAAGTTAATAGCCGGCGCTTCCAAACCTTTTTTGACAATCATAAAAACTAATGGGCACTTAAACAAGGCTTTGGTAAATTTGTCAATCGTGTGCAAAAAGCGGATTGCCGAACATTTTTTTTTTTTGTACTTTTTTAATTTTATTATGGTCCCTGAGTCTTTATCAAAATTTTACAAGCCATGTGTTGTAAACGTTTTCATCGGCAACGTTTATAGGGTAACATTTTGAAAACTGTTGAGTGAAATCAAGAAGAATAAAATGGGTTTCATAAACCCGTGTTATACGGAGTTAAAACTAATTTATTTTAAAAAACATTTAAGCAAATTTGTATGTTCTCAAAAATACTTCTACGGTTTTGATATGAATTTTCTGAAATCTGACCTTATTGTGGCAGTTCTTACAATAACGGGTAGCTTACAATGAATTCAATTATGAAACCTAGAAGTCGATAGGGATGAGGAAGATTTCTCTATATAGACTTAACGGCGGTGTCTCCAGTTTCAGAGCTCCCTTCAAATATTTACAGCTGAGGTCAGGAAGAATTTTCAGTACTATTCAAGCTTAAAAAAAAAGATGGTGGCAAATGTATATATTACATATTTTGTAAAGGAGGGAAAACCCTTTTCCCTGGTTCTGACAGTTGCCTCATTGGTTTGACTTCCATACCACGTAAGACTTAATGGCTACGAAAGAAGCCTCGTATAATGATTAACCTCAAATGGCACAAGGCCACAAGAACTTAGAACATGTCTACATGGAATGTGAGAAGACTTTACACCATTGATGTTACTTAAGAGTTTAAGTCTGTCCTTACCCCGAATACGGCATATATCATATCCAAAGTTGTAAAAGAATGCAATCGTTTGCGAATACAATCTTTAAAAATCATTTATTGAATTCAATTAAAAGATTGCATTCATTGACTCCACTTCATTGAGACTGCTACTTAAAAAATTCAGTCACCATTTATTTCACATTTAAAAGATTGCAGTCACTCTTTTTCGCCATTCATCACACAGCAATCAAATGATTGCAATCTTTTGAGAAGTCATATACATTCTTTGCAGTCTTTACATTTTTTTGCAGTCTTGCATTCAAAAGAAAAAATTCAATTTAATTCCAAGACTTCAAATGAATACAAATTAATTCAAAATATCTTTTGCATATTGTTAACGTAATGGAAAGAATGCAAAAGAATACAAAGAGTGTATGACTTCTCAGAAGGTTGCAATCATTTGATTGCTGTGTGATGAATGGCGAAAAAGAGTGATTGCAAACTTTCCAATTTCATATGAATGGTATTTGAAAATTCGAAATCACAGTCTCAAAGTGAATTTAATGAATGAAATAGTTCAACTGAAGACATTAAAGATTGCATTCTTTTACAAATCTTATAATGTATATCAATCCGGAATATAAGATGGATAGGATCATTTATGATGTACAAAACAATTGCTGGTGCGATAAGAGATAAGTCATAACAGGAAACGGAAACGGTTAAAAATCAAACTTATTTGTTTGAGCATTTTTATACGACGATTAATAGCATTACTCTTATACTGAAATCGTCATTCGTCTTGCGAGGAATTGACAGATCCTCCAAGTGTATATCATGTCATGAGATGTGCTGATCGCTTTACCCTTGAGCCCAGCTTCAGACTAAGTACGTACTAAGCACGGAGATTCTTTTTTTAGGCATACAACACGAATGTGGATAAAAAAAACTCGAACTCGAGATTTTGATCAAAGTTGACATAACGATGATAGCGAAGACTAAAAAAGTGGGTATCATCTGTCTGTTCGACTACAGCTTAAATGGCCGATTTTCTTTAAATTTGGTATGCATAAGTATATCATTTTTAATTCCCCCCCCCCCCCCCCCCACACACAAGTTTTTGTCTTACGAATTTTCTTTCGAAATTTTATAAATATTTTTTTTTCTTATTTTTCAAAAACTGTTCGACAGGTTTAAAAAATAAAAACAAAAAAAATTCCTTTAGTTAAAGCTAGGTAATGGTTGAAATGTTTTTTTTTTCGAAAAATGGTTATTTTTGGTCCCTGCATGAAACCATTTTATATTTGTTTTTGATTTTCTCCAAAAACGGTACCACCGATTTTGATAATTTTTTTTATGCTAAAGCCCGCCAAAAATTTTAATAGAATTGTGTATTCAAATTTTCCAAACAAAATTTTTGAAATTAAAAAACAATTTCAATTTTTCTTTTTAAAACTCAATATTTTGAATACCCTATGCTAGAATTTTTACTTGCGATATATGTAGGTACTATAGGGCAAGTTCTGCATTTGGAAAAAAAAATCGAACTCGAGATTTTGATCAAAGTTGACATTACGATGATAGCCTGTACCTCAAACTACAGCCTAAACTACTGGAGGTATTTTCTTCAAACTCAGTACTTAAGGGTCTTCGGTGATTCCCTAGAGAAGAAATTGAAATTTTTTTTTAGCTCCATAACTAATAGTACCCCCCATACACCCGTATTACAAAATCTTATTTATCTCGAAAACGGCTCTAACGATTTTGATACAAAAATTAAGTGTGATATTATGGACATGGACTATGTTTTTGTAAAAAAAAATTGGGGCAAAATGTTTTTAACAGTACCTGTCATAGAACCGTTTTTTTGAATTTCGAATTTCTTATCAACGGCTCTAGCGATTTTAACTAAAAATTTTCACCAGGAGCTCCCTTAAGTTTAAAATAATATTGTATATAGAAATATTCGAAAAAGTATTTTTTTTGTTTTTTGAAAAAAAAAAAAATACAATTTAATTTTTTGAAAAATCAATATCTTGAAAACGTGTGAACGATTATTTTTTGAAATTATTTCCTAAAATATATTACTAAGCACTTAAAATTGGCATCCCAAATTTTGTTCTAAAAAAAATTTAACGAAATTTGTTAAATAAAAAATTAATTTAATAAAAGGATTTTTAAACTTTAATTGCACAAATTCATATTTTTCCGGAAATCAGACGACAATAATTCAATGCATTTGAACATTTTTATCTCATTAAATCCATGTTTTATATTTATAAAATGTATTTAAAATTCCAAAGTACTTTTACATAAGAGCAAGTTCGTGCGATCCAGTCGTGCATTTTATTTAAACTTGATAAATAAAAGTTTCTCAATATGATCTACAAATGTAAAAAAAAATGAATTTTATCTAAAAATAAAGGTACCAATCATACAAATGTTAGAAAATGGTTTTCAAAAATCGTATTTTTGTCGAAAACGGCGCGCGTCTAGAATTTTGATAATTTTTTTCTCTTTCAATTTATTCTTACGATATTTAATTTAATAAAACAAATTTTAAAATTAAGATATTTCAGCTTGCACCTACCATAGAACCATTTTTCAAATTTTTAACTACTCATTATCGACATAACAAATTTTAATGTTTCTAACAAAACATTTCAAAACTTAAAAAAAAAATGTTTTTTGAATTTTTGAGAAAAAAATTCATTTTTTTTATTTCAAAAACGGCTCCATGTTTTTCTTGGAAATTTAATTTTCATTCGTAGAATAATAAAAACTTAAAGTTGGCGTACCAATTTTTTTCTTAAAAATCTTTAAAAAAAATTTTTATATAAAAGCTCATTTTTATATAATAATTTTTGTTCTTGCATACATTCATATTTGCATAGCATTCTGTTTTTGTCTCTTACTACTAAAAGAATTCAAAAAATTAATTTTATCCTGAACAGTTCTCTCTAATAACATTCATTTTTAAAATTCCTAGTCTATTACATAGCGGCAGGTTCGTGCGACCCAGTCAGAAGGGGAATAAGTTCTTACATCGTCATTAGGCATTTAGGAGCACTTTTGGCAATCACAAAAGTTGTTCAGTGACACACATACCAAGAACTGAAAGCTTTTCAATTTCCTCGATGCCAGTTCCATTCATGTGCATTGTGCAATGGCAAAGGTGGTATGTTCCGCTTTAACAACTGAAGACACCTCTGAGTCTTGGAAGCAATAAATTGCATACGATTGTTCATGCCCCTTGTAACAATATTGTTCAAATCGGGGCTTAATGAATTCAACATATTCTACCTTTGCAACTCGACATTTGAAGAAGAGGGATGTGGATTATAGTATATCGTCTTAACCTAAATAACCTAGTATTCGATAGCTCAGATCAAGAAATATCATTTACTGGTTGTACAGGAGCCATGTTTTCCAAACGGAGCTAAAAATTTGTGTGGGACTTTTACACTTCTAACGTTTCATTTTCACTTGCAATCTAGGGAAAATTTTGTACTCCTCAAAACTCCAAATGGCTTTAACACCAAGCGTTAGAAATGCCAACAAAAGTTGCTCTAGCAGTTCTGCCAGCATGCCTACACAGCTTAAACGTTATTTGTTTTTAAAAACGCCTCTTACGATATTTGGAGCAACATCAAATAAAATTCCAACAAAAAAAAAAATTCGGTCCCTGACGTAGAATCGAAAAACACAAATAAGTTCTTTAGTACTCGTAGTTTCGACGAGCTTTTGTAAAGTCTCAAAAATATGCCATAACAGGCAATGCGTGCCTTTTATCTGTAGACGGCCCTGTACCATCCTGGTTCTACATTTTGAGTCTATCGGAATTCACGCTCACCGTTTCACCTGAACAACTCACCATGAATGTTCATGAGCCTCTAGCCCCCACCTTTATAATGTACTTTGTACAATTTTGAATTGATGTATACACAAATCCTTATTCCTGTCATGATGCGTTAAATATTTGCACGTATCTAAAATAGACACCACCGAGTATGATGGCAGTATACGTAGCTCTAGTCGTAGGTTAGGCACCTACTTTGAAAATGGATTTAGCTGAGCTGGAAGTTTTGTGCAATTATGGCATAGAAACGTGATTGGAGATTTTGTCATTTAATTTATGAAAATGTCAAATTCTATGTGCAGTGCAATGTACTTCCAGTGCACTTGCATGATTCAACCGAAGCCCCTTATTAGGTAAAGTCTCCCAATCAACAGAGCAAACGATTTAATGCAAAACGATGGGGCTTTAGGAAGGCAAAGCCGTTTTTCCTCGCAAAATTATTAACGCCCATAGTTTTATGCAAATGTGATGGTGTTGTTATTTGTCGTTGTTGTGCGAAAACAAGTCATCATAGGCTTTGTTTGCATTCTATTATTGTTTCAATTAGCTGCTATAAGCAGTTAAGTTTGTTTAACAGGTGTTTAGTGTTTATGTGACATGCATATTATTGAATGTCAAAAAATTAAGTCGGGCGGATGCTTAGAAAATTTCTTCACACTTCTAATATGCTTTTAATTTTTTCACTTTGATTTTCTATGAGGCTTAAATATATTAGTGCAAAGGAGGGAATCATTTGAGTGATAAAGATGACTCACTGTATCCGTATAGAGCTACCTCAGCTATTTTTATCTTTTTTCCCACGTTTATTTATTCACTTAATTCTATTACAATATCTCAAATCACACCCCGCAACGCTGTGCTGTGCTTGAGTCGCTTTTCATTTGCTCGTATTTTTAATTGTTTTTATTTAAATTTTACCGAATTATTAATTCTAAATTCTGTTAAATTATAAACTTCTAGTTGCAATAGTTGTTTAAATTCATTTGTTTTGTGTCTACATTGAGTTTAATGTGATTGGTGTGTTAAACTGCTGCTTACTGCGTCTGCGTGCATATATTGCTCACTTTACACTTGGAATATAGAGTACACTTGCTGCCCTTTGCGAGCTTTGTTTTCGCCCATGCTTGTATTCTTTGCTTCCCGTTTTCCCTGGTGAGTGATAATTTTGTATATGTTCTGCCTGAAGCATTGTGAGACTGCATTATATCCAAACATATCTTCCTACCATTTCATACTGGATAATTTCTATCTGCATGATTGACATGTACTTTGCTGCTGAGCATCAACATTTTTCTCTGAGACCATGACAAGTTGTTTTAATTACCTTAAAAATTAAAACAACAACTCTTCGAAACTACCTGTCATCTGAATTCAACATCTGTCATCAATCAAAATCATCTGTCATCTATCACATTACCGACAATTCATCGTCACATTGGTTTGTGTATTAAGTAAATTGAAATCTAATTTTCGTGGCACACTTAGAACCAACATTACTAATTTAAATTTTTAAACAAATAATTTTTAAACATCATTATAAACATGACAAAGTGCGCATCTTGCGACAACATACGAGTATCTGACTACATGATTGATTCCATCATATGTTACGGCAACTGCCGACGGTGCTTCCATGTTAAATGCATAGATGCACCTTTTAGCGCTATAAAATTATTTGGTAAAAATAAGACATTCTACTTTTTTTGTGACGATTGTGACCCGTTTGCATACACGAATATTGCGCGAGACATTATACAAAACACTAGATAACTGGAAAACTTGAACCGCCGCCAGTTAACCCAACTTTCAGAAAAAGTTGATAATTTATAAGTGCCTTGCCTGAAGACAGCATTATACAAACGCGGAGTAAGGCAAAAAATAAAAACTCAAACGCTCTCTTAAACAAAGAACTTTTGACTAAAAGAACATCTGAAGTATTTGACAATCCGATTGAAATTCAAAAATCAAAGAAACTAACTACATAGTTCAATATTCAGGGGGTGGCCGTGGCGCGTGTTGTGTGCTCGCCTGTCAACCTCATGATCACAGGTTCGATCCCTGCCGTCGTCTATGTCGTCTTTAATTCCATTAAAACCTTCTAAAAATTGTCATCAATGGGTTGCTGGTTTACTCATTACATGTTGTTTAGGCATAACACTAACAACATGTAATTGAGATAACCTGGTATGCCCAACAAGGATGAACACGAATAAAATAATGTGAATTATAAGCGACATAGAAATAAGACACGGCATTTCTCCGCTTTAGTTCAGCCGCCATCCCTGGAGATAAAAAAATCTGAGACAACCACCTTCAGTCTCAGATCATCGTGCCACACATCTTTCCTATCCTTCTTTCTCTTCCGTAACTTCACGCCCGCGCTGTGTTAAAGCATTTGAAGGGTTATCATATTCCCTTGAGCGTGAGTTGATTATAAAAAAAAAAAATTAAAATTATTTATTCCACCTCGTTTCATCTCTGATTTTAACTTCAATAATGGTGTGCCTGTACCATCAATCCTTCTCCCGCCACTACCATCATCGTCTTCGTCAACATCATCAATCATCATCGTCGTCGTCATCATCGTCGTCGTCATCATCGTCGTCGTCGTCATCATCGTCGTCGTCGTCATCATTGTCATCATCGTCATCATCATTATTGCCATCATCAATATCTTCACCAACATATAAAACTCCTACAAGCTCATGTTTTGAGATCTTCATCTAGGCACACTAATCAAGAAAAAGATTACATATCTCACATTACTGTTGAAGGTCAGAAAATTTTATTTATATCTAAGCTCCATCCCCCAACTAATTCTATAAACATAAAAAATCATATATATACAATAATTGGTCCACAATTGAAGCTTCAAGTTGAAAAGATGATCCACCGCAACTATTCAAAATATTCTTCGTTTAAAATTCGTGTTCCTGGCCCCATATTTCACTTACTGAATTCTTGTTCGTTCTGGCCTAATGGCATCATTTTCCATGAATTTGAAAACAAGTTAAACAAGAGACAATCAAATTATCCCTTTTCAACAAAACATGACCATGCAGAAACCTCGACAGAGCAGCTACAAAAGATATTAATTTATTACCAAAATGTAAATGGACTGAGGACTAAGACCAATTTGGTCTTCCTTAATTCTAATAACCTCCCACATGATATCATTATACTGATGGAAACCTGGTTAAACAACGAAATTCTTGACACCGAGTTTTTTGACACGACTTACCAAACCTTCAGACGGGATCGTCATATTTCTAATTCTTCCAGCACTGTTGGAGGTGGAATACTCGTGCAGTTAAAAATTATCTTGCCTGTAGTTTAGTTAATGACTTTCGACAATCTCTTATCGAATTATTGTACATAAAAGTTAAAATGCAGAAATGTCATCTTTATATTGTTTCCTCCTGCCTCTACTATCTACTATTTTTATGAAGAACTAAATAACTGCTTGGACAACATTTTCTTAGAATTGGAAACTGAAGATGAGATTCTCATCGTAGGAGATTTTAACCTAACTAATCTTATTTGGATATGCAACGAAGACAATTATAGCTACAACCCTGTTAACGCCTCATCTCTTAAATAATTCACTTTAGTTGATGGAATGTCATCATTTGGAATGACCCAACTGAATTGAACAACAAATTCTTCAGGTAAAACCTTGTTTTTTTCTCCGACAATGCTAACTCTGATGCTGCTGTTTTGACCTCTGCTGTTGAACTAACCAAAGAAGATCGTCACCATCCAGCTCTTGACATATGTATCCTTAAACTTAAATATGAACTCTTCTACAAACACGGCAATAAAATTGAATTTAACTTCAGTAAATGTAATATTGATGAACTGTCCATTCTCCCACGAAACATAAACTGGAACCAATTATTTTTTAACTGTGATATTAATGTTATGTGTAATGTATTTTATTGTTACTTATTTGAGATATTTTATCAAACTATACCATTCAAAACATCTTATGAAGATTCAAACGGCCGACCATGGTTTGACCGCCATTTAAAGAATTTAAAAAACAAAAGGTACAAGGCTTGGTTAAAATTTAATGTCTCAAAAATAGTTGAAGATTTTAATATCTTTCTTATTTTGAAAAGTTTTGAAAAAAAGGGAGTTAAAAACCAATCCTAAATTACTCGTATCTTGGCAACTAGTGAATGTAATAAGGAAAAATGGTGGCTTTCCAAGCTCTATGACATACTTGAACTCCACGTGACAAAATTTAGAAGAAATTGCTAATATGTTTGCCGATTTTTTTAAGAATGCAATCGAAGAATCTTTAAACCCCATAGTCGATCCCAATACCTCTTCTTTTGTCCAATTCACTCATTTGAATTCAATAAATTTCAACATTACTGAGGATGGTCATCAGATAGATGTTGTTTATACTGACTTTGCCAAAGCCTTCGATAGGGTGCAGCATCAAATATTGATAAGAAAGTTGGAACTCATGGGTTTTCACTCCTCAATGCTTAAATGGTTTTCGAGTTATTTGACTGGGCGAATGCAATATGTAAGTATTGGCAATAAAATATCGAAGGTAATTTTTAATCGTTCTGGAGTTCCTCAAGCGAGCCATCTAGGTCCTTTACTTTTTCTTCCTTTTATAAATGACCTTCCATTGTACATTTCGAATACTAATTGCTTGTTATATGCTGATGATCTTAAGATCTTCAAGTCTTTAAAAGATATCGATGACTGCAGACTTCTTCAACAAGATCTAGATAATGTTGCTGAATGGTGTTTAATTAATCGACTGCATTTTAATATATCTAAATGTAATATACTTTCGTTTTCGATGCGTAAAAATACCTTAACATTTAATTATTGCATTTCTTCAAGTGCACTTACAAGGGTGCATTTTAAGTCAGATCTAGGAGTTATTTTTGATCCAAAATTAAGTTTTTTACCTCACTATGATTATGTTATTTCAAAAGCCAATGCTATGTTTGGATTTCTTAGCAGGAACTCTGAAGATTTTTCTGATCCTTTCGCATTAAAGTCAATGTACATATCGTTAGTAAGATCAGTCCTGGAGTATAGTTGTGTTGTTTGGGACCCAAATTATGCATGTCATATAGCACGAATTGAAAACGTCCAAAAGAGGTTTACTCGTTTTGCTATCGGTAAGCTGAGTTGGAATTTTGCCCCTTCTTATACAAGTCGTTGTAATCTTCCTGGCTTAATGAATCTTCATTCCAGAAGAAAATATTTCTTAATAATGCTTGCTAGGGATGTGCTAATGAACCATATTATTTGTCCTCCTCTTCTTTCTCTTTTTAATATATATGCGCCTGGTAGAATTATAAGATCAAGAAACTTCTTTAATGTTGATTATCATAGAACAAATTATGGTCGGAGCGACACTATAACCAAATCTTGTATTGCTTACAACTCACTCGGCAATGTAATCGACCTAAGTCAAATAAGATCAGATTTTAAAGAAAATGTTCTCAATGTGTTATAACTATACATGATGTAATTGATATACAGCTTTTAAATTGATTATTCCGTATTTTTGTATAGTTTTTTGCATAAATTGTAGATACTTTTTAATTTAATGTTAATCTGATAGATGTTTATCGACAGATGAAATACATAAAAAAATAAATAAAAGATTCAATCATTCAAGGCATTTCAAAGCTTGACGAAAATAATTGTCCGGGACGCGTATTGCCAAACTGTATATCAGCACAGATCTCCTTAGTCTGTGCTCAGCCATTTTCTGCTCACCGAATTTGAAAGTATTGTAGAGCAAACTGTATGCTACCACAGAGCGCTCTGTGGTCACATGCAGTTTGCTTGTAAAATATTAAAAAAGCTGAAGCAAACTATATACTATTTCAGATCGAGCAAAGTACCTGTGATTACAGAGCCATCGTTCACGTTGGTGTGGTTATTGTGTGTGGTGTGTGGTGCCGTGACATAAGGCCAAATGACAAAAGGCCAAATTTGTTTGTGACTTAAGGCCAAACATAAAATGTTTTGTATTGAGCAACAGTACCTTGGGTGGCCCGCTTCGCGGGTTTTCAGGATTTTAACTCCCTTTTCGGGACTCACACCCGCTCACGCAACTCCGTTGCTCCGCTTAGGGTATGTTCAGTCGCCAGGCAGGCGCTGTAGAAAACAGTTTTGTATTTTACATTGATTGGAGTAAACAACTAACAGTTATGTACTGCTGCTCAGGAAAACTGTTGGGATTTTAAGGATTCTTATGTTCTTAAAACTCTGTATATTTCGTTTGTGAGACCCATCCTTGAGAACGGCTGTGTGGTCTGGGCACCTTACCACTCAGTTCACATATTGAGACTTGAAGCAGTTCAGCGTAGGTTTTTAAGATTCTGTCTTCGCTTTCTCCCTTGGTTTCAGTGATCAGTTATTCCCTTGTATTCGCAAAGGCTGAATATAATAGATGGAAAGATATTGGCTTTGTCTGTTCTTTGCAGACTGAAATTTAACGTTATCCAATCAAGGATTAGACTACGGCAACCCTTATGCAAAATTTTTAGCAGGTCAAACTATGGTACAAATAGTCCTTTAAATCAATTGATTGCAATATATAATATTCATTCAAGTTGTTGTTGTAATATTCAAAAATTCATAAATATATAATAAATTATACTAGCCGACCCAGCTGTCGAAATTCGAGTGCCAATTTATTTATTTAATTCATTATCATTCAATAAAAGACAGAGAATTCATAATTTTTTTAAATTGTTGAATGCAATGAAAAGTACCTACTAAGCACTCAATCCTGGAGTCCAAAGGAAAACAGTTAATGGTAAACAAACTTTCAAACCTATGGGTTGAACTGATTTTATTTAATGTATCAGAATCCGGTATGTTTAATGTGGATTTTTGGACGATTCTTAATCCATCGACATCGTAGCCATACTTTTATGGAATTTGACAGTTTATGGCTTGACGAACAAAGGACGAATTCAGTTTTGACGTACAAAGAGTATTTCATACCAAATGTTAGCCGAAAGCCCTAAAATTGCTCTTTTCCGGAGCAACAAATAAAATACCTTTTTTTGGATATTTATAGACGTTTTTTAATCCATAGAAATCTTAGCCATCCTTTGATGGAATTTGACAGTTAATGACTTGACGAATAGAAGACGAATTAAGTTATGACGTACCAGGTGTATTTCGTACAAAATGTCAGCCGAAAGCCCTAAAATTGCTCTTTTCCGGAGCAACAAATAAAATACCTTTTTTTTATATTTATAGACGTTTTTTAATCCATCGAAATCTTAGAAATCGTTTGAGGGAATTTGACAGTTTACGACTTGACGAATTCAGCTATGACGTACAAAGTGTATTTCGTACAAAATGTCAGCCAAAACATTTTTGGCACTTCTTAATCCATGTACAAAGTATCCATCATTCGATGTTATTTGGCAATTTATGTCTTACAATAATAGAGTATTTTGTGAGAACTATCAAAGCCATAAGTCAATCTTATTATCGAAATCGAAATTAAAATCGAATAGGAACAATATTGAATCATTTCAGTGAAATGAAAATGATCGAATGATCGGTTGGTTGAAATGATCGGATCATTTTCGTAATTGATTGTTGAACGATTCAATCATTTGAAGTGAACGATTTACTCAGCTCTACTTCGAATTTGATATTTTGTTTGTTTGTTAACGTATTTGAGAATATTAACGCATTCTTGTCAAACCAGGCGAATATTTTATTTTCTGGGAAGATTTGAAAACAGTAACGCATAGAATAAAGCTAGAACTACATGCTCTCTTTTTCCAACTCATTTCAAATTTCTATCTTCCATCTCGAAAAACACAAAAAGTAAAATTTGAAATAGTTCTAAATTTCACTTTTTCACTTTTTGAAAACACTAAAGCTAGGCGCGCACATTCAATTTTTAGTTTCGCAACTGCTTGGTTCGAGCAACTAAAAAGTTTGTGTTTTGACACAAACTAAACGATTGCCCAAAAAGAGTTCGCTATTTTGTGTAACGTATAATTATATGCACCTGCGCGGACATTCAACCAAATAGTTCATCTGTTTTCTATAAGCAACCAAACAGTTGTGCAACTAAAAATTTAATGTGCGCGCCTAGCGTAATACATAGAATAAACTGCTTCAGAAAATGACCGATTGATGTCGCCAAACTTTTTATTTATTTTATTTTATTTATTTATTCATCAATGGATTAATCTGCTGATTACATTTAAAACAATAAGTTAGCTTACAAAATAAACAATTATATTACACAACAATAGTGAATTAAACATTTTAATTACAATAAATTTACAAACATAAAGTTAAAAACTCTAAGACTTTTCGTTTAAATTGATCCCTACTCATTACGATGTCGACTTCATTGCAGACAGAATTGAAAAATGTCAAAGATCGTGAGATAGGCTCATTTAAACCATAGTTAGTTCTGTGACTAGATACATAAAATAGAACACGTCTGTTCCGAAGTAATCTTTCCGGGACATAAAACGTAATAAAACTCAATAAATCAATAGAATCAATGCGATTGGAGAGAATGTCTTTAATAAATATGATACTATGTGCTTTTCTTCTAATTTCAAGCGTTTTCAAATTAATAAGTGTACATCTTGAAGTATAATCTGGCATTTCACCAGCCCAGTTAAGATTTCGAAGTGCGAATCTGGTGAATCTTTTCTGAATTCGCTCGATTCTTTGAATCCCATTAGCATAAAATGGACACCAAATTATAGAACAGTATTCCAGATAGGGAAGAACTAACGAATTAAATAAGGTTTTAAGTGTATAAACATCTTTGAATTCATTTGAGTTTCGTCTTAGAAAACCTAGTATTGAATTGCCTTTAGAAACTATAAAATCGATATGTGCCCTGAAATTTAATTTTGAATCTACAAACACACCAAGATCCTTTACCAGATCAACTCTTAAAAATGCGTCATGATTGAATTTATATAAATACTCGTAGCTTAAAACGTTGAGCGATCTTGTTGCACTAAAAATCTTGCATTTAGAGAAATTTAATTCTAAGTGATTGTATACGCACCAATCTAGAAAAAGATCTATTTCCTTCTGAAAATTAGAACAGTCTTCTATAGAGCGAATGGAATATAAAATTTTAACGTCGTCAGCATACATTAGACAAATAGATTTGTGAAATGTCGAAGGTAGATCATTAATGAAAAGCAGAAACAGCAAGGGACCAAGATGACTTCCCTGAGGAAGACCTGAATCAACATTAATAGGATTTGAGTAATATCCATTGATATCAACTATTTGTGTTCTATCAGAAAGATATGACTCTAACCACATAACAAAATGATTATTACATCCTAACATCTTTAGTTTATGTAATAGTAAACCGTGATGGACTCGGTCAAATGCCTTAATAAAATCCGTATAGAGTACATCAACTTGGAATCCCTTTTCAATTTCGTTCAAACAAAAATTTGTGAATAGACAGAGATTAGTGGCCGATGAGCGACCTTTCATGAAACCGTGTTGACCTGACGATAAAAGCTGTTTAACAGATGAATAGAACTTATCAGTAATAATCTTTTCCAAAAGCTTTGGTATAGCTGAAAGCTTTGAAATTGGCCTATAATTTTTAATTAATTGCTTGGGACCACTTTTATAGATAGGGTTTATGTATGATATTTTCCACTCATCCACAAACTTCCCTGAAGAAAGGGATTTGTTATAGAGGAGTGTGAGAGGAAAACAAATAGAAGGGGAGCATTTTACTAATAAAAGGGGTGGAATTTTATCATAGCCTGCTTTTTTGGACACATCCAATTCGCATAAAGCTTCTATTACTTCAATTACAGATAGTTGTGGAAGCATAAAATTAATGCTGGGATTAAAATTTGAATACATAGAATTTATATCATTGACCGAGTCAGTGTTGTAAGAAGATTTAAAAAATTTAGCAAAAAGATTGGATGAGGATTGTAAATCGTTAGATTTTTCATCTTCATATTCCATAGACTGCGGAAATTGAGACACATTTTTGCGCTTCGAGTTTATGAAAATCCAGAATGATTTACTATTTGTCTTTATGTTTGATTCAGTGGAGCTTATGTGTTGTCTATATAAAAACCGGTTTAGAAAGTCAAATTCTCTTCTAAGTTGAAGGAACCGAATATGATCAACATTGAGCCCTGTTAATTTAAAACGCTTGAATGCTTTGTTTTTGACATTTTCCAAATTTTTTAATCTTCTGTTATGCCATGGTAGCTTGAATGTTTTTTTCTTTTTTAAAATAGGAACAAAAAGTTCTATGCCCTCAAAGAGAATACTTTTGAATATTGAGTACATGTCCTTAAGGGAACAACTATGAAAAATATTTTCCCAATCAAATGTATTATAAAAGTTATTCAATGCAACAAAATCGGCATTTACAAAGTTAAAACTTCTCTCTTCAATAGGTGCGAGAGGTGCAAATTCATAAAATTCAAGATTTACTTCAAATGCAATATGGTGAACAGAATTATTTAATAAAGGGAATTGAGCAATTTCTATATTAAATTTTAAATCATTATTAATAAAAACAAGATCAAGAATTCTACCAAGATAATTTTTAATAAAATTAATTTGAAAGAGATTAAGTGAAGATAATGAATCGACGACTAAACATTCAATTTCTTTATATGCATTAAATGGAACTAATGTTTGTTCATATTCTATGAAGCACCAGTCGATTTCACCAAGGTTGAAATCGCCGAATACACAAGGATACTGATCAGTCGTCAATTCACTAACAATAGAAATAATATTTGAAATATGATAGGAATATAGTTCTATTGGACTACGCGGTCTGATATAACTTACAATAAAATAAAATTCCGTAGAAAAAATGCCTTTAGAGCTGACAGACACACAAATTTGCTCGATATCATCGGAATCATTTGGTAATTTACATTCTTTACTGGTGAACTTCGATCTAACAGCTATCAACACACCACCACCTCGGTCCATTCCGGTTGAAGGAGGTCGGTCTTTCCGGTATATTTGGTAAGAATTGTCAAAGAATTCGTTTGAAAGAAAATGTGGATTCAACCAGGTTTCCACAATGACGATAACGTCGAACTCATGAAGCGATGATGAAGTAAATAATTGATGGGATTTAGTTCTTATACCACCAGCATTTTGAAAGTAAACGCGCAGTTTCGATGACGATATATCATTTACTTGAGCTGAGACTATATTTTCTGGGTTGGGAACTCGGCAGTTTATTTCACCTTGGAATTTACGTCCTTCCTTGGAAAATTTACAAATTTTTTAATTTGCACATGAACAGGCCAAATTGTTGGATCTAAGGCCTTATCAAGAAAATTAGCAGGAAGCCCTAATTTAAAATTCACATAACGAAGGGAAGTAGAGTCAGTGTCTTTTTTAATCAGCTTAGTACAACGCAGAGAGCTTTTGGGAATCTTCAATTTAATTACAGCATAATCCATAACATTATCTTCTGTGACGTTGCTGTCCAGACGAGAGAGATGTATAAAACGCAGCCGGGGAACAGACTGTAATGTAAATTCCCCATCAATTGCAGCCGCAGTACCAAATATTGGTTTTTTAGTACGATAAGCATTCTTTTTATTTGAATTTGAAAAAGAACCATTGGCAATAGCGTCATCATTAGCAGCACCCACACCCAACACAACTAAAGGCGAAGTAGGCTCACCATCACCATTGCGCACGGCATCAGTATCAACAACAATGTTATCAGCTTCACCACCCTCCTCCATACCTTTAGCAACACCATCAGTATCTCCCACAACAGCAACAACTGCAACTGCAACAGAGTCCACGGCGGCGGCGTCGTTGGCTGCCGAAACGGCATCAGCATCAACAACAACAACAACATCTGACCTTTTTTTGTCGTCCGAATTTGATTTTTGTAAAAAACTATCATTAGTTCTATCAGTGCCAGCAGATAGAGATGATAGACAGTTTTCATCAGCCGGAGTGAAAGCAACAGATGTCGCTAGTGTTTGTGTTTATTCTTTTTTCACTTATTGTACTTTTTACAAAAATTGCCAATTGTAGTTAAGGCTTGATGGCTTAAATGGTTCTACCTTTTTACTTTTTTACTTTTTAAAAACACTATTACATGGAATACATTTTTTCAGAAAATCACCGATAGATGTCTGAACTGAAATTGTATGGTGTAAATTATACGCTCTTTTCAGCAACAGATGTGGCTAGTGTATGTGTGTATTCTTTTTCACTTTTTGCAAAAAGTGACGATTGTAGTTAACGCTTAATGTTTCAAAATTTTATTATAAGAGCTCAAATACTAAACAAGAACATGCCTACTATTTATATTGATAATATTTCTTCATTTAGGGAGGTTCACATTCAACAACAACAACAACATGTTCATCAACTTCTGTCGTGTTGGCGGATTTGTGTAATGTGAACACCACTGTGAACCCACATTAATGTTTTTGGGTTCTGGCCTTGGGTTTTGGGTTTTCGCTGAATAGTTTATTCTGGATTTGACATTTCTAATTATGTGTCAGTCGATTTGACATTTCTATTTGTTTCTGTTTTTGTTTTCCGGGCATTTTTTTGCAGTTTTTATTTATTGTTTTAAACAATTTCAGTGTAGTATGTTTAAATAATTTTGGCACTCTGCACATCTATGCAAAAAATGCTTTCGTTTAATATATAATTTATGCCCCTTCGGTTTTTGTGGGCCGCGAAAAGTGTACCACAAAAAACATGTTTGCCGTTTTATTATATGATTTTCTTCTAATATCTGTAAATGACAATTTGAAAACTAAAATTCAAGACTATGTTTTTTAGAACAATAGATTTATAATTAAATTTAAGTTTTTTATGTAACGTTAGAATTTTACGATTTCCAAAATAAAATAGCATTTATAAATTAAAAAAATTTTACATAATACAATTTATTTAATAAAAGACCTTTACGATGCACATTACATGATTTATTTTTATTCTTTGTGATTAAACCGGTTTTTAGCATTTGGGTTTTATTTTATTTGTAACATAATACTCTTTTTCTTTAATTTCTTTTGTTAGGTGAAATGTGAAAACCTATTTAAGAAGACAGTCGCAAGTTTTTTATATACTATAGACAAATAAAAAAGTATTCTTGTCTTTTTAATGGAGGCCTTTCCACTTCACAGCCTACTTATGGTGCCAATTCACCACACATTAGACTCCCATTAAATGAACTTGATCATGACATCTATACAGTTCCTTAACTTATCACAAGAGAATACAAATAAATTTCTGGTTTGGTCCAAAAGCAAAAATATGGTTAGACTCACAATAAGTTTCACTTCGAATGAACTACTGCGGTTTCGAAAGAGATATGGTCCCTTAAAAACTTTAACCATTACGTTTGGTAAACGCCCAATTTCTTCAACTGAACTGCAAAGTTCTTGGCCTCGCAAATTTCACTAAATGATATTAATGTTTGTTGTTGTTGTTTGGAAAATAAAATAAATATATATATAGGTTTGCTTAGGAAAAGTTACTTTATAACAGAAACATAACTTGAGAGTCCATTATGTGCGGAGAAAAGACGAGATTTATGGTCAGAGTAGGAAGTTGATTGCCAACAAAGTTTTGATCATCTCTACACATGGCTACACAAACTCATAACAATGTTGACTTTATTAAGGTTCAACTTGATGTTTATTTTAACTTTTTGAGATTTTTTAATTGCTTTTGTACCCGAATCTACATTAAATCACGGTTATGGAGGTGCTTTTGATACTTATGTAGGAGTTATTTTTATTTCTTTGTTTGCTAAAAAAATATATCTAACATAGTCTAGGATAGTGAGTGGGATTGCGTTAAAAAAACATATGTTAACTTTTTAAGTGAAAACCAGAAGCATCTGCGAGGTCTGGTTCTCGAAAAATTGCGATCCAAAGTGGTTCTTCTTATTTTCAACACAACGCAAAATCTGATTCGGATGGTGATATCTCCGCAACGAAGCCTTGAAAAGAGTTTTAGTTTTCAGAATTCACTAAATCTAACAGAGCTTTCTATTGCTGAAAACCAGGAAATTCTGTGAGGTCTGGTTTTGGAAATATTGCAATGCAAAGTGAATTTTGAACTTAACGTCGATCAAACGAAACAAAGTCTTCGGATGGAGATATTTCCGCAACCAGGACTCGTAAGACGGTTTAGTTTTCAGTTCTTAATAGCAAATTGATATACCTTTCCGTGGATGTGCCACTGATCGCATTGAAAAATTTAATTTTTTTAGGTTTTTGAAAAAAAATCATAGAAAAATCACCATTTTTCTCAATGCTTCCCAGCCCATCGAGACATACATCAAACGAAAGGTCTATTCAATTCCTGTATACACGTGTAAACCAAAAGCTTCTGCGTGGTCTGGTTCTCGAAATATTGCAATCCAAAGGGATTCTTCTGATTTTCTAACAATGTCTTTGGGTAGCTATGTATATCTCGGAAGCCAAGCTAAGTAAGAAGTTGCGGTAAAAAAAAATCATACATTAACTTCTTAAGAGCTTTCCACAGTTGAAAACCAGAAGCTTCTGCGAGGTCTGGTTCTCGAAATATTGCGATCCAATAAATAAAACCGCACATTGGTATTGTGCTGATAAAGAAAGAATTTCTGAACTTAACAGTAAGTCCCAAATTCGCTTGAACCGCTCATCAAACAATATTGTTCTAGTTCCTGATCGGGATGTGAATCTAGAAATGAATATGAGAAGCTGAGAGTTGTGGAGTCAGCAAAATAATATAATGGATAAGAAGTTGCCGACAAAAGATCTGATGAATATGAGAAAGAGACTCGGAGACAAAAGGGAGCCCTGTGGCATACCAGGATTTATTTTATGCATATCAAACTTGAGACCATCAAATACAACTTGTATAGAGCGGTTCGGAAGGTAGTTTGTAATCCAACGAAGAAGAGATTCATCAATACCGAATGCACGCATTTTCGATAAGAGAGCTTCATGCCAAACTTTGTTGGGAATTGGGAGAACTGTAAGCTATTAATACTGATAAGGGACTCCTCCAGTATACTAGTTTCCCTTTGGAGTTTCCTGTATTTCCATATTTCAATCTAAGATTGACCGAATTTCAGAAGATATGAAGGTATGTGGGTGTTCATTTACCGCTTGGTTATGGGGGAGTCTGTTAAAAAATGTTGGGAAAACTCATTTAAAAAGCATAGAAGATTAAAATGATGTATGTTTTTGAAACCTTCAGTTGAATATTTATGTCAAATTATTAAGAAAAATTAAGTGCAAGTAAATCCCAACAAAGTAGAAGCTATTCCGAGAACAACTTATCCTTCCAATGTGAAAGATCTGCGGTCATATTTAGAAATTTTCAGTTACATGGTTCCAGTAGAAATTTTCTGAATTAATAATCTAACAATATTGTCAGATCAGTCAATGTCTGACCATGAGCACACAAAATCCAACCACCTGAGAATGAAATGGTTAGACTTTGAGACAAAATCTCCAAATCGTCTGAACTGACAATTTTACATTGGGGGTGGCCGTGGCGCGATGGTTGTGTGCTCGCTTGTCAACCTCATGATCACAGGTTCGATCCCTGCCGTGGTCTATGTCGCTTTAATTCCATTAAAACCTTTTTTAAAATTGTCATCAATGGGTTTACTGCTTTACTCATTACATGTTGTTCAGGCATAACATTAACAACATGTAATTGAGTTAAACTAGTATGCCCAACAAGGATGAGTACCAATAAAAAAATAATGTGAATTATAAGTGACATAGAAATAAGACACGGCAATTCTCCGCTTTAGTTCAGCCGCCATCCCTGGAGATAAAAATATCCGAGACAACCACCAACAGTCTCAGCCACACATCTTTTATATCCTTCTTTCTCTTCATTAACATCACGCCCGCGCTGTGTTGAAACATTTAAAGGGTAATCATAATCCCTTGAGCGCGGGTAGATTATAAAAAAAAAGTCTGGTTAACTCGAACTGAAAAAATTCCTATTAGCATCTTAATTATGTAGCACTATCGATAAATTTTAATTTTGAATTTCATAAATAGCAGCTTCAGTTATAGCTTTGATTAAAATGCATCATGGGAACAAATCAGTTTAATGCTGACTTTATTCTTTTGACAAGCCAGTTATAGCAATCATTAAAAAATTGGTTTCAGTAAAAGATCCTGTCAGTAAAAGGTCCTGATTACAACCAATTCCATGCATTTGAGGTTAGAGTTGATCACTGAAAGGAAAACTGACATTTGGGAATAGAAAAAGAATCGAACACATTCAGTGGAACGAATGTGTTCCATATTAAAGAAACGAAAATCAGCTGCTCATTGAAATTGATTTCTATCAGTGAAATAATAAAAGTGGATTTAAAAGAAAGTTTAAATCTATGAATTTTTGAATATTACAACAACAACTTTAATGAACTACCACCAAGTGGGTTCTTATTTGGCTGGAGTTATAGCTATTTCACGGTTGCCAAGCCGATCATCAGACTCCTTTATTAGTGCTTATAGCCTGTATACTATCAAGTTTAATCGAAAAACTTTTTGCCTTGACTGAGATTTGAAAGTTTAAATCGGAATTTTGTATTTTACAGAGTAAAAAAATTCTACTACTCATTACCTTCATTTTGGTACCAATTAAAGCCATTGCAGTTTGTTTATTCGTCTTAAAAATGGGAATGAAAATTTTCAATGATGCATTTCAATGATAACTATAACTTGCCCCTAAGGGAAAGGTTTATTTTACACGAGATGAAAACTCTACAGCCTTGCATTTACTTCATTTTGATTGTCAAATTAAAATCCATACAGCAGGTATCCTTCTTAAATCATCTAGCCATGACATCTTCTGTCATCAGACATCTCTACTTCTCCCATTGTTAAAATGTAAATCAAATAACTAAGAAAAACAATGATCCAAGGAAACACTCAGAGCATTGAAAATGTTTCAGCAATTTAAGCTTATTGTCTAAAATCCAGTCGATAAAATTTAACAAATGAATGACAGTAACAATCCCAATTCAAACCATTCAACTTCTATCCCTTGCGTTCCGAGTCGAATCAGTTCCAATCCATTAAGCAATTTAAAATCAATTTCAAAGTAAATAGCGCTATTCTGCATTCAAAATGTGTACTTCAACATCTTTTTGAATGAAAGAGTCCTTTTATCAAAACGAAAGGCAGGTGCTACTGTATATGTATATGTATATGTATACCTCTCCGAATCAGGGCCACGCAGAGTATTTAAAGCGCCTTATCGTTAACTTATGAATTGCCTCGTATTAACTGTGATGAGAATACAGGTTCCAAATGCACAACCGAGTAAGAAATATATATGTTCATATGGTATATGTGACATTAGGTCTTTTGAATAATGTTCTTTGAAATATAAGCCAATTGGCTAAAAACGTTTTATTCAGTCTTCTATAAAAGAGGCTATTTCTTTTACCTTCTCATCTGGATAAATCATGTTGTCTGCAAATTGTCTTCAAATATTTTAAGTTAGGGGCCGCAGAAGGTTTTACATTTTTTCAATCTAATTTAAATTGAAGAGAAATTGGACAGCAGAAGTGTGTACTTTATAGCTCCCTTATAGGAATGTCAAGTTCTAAATCTGAATCCACTTTTAGTTTAAAAGATTAACCAACTGGATCAGATCTGTCCCACCAGCATATATGTACAATAGATTGAAAGCCATTATAAATGGTATGTATGCTTAAGAATGTTGTCCTTCATGAATGCAATCATTGATCGTTCATTGAATTCAATTAAAAGATTGCATTCAATGAATTCTAGTTATACAATCCCTCTTCATTTCACATTAAAAAGTTAGATTGGAATTACTCGTATTTCTTCCCAATCAATTGAATGTTATTCCCCATTCATTCTAGAGCAGTCAATTGAATGCATTCTTTTGAGTTCTTTTGTTCTTCATAAATTTCCGCTAACCTTACCAGTTATTCATATGAGCACATTCCAATGTGAATAACACAAAACCCAAGTTTGACTTTCCTGAATTCGTAGAGCCATCTAACTGCATTCACTCTTTGTTAGCTCCTTTTCTCTGGTGACACAATTCAAGTCAAATTCTTTAAAATGCCAAGAAACAAGCAATAAACTTAAGTGTATTTAAGGGTTCTAATTAAACATTAATTGGGTCCTTATAGCCATTATGTTATAAATTTGTTCTCCTTTTATCTTTCAGGCAGTGGAAGACTTTCCCAAATGGAATTAACGGTGTGGGCTACAGTTTAAGTCAAGTCGAACCGCTCTCTTTGAGCTCCTAATATGGGCTACTACCATACATATGAAGATCAAGCCCCTAAGGATTGGTTTATCCGACTGATAAACTGAAGCGGATTTACTGTAGAAGAACTAATTAATCAAAATAAGGACTATTAATTTCGGATCCGTTCTGTGAAGTAAGTAAGTAGATAAGTCCTTATTAGGTCACTGCTGAAAAACAGAAAGTACTGCCTGCCAGCCAAGAAACGCCATGGGACAGTCCAGACCGTTCAAAAGAAAGTTAAAAGTATACGAAATATACTACAGGTCGTTGCGGCTTTTACAGAGCCTTAACCTAGCGACTTACAACTCTCAACCATCACTGTGTGCATGAAATCATCAAAAGAAGGAAACTAAAGTTTTCTACCGAATCCGAGCGGCTCAGAAGGGCAGTACTTTTCATAACAAGAAAAGGGTTTGTCACTTTCTCGTTGAAGGCAGTACACCCCTGAAACACATTTTTGCAGCGGCTGAGAATCGAAACCAAGACCCTCTCCATGACAGTCAAAAGCACTTATCATTATGCCAACGGGCACTACAATTCCTTACACTTTCTAATAATTTAAATATCTGGGGAATCCAAGTAGCATCTATCACACCACCCCTCAGATTCAATTTATTAAAAAAAATTAAGGTTACCATCCCTTCTAGAGAAATCTGGGAGGACATGAAGATGATTCCATCCGTTCTTCCACCGTTGGGACAAAAACTAATAAAGGGGTTGGTGGAGGTGTATACTCAGACAGATTAAATTTAAGTCACTCTTTTCGTCTTCCCAATCACTGTAGTGTGTTTTAGCGATTAAAGAAGTCTTGTCTTGGCTTAAAGAAAACCTGATATCAAATAAAGATTTCCGCATCTTCTCAGAAAAATGAGCATCCATGTATGTAATCTCTTGATTGTGTCTCTACGAGCTCAATAACAGCCCTTAACTGACGACCGTCTCTGGATATGGCGCAGCAGTAAACATTCACTTTTGCACGGCTATAGGGACATTTCAGGAAATTGTTAAGATGACGAACTCGCCAAAAGTGGAACAATCTTAAGTTTAAGATAAAGCCAATAGCTACTATACTAGCTACCCATGCAGAGAACAAACCTTAGGTGGAACAATATCATCACCTGCTTTGCGCCAAAACATATTTGGCCAATGCTGGATCTGTAGCGCTCCAAAAGATTTAAGGTAGATCTCACATTGGCTCCGTAATATTTTTTTATAATGCTTCTTGATAGGAAAACACGTAATGCCGCTTGGAATTTATTCTAACGAATTGTGCAGAAGCTGCACGGACGAAGAAGAGGAGAAATTGAGTATGTTTGTGTTAAATCAACATGTTCTAAAATAACAATCTTCACAGTACGCTGTTACATCAGACCATCACAACCATTTAAATCTTACCAATTTGCTGTCGATGCCTTTGACTCCATCTTTGAAGGAGCTGAATTTACTGATATCTTTTTAATTGTTGGCGATTTCAATTCTTCTAATTTCCGATGGGTTCTTTCAGATGATGAATCCTTTCATACTGCTGTAAACCCAGCATCCGATAAAAAGATCCTTTTTACTGACTGTCCTTCCGACCTAGATCTTTACCAGAAAAGTGGCTTCAAAAATAACTTAGATCTTCAACTCGATCTAATCTATTTTTTTCTTATGATTTAGACAAGTAAGTAACCATATACTATTATCAAATCTTGACTCATACCACCCTCCTCTTTTCCTGAAATTCCCTTCCTAATTCTCCCATACACCTAAGTTATCGGAAAGAAAATCATCCTTCAATTTTCGAAAAACTAACTTCCCCAAGCTAAACCATCTCTTAAGTTCCACTGATTTTAAAAATATTGGAACTACCCCAGATATTCACACTGTCCTCTCCAGCTTTTATTCCAAAGTTACTCAGTCTGTCCCAATTACTCAGCAAAAGAATAGCTTGGCGGAAATACCTCACTTAGGGTTCCTATCCCTATCTTTTTAATTTTCAAAGCTCTAGCTTCTTTTTTTTTTCCGAACTTTGTGAGTCTCTTTACTACGAATACCTCAATGGTATGCAATCTTACATAAATATTATCTGACCCAAAAAGCTTTTTCTACTTTATCAATGCAAACAAAAAAAAAATCTGACAGTTACCCATCTACTTTAACCTATCTGAATACCAGTTCAGATAATTCGCCAAAAATCTCCAACTTATTTAACCAATTTTTCAGTCAGTCATTTTCTACTAACTTTAGCCCACCTGATTTTGAATACTTCTCTTATCTAAGCGCATGCAATCAAACATCCCTAAATTCCATTGTAATATCATGGGTAATTATTGAAGAAAAGATCGATAAATTGAAAGACGACTATTCCCAATGTCTTGGTAACCATAATCCTTAAAAAATGGTCTTCACATTCAATCAAGCCCCTAATTCCAATGTTCTAACTTTCAATTAATCAATGAGTCTTCCCTTATCATTGGAAAGATCCATCCATAATCCCTATTCAAAGTAAAGGTCCAATGAATGACACCTCTTACAACCGTACTATTGCCAAATTATCGTGCATCCCTAAGCTTTTTGTAAGCAAACCGTCTCTCCTAACCAACATGGATTCCTGAGAGGTAGATCAACCTTCACCAATTTAATAGATCTTGTTTCTGAAACATAATGTGCTCTTGATAAAGTTCTTTTTAGGTCATCATTATCTGACTCTTTCACTGCGACTGCTGGTGTCCCTCAAGGAAGTCATCTTGGCCCTTTGATTTTCATTTAAAATAGTTTCTCAGTCTGGTGTTAAACATACTCGCGTAAACTCTTCAATAGGGCCCTAGAATTTACTTAATCAACAAAGAACAAAGTAACAAAAGTTGATTCCCTTTGTGATCTTGGAGTTATCTGCGATAGAGAATTAAACTTTCGTCCTCACATTGATACGTCTATTAAAAAAACTAACTCAGTTCTTGGTTTTGTGAAACGATGGATGGTCTTAGAAATTTTTTGAACCCTATGTCACTAAAACTCTGTACTTAACATTTGTTGGACCTCTTCTGGAATTGCCAGTCAATTCTGGTCACATTATTACCAAATTCACTCTCTACGCATTGAAGCGGTTCAGGTAGATTTATTCTTTTCGCCCTTCGTTCTCTTCCCTGATCTGATAGATTGAACCTATCACCGTATAAAGACTTTCTATTGCATGGAATCCTTTGAAAACGCTGTCAAGTTGCCGATGTTGTCTTTATTTACCACTTTTTGCCCGGTAACATTGACTGTCCATCGCTTCTTCAAAAAAAATATCTCTAAACACGAACCCAATAAATCTTAGATCGGTCCCACTCTTTAATATTACCTTTCACCGTACAAGTTATGAAAGTATGACAAATAGTATGCTCAATTCATTCGACTTCTATTGTAGCAAAGCTTTCACCAAATCTTCCCTTTTCAATGCCCATATAGTGTTCCTAGATGTTTACTTTAAATTCTAGCCATCTTAAGCTCTCCATATTAAGACTTAAGCTTAGGTTTTAGAATAAAGTCAACTAACTTGGTGGCGGGTCTCTCCTTATGATGTTTGTTGCTAAATTTAAACTTTCACCTTCTCTGTACATGTCCTGCCTTATCCCAAAGACGTAGACTTTATCTGGGATATTTCTACTACAGTAGGCAATCTCGGTCGCTTCATAAGGAGCTCCAATTAGTTAAACGATAAAGGGGAAAGTGTCCAATATTCAAAGTGGTATCACAATGGACCAACTCATGGGCTAAGTGTGTCAGCTTTCCTCATGACACCCACGTCAACCTAACCTAACCATGGAACCCAAAAATTCAAATCTACCCACCCTTACGTGTTTAGAAAGTAGATTTTTCAATTTTTCGACTTTATTTAGTGTTGCCCCTGTTTGCCCTATTGAAAATCAAAATTTCATAAAAATCCCTTAACTTTGAAGTAAATTAACTTCTGATAAAAAATTTTGTTTTAAATCTCTCTGTCTCAAGAAAAAGCAAACACTTCTTCCGGATCTTACCAATCTATTACAATGTCATAACCCAAGAAATCTGACAGTTAAATTTGATTTTTACCACTTATTCGGAACTTGTTCTAAGCAACTTCGTTTTAAAGAGTTTTTCGATAGGGACTTGCATAAAACATTGTGAGTAAGCTTTCAAAAATTTAAATCAGCAAAATTCACACCTGTCAAAACAACATGGCCGCCATGAACTGTCAAAATATTGGAAAACCCTTTTAATTTCTTGATAAAATAAAATGCATCACTTTTTATATCAATGCATTTTCACCAAAATGCGCATTTCTCTCATTCTAATGTCTAAGACCTTTTGGCTTTGCCATTGAACAAAATTCCTACAGAAAGTCCGTTCCTCGTTCGTTTATTTCGTTTAACTAGCAACCACGTGAATGTAGAGTAGTGGTTCACACCGCCTATGTATTTTGCATAAGATGAGAAGTGAAACAATAACACCACCTGGCTGGCATGAATATGCAACAGAGTGCAACCACACATGCGTTTGCACCAGCCATGGCACTTCATTAATCTTTGCTACTTTCTGTCCTTATCTAACCCGAACTTATAGACTAGGAAATAAGCTCTACCGGAGTTAACGTACAAGATAGGTTAGCTTGGTATATGTAAATGTTTATAGCTTTTGTTTTATCAAACCATCAGCTATCCATTTAATTAGATAAACTTTTGTTATCTTCCCTGAGAACTGCTGGTTCGACGTTCTTTCGGGCAGTCAACCAATCGACCTGGCCGGGCAGCAGTAGCGCACCATTCGACCGGGCCTAACCTAACCCATTCAAATGGAAATGCTTTCTCCTTAATGAATTCGTTAGTAGGTGGTTTACATTATTCCTTGAATATAAATGAGCGGAACCTCCTATAATTCAACTTAGTCAGTGTTCCTATCCTGCCCTCTGAATTCTGCTGCTAACCAACGAGCTTAACACTGGAGTATCCTTTGAAGGTAAAAGATATGCCAGCTAAGGGAAAAGTGAGTTTGCAAAAATATATATACAAAAAAAAATACAACGGGGTTGGGATATAAGACAAGATTTATTTTGTAACTCAGTCTGTTTTCGTATAAAAGAGGTGATTCTCTTAATTCCCCACTTGGCCATCAATATTATTTCAGGCTGGGTACTTATTTTGCTTGGGCTATACATTTGTATCTTTGCGATATGCATCTTATTTTTATTTTTTTTTTCGCTCCTGCTTTAAGATGAAGGCAGAGATACTATCGAAATACTTAATCATCTCCTACCGCCAGCGTTGATTGAGTTCGGTACATTTATAAATATACATGCAGAATGGGTAGATTGGAAGAGTTAAGCGGTAGTAAATGAGTTGGCGAAGAGCGAAGACGTGGAAGAAGCAACGGTGATTATAAGGAGATAACGTAAAAGTCAGGGCCTCACAAGGCAGTGTTGATCCTTCTTTGGAATCTTGATTTTCCAATCGTAATTAGGCGTTTAACTTTGCATAAAAATCTTGATGTTTTTCATTTTTTTTTTTTCTAAAAAGGTTTAAAAAAGGAAACGTTTAACCCTTGACCAAGTGGTATCTCCAGTAACTCAAATGCCTTACGATTTATAAACTAATTATTGTTTAATTTATTTTTAGATAAAAACAAGGCCCCAAAACTGGAACAATGAAATAAAATAATCGATTGAGTCCCACGTATTACTTGCTGTTGCTTTTCAAGGCTGTGAGTGGCTTATCATAAAAGTTAAAAAAGGTTTCAATGAAGCATTCGACCTCTCTCATCTACCGCCATTTCCTTTATCAAATTGAATTCCAGCAATCCGGAATTAGCAGTACCGTCAATTCCTGAAAAGAGTTTATCGTTTGATATTAAACCCAAAAAAAATAATACTCTTCCGATTTCTAGACCGTTGCCTTTAGCATAGAATAAGCCATAACTGATGAAGTGCAGAATTGAATATTAATATAGTTACATAGGAGGGCGCTCCGATAAGTACTTAGCCTACAAAAGAAAAACAAATATTTTGGAAAAGTGGCGAGTTGTTTCTCAACATACTAGTTTCATTTTAGATCGATAACTTGATCCAGCGATGCTCCAACTTCTTTATACCCAATATCCAATAGGTTTTCTCATTCGACTCAAATTTCTTCCTGGCAAGGGATTTTTTCAAGTTTTCAAACAAAAAAAGTCACACGTTGCCACTTCAGAATAAGTGGTGTAATTCGACCAATTTTGACACTTGTTGTCCAGAGTGACCAAACGTGGTACACATCGCGCCACCCATCATGCCGACAGCTTTCTAATGCCCAAAATTTCATACGCGATCTTTTGAGATGCGTACTGTTTCAGCTATCTCGCGCACCTTCAATCGGCACGGCCGGCACGGCGGCGGCGGTCTGCCAATACGACATCGTGGATTTTTGACAAGTTATCCTCCGTGGTAGCCATTTTCGGGGCACATAGAAAACTATTGAAGGAAAGGAGTCATCAGAGCGCTTGGACTCTGTGTACGTCCAAGCGCTCTTTGATTTCTCTGCGCGATTTGCCTTCCAAAACCAAGAATCGAATCACCGACCGATATTGCTCTTTTTTCATTTTTCTAAAATTCGCGGACAAGCTGGCTTCCACAAGTGGTCAAAACAAAAACAAACTACGAGTCCGACTCAACGAAATTTCGACAGTACCCGTCTAAGAGAATGTACTTATCGGACCGCCCTCGTATAAAGGATATTATGGCTTTTTTAGTAAAAGCAAACATTCCCATTAATGATGGAATACAACGTCGTTGAAGTGACTGACTGGCTTCGAATTTTCACTCCAATTTTCTAATACTTTGTTGATGATTTCGGGCTGTAACTCACGGATTGCTTGGCTGATATTGGCATTAAGTGCTTGAATCGATCCCGTACTGTTGGCATAAAATCGGTCCTTCACGGACCTACAAAAAAGGGCAAAGGAATCAAATTGCAGCTCCGAGGTGGCCAATTGACATCGCCAAGACGGCGAAGCCTTCAATTGCTGAGTCAATTGGAATTGGTAAGCGAATAATCCGAGATCTTTTTGCAGAATTTTCCTCAGACTATGCGTGAAATTTTGAGCTTTTCAGATGGATGGCGAGTTGATGTTCTTAAATTGAGTCTCACACTCTCGGCTTCAGCAGTCACATTCTCGTGAGTGTTGTCAACGAACTTTTTGCACAAACTTGCGTACAGCAAGAGCGGTAGATGCTTCATTTCGGCACAAACTTTTTTTTCAAAAAAAAAAAAAAAAAAAAAAAAAAAAAAAAAAAAAACGTACAAAACACTACAGAATCCTCAGTTCCAGTTGTCGTCTTCAATGACAATGACTGTTGTAACTCGATAGATAAAGCCAATTTGCTTGCAGCTTTGTCTGCTGTTAATTCGACGATACCAGAGAGTGACACGACTCCTCCTGTCCTTGAGAGCGTACACGATTTTATGGGACGAATCTCCTTTCGCACAATTGCAATTGCTAGAGTACTAAAACATCTTGACACAAACCCGGTCGTCCGGAAAGTATCCCTGCTATTGTTCTGAACACTGGCAAAACCACTGCGTAAGATTTTCCACTAGCCGAAATCCCTGGCAGCTAGCGCTATACTTAGTATATTAATAATGTAATTATTTTGCTTATTAATAAAGTTATAATAATAATAATAAGATTTTCCATCTGTTCTCTACAGGTCTCTTCCCGAGTGGATAGAAAACAGCATTTGTCCAGCCTGTCCCTAAAAAAAAGCGAATCTTCCTCCGCTCTAACGATCGTCCAACTTCACTTTCGTCCCTCCTTTCCAAGATCATGGAAACCCTGATCAATTTTCAGCTTAAGAAATATCTTGAGGAACGAAAGCTTCTTAATGACCGGCAGTATGGCTTTCGTAGCAATATATATCCACTGGTGATATGATGCTATATCTCACCGAAGAGTGCCACAAATCTTTACATCGTTTTGGAAAAAGAAAGATCATTGCACTTCATGTTTCAAAGGCATTGTTAGAGTTTGACATCAAGCTCTCTTATCGAAAATGCGTGCATTTGGAATCGATGAGGATTTCTTTGTTGGATTAAAAATTACCTTTCGGACCGCTCACTACAAGTAGTTTTAGACGGTTTCAAATCTGGCATCCACAAAAAAAAAGTTGTGTGTACTGACGTACTCGCGGTGGAAGTAAAACTTCTTTTCCCTCAGGCAAAGCCTCAGTAAGATTCTAACCTATAAGCGTACAAACATTTTGTATTCCAAAAACATGTCGCTGTCTTTGACTGATAACGTGTCGTTTTGACATGTCACTGACAGCTGCATAAAACATTTTTTTTTTACCCCAACGCCAGAAAAGAAGTTTTACTTCAATAAACGCTGGTGTGCCCCAAGGCTCCGTTCTGTCTCCGACACTTTCTTATATTCATAAATGAACTTTAGTCTGAAACTTCAAATCCACCTAATTGTTTCGCTGACACAATACCCTCAGTTTTTCATATTCGGTTTTAGATTCATATCCTTGTCCTTCGGATGTGGACTTATAACGGCAGCGTATGATAAGCTCATTGAATTCTGATCTTTACAGCATTTCCTACTGGGGAAAAACGCTGCTAAGTGCTTAGGTTTTCTCCGCCGATACAAGAGGTTTTTTTTATCCTTCTGGTCTGGCTGTAATAAATATAGCATTTATTCTTCCGAAACTAAAATACAATTCCCATATCTGGGTACGTGCTCCAAAAACCCACTTGAGTCTCGTGGATAGAATTCAAAATGATAGGCGATCGTTGTCTAACTGAAACATTTGTATCTCTCGGGCACCGCCCCAATGTATGAAACATTTTCATATCATTATTTTACCGCCATTTTCATAAACTAGTCTAGTGAAATAGCCAGTTGCATTCCTTCCCTTAGACAATTCAACCGTTATACTCGTACTTCTGGGAATGCTCATCAGCTTACCCTTGAGTCCAATTTCTGACGTACTGTCTAATACAGAGATTCTTTTTTTAACCGCACTACACAAATGTGGAATGCTTTCCCCGGCTCAATATTCCCCACTCAATGTGCATCGATATCTCCTTTCTCATCCTGCCCTACTTTCCTTATTGCTCAAACTGTGTTTAACATTATAAGGGTATTCATATCCTCTTGAGTGCGCGTATGAAATATAAATAAAAACAGAAAAAAAGAACGAATAGATGAAGAGTACGGTTATCATTGGTTAGGAAGAAATGGGCTAGTTTACTGGTCTGCGGGATCTCCGGACCTTACTATATTGGATTTGTTGGGCATGTTTATTCCTCTGAAATAGCAACTTAAAATGATTTGCAATAGCGTGTATTTCTTCTGAAAATGAATCCCCAAACAAATACATATATCAACTAGCAATCTATGTTTCTGCTCCCTCTACTATTTCTAGCATTAATATCAACAGAGCTATTTGCTCTTACATGGGTCTGGGTAGACCGAAATAAGGATTTTCATAAGTCCTCGGTAATTGATGTACACATTTAGAACATCCACCAAGGTATTGGTCATTAAAAAGTTATCATTTATAGAAATAACCAAATATCAAGCCAAATACCATTGATATCATTTTATTAAAAAAAAAAAACATCACATTTATATGGCTGCAGTTAAAACAGATTTACCAAGGTTAACATCCATCGACTTCAATAATTCCTAAAAATACCCATAAAAAACACACAAACTTATGGCCAAAACCATAAAGTTAGTGTCATCACAGTTAACAAATTTTCCGACTTTACTCAAATTTTACGACCATGACAATTCTTGACTTTGTTGCCACGGACGCTGAAGGGACGAAGTGTAGAGAGGGACAGGGTACTCTTTTTACCTTCAAATATTCGGAACATAAAATTTTGTATTTTCATTTCCCTTGAAAGATTACAACATTTGGATCGTTTTCTCCTCCTCAGTCCAGTTGGGGGTTTTGTTACCTGGTGTACCTCTGCCAACCCTCTTCACTTCGTGATTCTCGTCTTTAGCGAGATGTTTTGGACACATTTACGATCCGAAAGGTAATTTCAATCTACCGCTTAAGTGAAACCACTAAAAACGGGACGCAATGATGGTAAGGGCACGACCAATTTTAGTTTAATATTAAACGGGCATGTGTAACTGAAGCTGGGGGGTGTTTACATTAAAACTGGTATTTTAACGTTTAAGTCATTTGCAATCTTAGCATTAACCACTTTGATACATAGTTTTCATTATGGTAAAGGTTTTCCCCAGTAAAATGCGAATTTAATTTGAGCTAATAAAATCAGGAAAATAATTTGTCTGTTGGGCGAAGGTTCTGGCTGGTTGGCTTTGAAGCTTCAACTAATCTTGAATGTTTATGGATTAAATAAATATTTGATTTTTCATCATAGCTTATTTAATCTGCTCAGTTTTAAGGCCTTCAAGTTTATCTTAACCTAATTCTAGTTAATTATTACTTACTTGGGCTTGGGTTGGATTTGAGAGATTTAAGTTTCCTTAAGGGATGACAGGAGTGGTGAGGTGTTTTATGGGGCTTCGGTTAGCTTTGGGAACTATTCACACGTAATGAGACGTTTGATGTTTCAAAAACCTTTATTCCATTAGGGTATATGCGGGATCTGATGCTTTGCTTTTAGGGATGTTCATCAAGTATCATTACCCACACCTCGTTTACCTAAGGCTCGTAAAACCTTGTTTATTACTATTTCGTATAATTTATAGCATGCGTGCTATTTGGTGTTCCCAAGGACAGCTGCCTAATATAACATTATTGTTCTTAGAGTATTTTTTAATAACAGTAAAACAAAGTAATGTGCCGTACATTCGTACATGGTGCAGCAATTTTGTGAAATACGAGTCCTTTAGGCTGCAGGAGGCTGTAGCGAGATGGTAGCAATCGTATTCAACAAGGAAGGTGGGGTTCCAAAGTTGTGTTTCCTTTCAAGTCGCTTGCAATAAGCCCCCGAACAAAATTGTAGCGGTTGAGAGCCGAACCAAACCCCAAACCGAAGAATGACAGTCTAGTGCACTTACCATTATGCTCTAGGTTACTAAGTAAGGTTAGGTGAGGTCATGGTACTCGGATCTCTATGGATTCATTGTGGTCCCCAGCTCGTCGAAAACGTATTCTCCAAGGCCGTCTTTTCTAGTTTGGCTAGGCTGGGGCATTATCGACCATCTGTCACTAGCCGTCTTGAGGAAAATTTGGTGAATTCTATTCTTCTCCTGCTTCAGTGGCATAAGAACCCAGCGTACAATTTTGCTCGGTGATGAACCGTTTTTGGCCAGTTCATCAGCCATTTCACGGTGTCCCGTGAGTATGACTCAAAGAGTGACTGAATTTATTTCGTCGAGCAATTTTAATTCACTACTGCAACGAGCAACCAGTTTTGACTTCGTGACAATTGACGAAATGACTGTGATTACCGCCTAGTTATCTATGAAGATATCAATGTTCTTGTTCGACGGCCTCTTAAACTGCAAGCAGCTTGGAAAACACTGCAAAAGTGTGGGAGCTTTAATAATCTATTTATGGGTGGGTTGTCTGAGAAGATATCTGATCCTACCTCAGCTCTCAGCTTCCATTTTGGAACCGTCTTTAAATACCGATACATGCTTTGCGTATAGGACCCGGTTTTCCGCCATTTGTTGGTACTACTGTGTTAAAATATATGTACGGTGAAAAATAGTCCGTTTGAATGGCTTTGTTAGTGAAGTTTATATTCGTTCTGTGACCACAGTGGCCCCTTTTTGAATTTTAAAACTCTTAAGTCGTAAAGAACTCTTGTCCGCCAACTCCTTCGTAAATGGATCAAATCGGGCAAATTAAAGGAAAGTTTCTAGGGCTGCGGTTGGCGTGGTTCGCATGGCACTTGTTGAGCCAATACATGCCAGCCTCTGAATCTTTGTAATGGCCATAAAATTGGTTCCCTTATCCAAGGGTACTATACTGATATTAAGAACAAAAGCATCGTCTATTAGAGTGTAGATATTTGTGAATTCTTCAAAAGAAGACATCGGCAAGATGTCTTGAGTTTAAACTATGTGTACAAGTGCCTCACGAAAATTCGAATCAAGGCTTAATTCGCGAATATAGGTCTTATATGCTCCCTCAGAAGAGAAAGATATACTCGTAATACCGAAGAAATGTACTACGAGCTTTAGACCAAGACATAGAAACAGTGTCCTAGCAGGAATCGAGTTGATCGCCTTTGTGGTATTTAATTCGTAGTTCATAAATCTCAACATTTACAAGCAGACATGCATATTTCTTGATCAGCCAATCGGCAACCGTTTAGATTACTTCGAGTCACTCCTCCAGTGTGAAGGATGTTCCGAAGAGCCAACATTGACTCTGATCACTACCTCGTTCTTGCCAAGGTATTGCTCCGAGTTTCCCAACCCAACCCAAAACAAAGAAATACTGTGAGGGGATTGTGTCAAACGGCAAATCGTAAGACATCACCAGTTTCTCTTTAGAAGATATGTGCCACTAACATCAACTATTGAAAACCGCTGAGAACATTGCCAAGAAGCCATCAGAGATGCCGGCTTAAACCGCTGGGCTTTAAACGATAATCACCTGGAAACTCCTGATTTGACGATGAATGACGGGGAGCACACTCAGCTAAATAAGAGGCACACACAGCGCCACTGCATCGAAGAATTGGAGATAAAAGAGAAAAGAACAAGGAGAACAAGAAACACATGATCGAATTAGAGGAAATAGACGGACGGAAGTTCGGAAGATTTACAAAAAACGTGAAAAGAACCTCTCGAGGTTACAAGTTCCGAACTGAAGCCTGCAAGGACGAGCAAGGGAATATTGTAGTAGTAAACTTTATGGTGAATCTAATTCCCATCTCTTGAACACCGTCGGAATGTTTCATGTATGCTTCTTTCACAAGCAATGCCCACTCGAAGTAGCCAGTTGCATTCCTCCCCTTAACCAATTCACCCGTGATACCCGCTTCGCTAGGAATGCTCATCTCGTCAGTTCACCCTTGAGCCTAACTTTGGTCGTACCGTCAAATATAGAGATTCGTTTCTTAGTCGCACAACACGATTATGGGATAACCTACCCGGCACAGTTTTCCCCTGCCATTTCAATTTGCAAATATTCAAAACCAATGTTCATCGACACCTCCTTTCTCTCCCGTCCTAATTCCCCCCTCGCCGTGCTGTGTTTATAACATTATAAGGGTCTCGTAACATACCCTTGAGCGCGAGTGAATTATAAAAAAAATTAGGCATTAAACCTAGACCCAAGTTGCTTAACATGGCAGCCGATGACTTGGCTAGGAGCGCGTGCCATCTTGTCTACAAATTAAGGTCAGAGAAAAGCATGTACAATTAACAGAATTTAAACAATATTTGCTTGATGGTCGAAAATTGCAATCCTCGGAATTGAAGAAGCACATCGTCTTCAAGTTGTTTTCTGCCATCAGGTACGCTTCCTAAACGCTTTGCTCCAACATTTCAAGGGTACTCATAGTTCCTTTAGTGCGTGTGAAATATAAAAAAAGTTTTCCGTCAATGATCTCCTACGAGGGCAGTCTGATAAATATTTAGCCTCACCGCCCGATGGTGCAAGTATCGCAAGAAGGATTTACTATCGTCTAGTACATTCTCTTAGACGACTACTGGCAAAATTTCAGCCGAATCGGATTCGTAGTTTTGCTTTCACCACGTGTGGAAGCTAGCTTTTCCGGGAATTTTAGAGAAATGGAGCAATATCGGTCGGTGATCCAATTCTTGTTTCTGGAAAGGAAATCACGCAGTGAAATCAAAGAGCGCTTGGATGATATGTACGGTGACTCTTCTCCTTCGATGGCGACCATCAAAAATTGTTATAACAAGTTTCAAGGTGGTCGCACATCGGTTCTTAATAAGCCCCACCCAGGTGCCCCAAAAATGGCTACCACGGAGGATAACGTGTGAAAAATCTACTATCTCGTATTTGCAGACCGCCGCGCCGGCCATGCCGATTGAAGGTGCGCGAGATAGCTGAAACAGTAGGCATCTCAAAAGACTGCCTGGGTCATATCGTTCATGAAATTTTGGGCATAAGAAAGTTGTCGGTGCGATGCGTGCCGCGTTTGCTCACTCACAAGCGCAACCGTCAGACCATTTCAGAGCCACGGCCAAATTGGTCGAATTGCACTACGAACTGCTGCCCCATCCGCCGTATTCTCCAGATTTGGCCCCGTGTGACTTTGTTTGTTTGCAAACTTGATAAAATTACTCGCCGGGCAGAAATTTGAGTCGAATGAGGTCATCGCCGCCACGGAGACCTATTTTGCAGACCTCGAGAAAGCCTATTTTCGGGATGAGTTAAAGAAGTTGGAGCATCGCTGGAAACCTTTCACATCACGGTAGGTCTTCTAGGAACTTCAGATCAACAGCTAAAATTATTTAAACAATTTTAAAACAGCTTAATCTTTACCCATCTGCATAGATGGGTGGTGCGGAAAAAGTTATAACAACAAGCTAGCCTAGTGTGATTGTGCTGGCTGCATCAATGATGCGTAATGATCCAGAAAATCTCTGAATCCTACCCCGAGGAACGGTGCAGTAGAGGAACACTCAGGTAGCAAATAGAAGTGGAAGAGGACTTAAACTAACTGGAAAACAGTACTCAGCTAGCGTGGAATTGACCTAGAAGAAGTTTGCTGGTTAAGGCCCTGATCTACTCTGGATTGTGGAGTTCTCTTAGGAAAGTTAAATCTGTGTCTGAACAGTAACTGCGAATATACAGAGTGGACCATATTCTTCTTAAATTATAGGTTATTTTGACATTGACAGCTATTTCCCGTTCGAAATCTTGACAGAAAGTAGGTATCATACCTCCGCGGAACGAAATGAGTCACTTTAGGCTTAAACAACGTTGGGAAATATTGAAAACTTATTTCCAAAGTGAGTGCTTATATCATTATGAAATAAAGTTCTAGTTCAAAAATTCAGCTCTAGATTTAAGAATAATGTGGAAGTATTTCAAAAGAATTAAAAAAAGTGATTAGAAAAATATCATCGCATCGTTGACTACATTCATTTATGTCGAATTTCGACAGCCTTTTTTCAAACCCATAACACTCTAACTATGCAAAATCGCAGAATAACCAACCCAAAACAAACAGTTTTCATTTTTCGCAGCTTCTGAAAGTGTTTTTGTACAAAAAGAACTTAATCTTGATAAAAACATATTTCTTGCTATAGCATGGCAAGCTGACTCCTGCTGGTCTATACATATGTACATCGTGGCACAGTATTTCTTAATTACAATCAAAATTCTGCTTCCAGGTCAAAGACCACCCTAAGAAACCACCCCTACTTGATTGTTAACTAAGATTGTAAGAGCTTGTAGAAGCAGCTCTGTAGGTGTTTATGAAAATCCAACTTCCTTAATTGTTTATACTGAGTACGAGTATAGACGATGAGCTATTGCTATAGTATATGCAGAGCAACAACATGCTGAAATACGTCTTAAATACATTTAACCTTTTTTCGACCCTCTCAGTTGGGCACTTGTACTTACTTTAAGTTGCCACAGGTAGGTCTGGCATGGGAGCCATAAAGTGGTTATAAATGCGAAAATGCAGAGCTAAAGTGTGGGTGGATGAACTCACAGGCACCAAAGTGCTGGTAAACTGACCCTCATGGGTGGTTTAAGATGCACTTGCACTTACCTAAACATCAACAACAGACCACTTGCGATAATTGAATCACAATAAATATCATTTGTCTTTCTCGCTTCCTCTCACTCCATCGGGTGGGCCCTCCGAATCCGAAGCACAGACATTGTTTTTTAACCTATGTTGCCTTCATGTGGTAGCAATAGTGCGCTATTTTGGTTTATTTTTCTTCTTCTATATAATGCAATACGAGTAGGTAAGTGAAAAATACTTATATGGATGAAATTTTCCTTCTAGGAACGAACGAACGAACGAAAAAAAGCTTTTAGTTTCATCCTGTTGTTCCATTTTCATTAATATGAGCACAAAAAAAAAAAACCCAAGGTAATGGATTTCTCCCGATGTTGAAGTTGAGACTTGAGAGTAAGAATATCTATCTACTTGGAATAAATTTTGAACTGCTTTCAAAATGGAGTTCAGTTAAGACTCTTTAATTGAAGATAAATTCTAGACGATATTATTGTTTTTACAATATTTGCTAATTTTACGATTTTGAGTTTTTCAATTAGATAATTTATCTTGTAAATGTTTATCCATTTTCATATTTTAAGTGAATGGAACATCAAGATATTTGTGCTCTTTTACAACCTCAACAGCATTGCCTTTGTAAAACCATTTCTCGTTTGCGCTAGTTCTGAGTTCGCCATCATCACTACATCATCTGCAAAAAGAAGGGCTTTAATTAGCATTCTCGCATATTCTATGCCACCAGGTAGAGAACAGAACAAGTAATATATAAAAAGTGCAAATAGATCAGGGCTAAGTGGGCAACCTTGTTTAAGCCCTGCTTTGGTTGCAAACCTCTCTGATTTACCAGCACCATTCCAAACTGACAATTTTGTATCTCGATAGATATTTTGAATTAGTTGACCAAGTTTTAAGGACATTCCAAGTCCGTACAGCTTATACATTAGGGAATGTCGGTCGACCGTGTCGAACGCTGTTCTAAAACCCGCGAAGAGGATTTTACTTCTTGGAAGGTATCAGTCAGTCAGCATTACTTTTGAATGCAATAATGTAATCGATAGTAGAGTAACCCGATCTGAAGCCCGCTTGAAATTTACTTAAAAGATTTTTTGATGAAATCCACATTTTGAGCCGATTCTGAAGTACTGAGGTGAAAATTTTGTAGGGGGCATTTAGCAAGAAAATACCCTTGTAGTTAGCAGGATCCATTGCACAACCTTTCTTGTAAATTGGGAAAACTAAAACTTCCTTAAACTGTTTGGGTATTAAACCATTCTCTATAACTTTGTTTATCAGGTCGGTCAGCTTTTGAATGAAATTATATGATCTGTACTTGTATCCTATCCGATCCAGCTGCTTTGCTATCCTTGAGTCCTTTGACGATACGAGAAACCTCTTGCATAGTCGGCCCTAGCGAGGTATACGTTCGGAGCGGAAAATTCTCCGATTTTGTACGATTCGGAGAACTTTTGGTTCGAGGTATTCTTTCGAACAGCTGTTGGGAATTTTTCTCCGACATTATTTTAACGCATCCGGCGAACTGCGTTGAAGTGCGATCAAGTGCTTTATTTGTAAAATTTCTGACAGCTTAATGCAATTGTTTTTCCGATTTCGTCCCACACAAATTCTTCGCGGAACAAATTGTGCCAACGCGTTTGTGTATTACTATTCTTTCCGATAAGATACCTCGAAAGCAATTTGAACCTCCGATAAAGTATGAGTTGCGGATAATTTTCGGCTCCGAACGGATACCTCGCTAGGGCCGAGTGAATGGCGAATCTAAAATAGGATCGTGAAAGCCAGGTGGGGCGTAGTGGTACTTGGAGATCTCGTTTGATGTTGGGTTTAAAAGATGCTGAAAATGGTTCTCCAAAACTTGAGGGCTTAGGCTGATGTCAACAATAGCCGTGTTTTTTTGGAAAAGTTATCCGTAGTACAGTAGGATTTTATATGAATAACAAATACAACATCCGCAGTAGGATCACTTCCGATAAAAGGAGAAGTGAAATCCTGCTGCGTATAGAGTTTTGACGTTTATTCGAGTATCGGCAGTGATGCTACTGCGGATGTTGTGTTTGTTATTCATATAAAATCCTACTGTACTACGGATAACTTTTCCAAAAAAACACGGCTAATATATTTGTTACCATTTAAGTTGCGAGCTGACGTCCAAAAAGTCTAAAGAGTTCATAACTAGACCTAGTTTACGCGCCTCAGATTCAAAAAACTGTTTCTTTTTTTCTTAACATAAGGTTTGAAACCTCTGGTTGGCTTTTAAATATGATTCCTTAGCAAACCTGGCACCGACTTTTCGGAAAAGTCTTAGCCAGGCATAGGACACATCTCTTGCTTTTTTATAACTTCCATCAAACCAGCGCTCCTTGAATCCTAAGCGTTTTTCTCTTCAACCTCCTGTGTTTATATTTATATGCCAGCTTTATTATTCCCTTCAGAATGTTGAAATTCGCAACTTCACCTACCTACCTACCTACCTCTGAATGGTTGAAGGATACACCAATTGGCATGTGGTCTAAAAATGGCTCGTTCAGTATCTCGAAATCGCCAACATGATTATTCCAATCGCGTCCTATAAAACAATAGTCAATGACTGAAGAACCTTGGCCTCCAACAAACGTGAATTCCTATTTACCTCGGCTGGTCCGTTTAGCAGTTTTAAACCAAAAGAGTTACAGAGTTCAAGGATCTAATAACTATTGGAGTTTCTAACATTGTCCTTTGAATTTCTCTCGGTTCCAGCTAGATTGTTAACAGCAACATCTTCAATTATCTCCTAAACTAAGTCACTTAAAGAGCTAGCTAAAAATAGTATTGTCTGAAAATTTATTGTAACAAATTTGACAATCGCGTGATGCTAGCTGACAATCGTGTACTTTTGCAATTAATTGTCAAAAAAAGTAGGTGACAATTAATTGTAAGGTATTTGATAATTGTGTACACACACTATTTATTGCCAATTTTTATCCTTGTCCGACAATGAAGAAATTGTGAGATGTACTTTTTTTATCATCATATAATTTTTGCACTGTCAGACAATTTGAGGTTTCTGAGGTTAATTCCTTAAAATTTATTTTATTTATTTCCTTTGTTTTATAGAACACAAAATGGAAAGACCAGAAATGGAAATCAAACAAATCCCAATGCAACATTTCGCCCTATAGTTCCATTTAATTCACAGTCGCCGACTCAGCCATCTTCCAAAAAAAATAACAAGTCAACATTGGTAGCTATTTCATTTTCTTTATCAATTTCATACAACAAATTGTTTTTGTTTTCTCTGTTTTTTCAGAACTCTGCTATGGACGATTTTTCCCTTTTAGAAAATGTTCAGCACAGTACAACGTCTCCTGCAATTGCTGAGAAATGTACGAGTAGTAGACGTAAATTTGAAAACCGTACACCATTGCGAAGCAATTCTTCGGATACCAGCCAAAATCAAAGTCAAAGTTCTATAATGAAACAAATGGCTGTAGAGGCTTTGCAGTATATGCGTTCGCCTTTTTCAAAACCTAAGAACGCATAAACTTCTCTATGCAAATTCAGGGACTTGGAGTTAAATAATTTAACAAGATCAAGTCGGATACGAAAGATCAAAATTGAGGTGTGTGTTTAATGAGATCATGGATGAAGTTGCTATGATGGTTAAGTGAATTATTTTTCAGTAGGGGAGAGTGGGGCACATTTGAACACTTTTTGCTTTCCAGACTGATAAAACCTAAAATATTCGAGCAATTGGCCTGATATTTTACTCACATGGAACAGTGGTATTGACGTTCAATTTATAAAAATATTTGGTCCATTTAACGAAATATTTATATTTAATTTTTATCATGTATGGGGCAGTTTTGAACTTGGAACGGGCACTTTTGAACAGTGATATAATTTTAAAACTTTAAAATTTAAGTTTCATATTAATTTTTTAATAAGAACTTATCAATAAAACTCAAACTTAATACTTTTGTTATATCATATTTTTGTAGTTGTAAAAAAAAAAAAAATCCACGAAGATTAATAAGAAAAAAAAGCTTAATCTAAAACTTGCATTTTTAAGTAAAAACTGGATTTTTTGTCAATAAGAATAAGCTTAAGCTAGCTAAAGATGTTTTCTAGTAATAGCTATTTTAAAATAGCCAACGCTAAGTCCATTTAGTTTTAACTTGTTTCCCAAGCCTAAGATTCAATTTGTGTGAATAGCTTAAACTAGAATATTTTACTGAAAGCTACAAGAATTTCAAGATTTGTTCGACCTGTCTGTTATTTGTAAAGAATAAGACTAGTTAACACGTCCGTTGTCGAGGTAAGACTGATCTTTATTCAAGTATATAAGAGCATGTGTTTGGATTTACATAGTAACAATTATGATATAAGAGTAGATGTTGTGGCTATTAAACAGGGTGTTCCTTACACTTGACATCCCCCTTTTTTTAAAGTTGATTCTAATTTACATTTATATTTCAAATTTAATTTCAAAAGTAAAATACAAAAAATTCCATTTAAATTTACATTACAGTTCAATTCAAAATTTTTTTTTTTTTAGTTAATTCAAAAGTGTGAACAATTCATTTAATTAATAATTCAAGTTATGATTTTATAGAACAAAGTTTTTAGTCAGATCTCATATATACAATGCATATGTAGATGATTCATCACACGGGTTGATATTTGATAACAGGTTTCACAGTACGACCGTATCGTGTCTTATACGTGGAGCCTGTGACATCGTTACTGATATTCATAGTTGGTTCTGGTATGGAAGTACTTTTTGACATTTGTGGATCACTGATCGTCTGACTCTTTTCCCCTGAATTTGCAGTAGCTGCCTCATGTGGTATCTGATTGTGCAAATTGACTGCAATACTTTTTTCTGAAAATATATGAGCATTAGTTTTATTTAAATGAATTGAATTCCGACGAATGGTTGTGCCATCATCGGTACGGATAATGTATGAACGAGGTGTGTCAGCTTTCGATCGTATTTCTCCAGAAGTCCAGTTGCGTACGCCTTTTTGAATGCATACTCTATCTCCTGGATTAAAAGATTGTGAGGGCTTCGCTTTAGTATCGGCATAATATTTACCGATGAGTCTGGACTGGGACATGTTCTGTTTCACGTTCTTAACTACATTAGGTTTAAGTTGATTTTTTGTAAGTGGTAAGAATGATCGTGTGCATCGGCTCATTAACCTCTGATTTGGAGACTGCATTTCATTGTCCCTCGGCGTATTCCTCCAGTTCAGTAAGGCCAAGTCTACATCAGATCTATCCAGAGAACATCGCTTTAAAATCTTTTTCGCTTCTTGAACATATCTCTCAGCGAGACCGTTTGAACGAGGATAGTATGGGCTGGAGGTTTGATGATAAAATTCCCAAGACTTTGCAAAGTCTTTGAATTCTCTTGACGAAAATTGAGGTCCATTATCGCTTTCGAGTTTCATTGGAATACCAAAAGTTCGAAACCAGAGTTTGAGTAATCGAGTGACTTCAGATGTTGTTGATTTTTTTAGACGATGGAAGTCAAAAAAGCTTGAATAACTGTCAACAACAAGCAGGTATTCGTTACCCTTAAATGTAAATATATCTGTCGCTAAGATTTCCCATGGAAGGTCTGGAACAGCTTTGGCGATGAGCGGCTCCTTCGGTTTAGATGATTGGTTGGCTTGACAAATACTGCAATTTTTAACGAAGTTTGTTACGTCACCAGCCATGCCAAGCCAGAAAAGAGCACCTCTTGCACGACTGAGAGATCTCTGTATACCTTGATGCCCAGCATGAATTTTTTGTATCATGGACATTTTCATAGTTGTTGGTACAACTACCTTCTCACCCTTCATCAAGATACCTTTATCGAGTCCGAGTTCATCTCTAAAGGTCCAAAATTTTCGTACCGTGTCTGAAACTTGTGATGCGTTTTGTGGCCATCCATTTGAAACGTATCTTATCACCTCTTTTAAGCATTCGTCATTGTTCGTCCCTTCTACTAAAGCATTTCGTGTTTGCTCTGATACTTGAACTAAGCAGTTGATTTGTAATTCACTATCCGGATTAGTATCTTGTCTCAATGTCGATTCGGCACAATCGCGACTAAGTGCATCAGCTAGAGCTATTTCTTTTCCTTTTCTATAAGTGATGTTCGGTGCATAGGGCATTATTTCAAATAATATTCTTTGTAATCTATTCGGTGCGCAATGAAGTGGCTTTTTGAATATGGCCTCTAAGGGCTTGTGGTCGGTTTCCACTAAAAGACGCTTCCCGAAAACATATTCATGGAATTTTTTACAAGCAAACAATATGGCTAGTGCTTCTTTCTCTATCTGAGGATAGTTTTGTTGAGCAGCTGTTAGGGCTTTTGATGCATATGCAATCGGCTGATCTTTTTGCATCAGCACCGCACCCAAGCTATGCCTACTTGCATCTACTTGTAGCTTAACATCCAAATTTGCATCGTAATACCGTAAAACAGGAGTGGTTGAAAGACTTTCTTTGAGTGTTTTGAATGATTTTTCGTGATTCTGATTCCAATCCCATGCTACATCTTTTTTTATCAAGTCTCTTAGAGGTTGTGTGATTTCAGATAGATTTTCTATAAATTTTCCAAGATACGTGACCATTCCTAAGAACCTTTGAAGCTCTGGTACATTGGTAGGTTTTTTGATTCTTTGTATAGCTTCTATTTTGTCTTGGTCTACCTGAATGCCATTCGACGTCAAAACATGTCCAAGGAATCTTATGGACGTAGAACAAAAAATACATTTCTCTTTATTTAGTTTTAAGCCCATAGCTGATAACTTAGATATGACTTTTTCTGTTAGCGATTGAAGCTCTTTTTTCGAAGATGCATGAATGAGTATATCGTCTATAGATACTTCAACGTTTTCATCATCTTCTAACATACTGGACATAATGTCTTGAAAAATCTCAGATGCCGATGCGAGGCCAAAAGGAAGGCGAGTGTAAGAAAAACGACCCCATGGCGTTGCCATCGTGAGCAAATTTTGAGAACGTTTTGATAGTTTCACCTGCCAGAAACCCTTTTTACAATCCAATAACGTGAAATATTTTGATTTTCTAATTCTGCTAGTTATCTCTTCAAGTGTTCTTAAGGGATGATATCTTCTGATTATATTTTTGTTAATATCTGTAGGGTCTATACAAACACGCAGTTTGCCGTTCTTTTTTGCAACAACCATGGGGGATACTGCCTGAGTAGCCTCTTTCGTTTTTACTAAAACTCCTAATTTTATCATTTTTTCTATTTCCTTTTTCACAGTTTCTCTCAAGGCATATGGAATTTTCCTGGCAGGATGAATACGCAAAACAGGATTTTCTACCAAGTCTATGTCATAGATAAAATCTTTCACGCAACCTAAACCATCGAAAATGGTTTCATCAATTTGAATTTCGTTCACGCGTAATATTAGGTTGAGAATTTCACAAGCATTTTTGCCTAATATTGGGAATACTTTTTCTGCCACGACCTTGAAATTAATTTTTGCATCTTGCTTGCGCACCTGGCATAAGACATTTACTTCTCCTATGACATCGACTTTGTTATTAGCAAATCCTACTAAGCTCTTAGTTTTTGAAATAAGTAATTTAAGTCCTAATCTGCTAACAATGCTTTCTGGAAGAACGTTGCATTGTGCCCCAGTGTCCAATTTCATTTTGATCTTGTTCCCCATAACTGTGACCTCTTCTAACCAATTCTCTTTATCATCATCTGCAAAATTATTAACTGCATTTATATACAGGAGATCATCACTACTTATACTTTCATCATCTCCTATAGCATTTACGGTATTTACTTGCGTACTCTTTTTATGACGACAGCACTTCGCATAATGACCCGTTTTTTTACATAGCCTACAAACAGCATTACGTGCTTTACATTGTTGCCTTCCATGACGAGAACCGCAACGTGAACAGTCATATACTTCGTTGTTCTTGTCATCACGATATGCTTTTGTATGTTTCTTCTGAAAATTTTGTCTACTCCCCTCGCTCTCATGAGATTTCTTACCATGACGTATGATGTTAACTTCTTGTTCTTTATGTATTTGTTTGAGTTGCTTTGTTGCAATTTCGCTAGCTTTACAAATTTTAATTGCCTGATCTAACGTTAAATTTTCTTCTGATAATAATTTTTCTCTGACTACATCGGAAAACAACCCAATAACAATTTTGTCACGTACCAAATCATCCCGTAGACTGCCAAACTCGCACTTTTGCGCCTGGTTTTTAATTTTGGTAAAAAAGTCATCAAAGTGTTCTCCTTCAACCTGGGTTATTTTATTAAAGGCATATCTTTCAAAAGTAACACTGATTTTTGGATCAAAAACGGCTGCAAACTTTGATTCTATGATGCTCACCTTGTTTTTTTCTTCATCAGTTAATCCAAAAGAATTAAAGATTTCCATTATATCAGGTCCGATAGCCAACATGAATTGAGCCACTTGCTGCGCTGCAGACTTTCTATCTAACTCCAGAGCCACGGAATACCATTTGTAGCGTTGTAGCCAGTTTTTCCATTTAGACGACATATTCGAATCACTCAACTCTAAATAACCAGGTGGTTTTATACAACTACTACCGCGACTTTCATTTCTGTTCGCACTCATATCAAGCGGGGGATCAGGCATTTTTATTTGTCTAAAGTCTTTTTAATAAATTTTTCTTAATTTATATATTTTACGGTATGTCTTTTTGTATATACATATAATTATAATTTTTTTTTTTTTTTTGATTTTTATTCTGACACCATGTTATTTGTAAAGAATAAGACTAGTTAACACGTCCGTTGTCGAGGTAAGACTGATCTTTATTCAAGTATATAAGAGCATGTGTTTGGATTTACATAGTAACAATTATGATATAAGAGTAGATGTTGTGGCTATTAAACAGGGTGTTCCTTACACTTGACACTGTCTAGAAAGCTTTAACTAGATCTTCTTTTCAGTATTCAAGAGCCCAAAAATGAGACAGAGAAAGTATAGACGTAGAGACTGACGGACGATATGACAAAAGCATTTTTACCTGAAACCAATACTTGCCCTATGGATTAAATTTTCTCTTAAATGTCTTAAATATGTTAAAAAAAAACCTAATCGTGGGAGTTTTGAACATGTTTAAAAGTGCCCCAACACGCTTATTCAAATCTGCCCCAACAGTTCCAGTGACATAAAATTTTATATATAAAATTATATTAAATATTTAACTGTAATATATCCAGTAAAAAACTTAGCGTAATTAAGTTTAAAATTTATTTTTCCTCCAAAAAAATTTGTTCCTGCTTTAAAATCACGCAGTAATTTTTTTTAAACTCTTACAACTAAAAAACCAAAAGAAACCACTTTCACTAGCAAATGGACCTTTCACCTCTAAGTCCGAGAGACAACTGAGAAAATCAAGGAAAGTCAATGACGTTTATGGATATGGTATTGACAGGTTAAAATTTACAATTACTTTTAAAAAAGAGTAATAAAGTAAAATTTTATAAGCATTGTTCAAATGTGCCCCGTGTTCAAATGTGCCTCACTCTCCCCTACCATACAATTATTTTTATTACTTTTTTTAAAGCCTTCCTCTCAGCAGCAGCAGCACCGTGTGATGCGTAAGACTCGGAAGCTCGCCGACATGATACCAAAAACATTTTCCACAATGCGCGGCTTGCACGACTTTAACGATAAGCAGACCTCACCGAATTTCCTGGTTTTCAGCAATAGAAAGTTTAGTGAATTCTGAAAGCTACAACCCTTTTCAAGGCTTTGTTGCGGAGATATCGCCATCCGAATCAGATTTTGCGTTGTGTTGAAAATAAGAAGAACCACTTTGGATCGCAATATTTCGAGAACCAGACCTCGCAGATGCTTCTGGTTTTCACCAGCGGATAGCTGTTAAAAAGTTAAAGTCTGTATTTTTTTTACGGCAAGCTCTTACTGAGCTCGGCTTCGGAGATAAAGCTACCCAAAGACAGTTTCAGGTAGTGGGAGGTCGAAAATCAGAAGAATCCCTTTGGATTGCAATATTTCGAGAACCAGACCACGCAGAGGCTTTTGGTTTGCACGTGTATACAGGAATTGAACAGACCTTTCGTTTGATGTATGTCTCGATGGGCTGGGGAAACATTCAGAAAAATGGTGATTTTTGTAGACAAGTGGTTAGTCCATGATTTTTTTTCAAAAACCTAAATAAATTTAAATTTTTCAATGCGATGAGTGGCACATCCACGGAAAAGTATATCAATTTGCTATTCAGAACTGAAAACTAAACCGTCTTACGAGTCCTGGTTGCGGAAATATTTCCATCCGAAGACTTTGGTACGTTTAATCGACATTAAATTCAATATTCACTTTGGATTGCAATATTTCCAAAACGAGACCTCACAGAATTTCCTGGTTTCCAGAAATAGAAAGATCTTTGTTAAATTTAGTGAATTCTGAAAACTACAACCCTTTTCAAGGCTTCGTTGCGGAGATATCGCCATCCGAATCAGATTTTGCGTTGTGTTGAAAATAAGAAGAACCAATTTGGATCGCAATATTTCGAGAACCAGACCTCGCAGATGCTTTTGGTTTTCACCTGCGGATAGCTGTTAAAAAGTTAAAGTCTGTATTTTTTTTACGGCAAGCTCTTACTGAACTCGGCTTCGGAGATATAGCTACCCAAAGACATTGTTAGGTAGTGGGGGGTCGAAAATCAGAAAAATCCCTTTGGATTGCAATATTTCGAGAACCAGACCACACAGAAGCTTTTGGTTTGCACGTGTATACAGGAATTGAACAGACCTTTCGTTTGATGTATGTCTCGATGGGCTGGGGGAAACATTGAGAAAAATGGTGATTTTTGTAGACAAGTGGTTAGTCCATGATTTTTTCAAAAATCTAAAAAAATTTAAAATTTTTCAATGCGATGAGTGGCACATCCACGGAAAGGTATATCAATTTGCTATTCAGAACTGAAAACTAAACCGTCTTACGAGTCCTGGTTGCGGAAATATCTCCATCCAAAGACTTTGTTACGTTTAATCGACATTAAATTCAATATTCACTTTGGATTGCAATATTTCCAAAACGAGACCTCACAGAATTTCCTGGTTTCCAGAAATAGAAAGATCTTTGTTAAATTAAGTGAATTCTGATAACTACAACCCTTTTCAAGGCTTCGTTGCGGAGATATCGCAATTCGAATCAGATTTTGCGTTGTGTTGAAAATAAGAAGAACCACTTTGGATCGCAATATTTCGAGAACCAGACCTCGCAGATGCTTCTGGTTTTCACCTGCGGATAGCTGTTAAAAAGTTAGTCTGTATTTTTTTACGGCAAGCTCTTTCTGAGCTCGGCTTCAGAGATATAGCTACCCAAAGACATTGTTAGGTAGTGGGAGGTCGAAAATCAGAAAAATCGCTTTGGATTGCAATATTTCGAGAACCAGACCACACAGAAGCTTTTGGTTTGCACGTGTATACAGGAATTGAACAGACCTTTCGTTTGATGTATGTCTCGATGGGCTGGGGAAACATTGAGAAAAATGGTGATTTTTGTAGACAAGTGGTTAGTCCATGATTTTTTTCAAAAACCTAAATAAATTTAAATTTTTCAATGCGATGAGTGGCACATCCACGAAAAAGTATATGAATTTGCTATTCAGAACTGAAAACTAAACCGTCTTACGAGCCCTGGTTGTGGAAATATCTCCATCCGAAGACTTTGGTACGTTTAATCGACGTTAAGTTCAAAATTCACTTTGGATTGAAATATTTCCAAAACCAGACCTCACAGAATTTCCTGGTTTCCAGAAATAGAAATATCGTTGTTAGATTTAGTGAATTCTGAAAACTACAACCCTTTTCAAGGCTTCGCTGCGGAGATATCGCCATCCGAATCAGATTTTGCGTTGTGTTGAAAATAAGAAGAACCACTTTGGATCGCAATATTTCGAGAACCAGACCTCGCAGATGCTTCTGGTTTTCACCTGCGGATAGCTGTTAAAAAGTTAAAGTCTGTATTTTTTTACGGCAAGCTCTTACTGAGCTCGGCTTCGGAGATATAGCTACCCAAAGACATTGTTAGGTAGTGGGAGGTCGAAAATCAGAAAAATCCCTTTGGATTGCAATATTTCGAGAACCAGACCACACAGAAGCTTTTGGTTTGCACGTGTATACAGGAATTGAACAGACCTTTCGTTTGATGTATGTCTCGATGGGCTGGGGAAACATTGAGAAAAATGGTGATTTTTGTAGACAAGTGGTGCATGATGCGATGATTGCTTCAGTCTAGACGTGTGTTTTTCGCTTGGCAATTGTGTGTCTTTTTCTTCATATAAACAAGCCGCTAAACTATTCAATCCAGTTTTAAAGTTTAATTTTAATATACGTCTTTAATTCTATATATTAAAAGTCAAAGTTTCGTGTGCATAATTTCATAATTATAAATAAATTAATAATTATATCTCTGTCATTTCTGGTGTGCCAATTTCGCTTTTCCATTTCGTTCGAAGATGTCTCGCTCACCTAATGATGCTCTCAGTGCTCGATTGAGAAGAAATAAAACAGACTCCCCCACCCCCACTGTGTCGAAAATTCTCAAAAAACAATCAAAAATAAAACAACGTGCTCTGAAGGAGATAAAGGAATTAAAACACCTAATTCATCTTGTTCCGAAGAAGACAACATTACTTCAACTAAAATGGACGATATGCTACGAAAACAAAGTGAGTCTTTAATAAGTTATTTATCAAAAGAAATAGCAACACTTTCAACCAAACTGACTGAGACAGAGGAAAATATTTCTAAAAAACTCGATGCGCAAATCACTGAATTGAGTGGAACAATTGAACTAATAAACACCAAAGTGGTTAATCTTGAGTCTGCACTCCTCGATACTAATACGGAAATTACTCAATTCAAATCAGAACTATATATTGTAAAAAGCTCACTCACAGCTGTTACCACTAAATGTAGTGTATCCAAGACAATTATCAACGAAAACTCTTCTGATATTTCCGATCTCAAACAAAATCTTGAGCGTGTTACCGGCGAACTTTCTGCAGTCAAAAAAACACTTTTCACACAAGAAAACCGTATGGTAGCCACCGATGCCATACTTTTTGGTATCCCTCACTTGGCAGGCGAAAACCTCGAATCAATTTTTAACTCACTTTGCTCTTCGATTAAATGTGAGCCACCGACTCTCGCCAAAATTTTTCGCACCAAACCGAAAGGTAGCTCTTTAAATTCCGGGATTATTATTAAATTCAAGACACCGTATGAACGCAACAATGTTCTAAAATCGATAGGTGTTTTTTGCAAAGAAACTAAAAAAGAACTTTGTTTACATCACGTCGGTATTAATTCTTCTGGGACTATACAACTTCGCGAATGCTTAACTCATCACAGTCAACAAATCTTACATGCCGCATTGAAGCTGAAAAAAAGTAAACACCTAGCTTCTGTTTATACTTTGCATGGATCTGTATATGTCAAAAGTAAACTGGACGAAACTGCTGTTGTTATCAACAACATTGAAGACCTAGACAACATTGCCAGCCTAAATGATGATACTTAAATTTTATAATTTTGCCAACATTAACTTATCTTTATCTTTATTTTAATTTGAATTTTTTTTAAACAATTTATTATTTTTTGTAGTCTTAAGTTAAACAAAATTCTTGCTTCTACTCATTGTACAAATATTGTTGCGCTATTATCTTTCGAGTACGTTTATAATAAATATAATTTTTCTTAAATGGATGTATGTTTAAGTACTATGGTTAAAGTTCTCAGAGGACAATGTGTTGGACTGCATGTATGTCACATTAATGCACAAAGTCTTCTTCCTAAAATTGATGAGTTCCGCGATCTGTTTGAAAATTCTTTGGTTGATGTGATATGTGTGTCTGAAACTTGGTTCAGGGATGAATTTAATGATGCTATGTGCAGTCTTAGTGGGTATAGGATTTTTCGTTGTAACAGGGTTGGTCGCGTTGGTGGTGGAGTTGCAATGTATGTTAGGGATGGGATTGTCGTTAAGCTAATTGACGTATCCCCTTCGGGCTCTGATATTGAATTTTTGTTTCTCGAACTTGCCAATAATAATAATAAGATTCTTGTTGGTACTGCTTATCGACCTAACAAGAACGTTAACTTGTTGCCATTTATTACCGAACTTGAGCTTATATCTACATTTTACCCTGATATTATTTTGTGCGGTGATTTCAACAGTAATCTCCTGATTGAGAACAGTCTCATCGACGAAATGGGTTCACTCAACTTATTCTCTATCAACACAACTGTACCTACTCATTTCTCTGAGAATTCATCTTCGTTGCTGGATTTATTCCTCGTCAGCCCTAAAAGCAAAGTTCTTCTTTATGATCAGTTGTCGGCACCTGCCTTTTCGAGACATGATCTTTTATACCTTACCTTTGATTTTGATCTCACGTTCTCACCCCGCACTTTCTCATATAGAGATTTCAAAAATATTAATTACCCTCTTCTTGAAGAACAAGTCAGAAGCATCAATTGGAGTGCGTTGTACTATCTTCCTTGTCCCAAAGACCAAGTTCAATTTCTCAACTCTCACATTTTACATCTCTTCAACTCGCATGTTCAATTGAGAACTAAAACTATACTTCCCAAGGCTATCTAATGAAATGATATCTAATGAAATTCGTTGGCTTATGCAACAACGCGATCTTGCATATAATCGTTGGAAGCGCTACCGTTTGGCAGAACACCGTATAATTTACTGTTCGCTTCGCAACAAAGTCGTTTTTGAGATAAGAGCTGCTAAAAGGCGAATGTACTCTAGCCAGCTCAATGTTTCTCTTAGTGGTAAACTCTTGTGGCAGAACGTGCGTAATATTGGCATTGGAAAACCTAAATGCTTGAATCTTGAGTCAGTGAACCCTAATATTCTCAATCGTCAGTTCATATCTTCGCCGCCAACTAATAACATCCAACAATTAACACCTCCAGAAATTGGTAATCTCTCCTTGCCTGCTCATTGCCCTATCTTTCGTTTTACTGCGGTTAGCTGCATCGATGTGCTCGAAAGTATAATTGGCATTAAATCTAAGGCAGTTGGACTTGATGAAATACATCCTTCATTCCTGAAAATAATATTGCCTGTACTTCTCCCGTATATTACTCATGTGTTTAATACAATACTTACTACAGGTATATTCCCCTCGCAGTGGAAGTCAGCAAAAGTTATACCCGTTCCCAAAACTTCCAAAGGCAATGAATTTAGACCGATTTCCATCCTTCCCTTTTTATCAAAGGCTTTTGAAAAGGTTTTACAAAAGCAAATAAATCACCATCTTTCTAGACATAGCCTACTTTCCCCTAGACAATCAGGATTTCGAAAGAAACACAGTTGTACCACTGCTGTTATAGGTGTAGCCGAAGAAATACGATATGCTCTTGACGAGGGACAGGTATCTCTCTTGGTGAACCATCAATCCTTGTGTCGCAAGCTGTCTCTATTGTTCAATTTCTCACCATGCGCTGTTAAACTTGTAATGTCTTATTTAACAGATAGGACACAAGCAGTGTCAGTGAATGATCATCTCTCTGAATTTCTGTCTGTAACCAATGGTGTTCCACAGGGATCTATCCTGGGGACACTTCTCTTCTCTTTATATATTAATGAGCTCCCCACTCTTATCAAGCACTGCTCGATTAATATGTATGCTGACGATGTGCAACTGGTTTTGAGCTGTCCACTGGGCTTCATAGAGCATGGAGCTTCGTGTGTGAATGAAGATCTTGCAGAAATATCGCGCTGGTCAATTAATTGCAGTCTTATTTTGAACCCAAAAAAATCAAATTGTATAGTTATTTCTAGAAAGTCTTTAGATCTTTCTTACTTTCCCTCCATATTTCTTAATGGCGACAAAATTATGTTTGTGGAAACTGTAAAGAATCTTGGTGTGACGTTTAATAGGACCTTAACCTGGGATAATCATATTAATTTATCGGTTGGAAAGACGTATGGTGTACTTCGCACTTTATGGGCCACACAATCATTTACCCCCTTTAAAACCCGATGCCTTCTCGCAAAATCACTTGCTGTTCCCATCCTTACTTATGGATGTGAAATATTTTACAATTGTAGTTTTGCCTCCAAACGCAAACTCCAAATTGCTTTTAACAGCATAGTGCGTTATGTTTTTGGACTGCGACGTTTTTCTCATGTTTCTAACTATACCAATTATTTGTATAATATGACATTCGATAGCCTTTTACAATTTCGTGCTCTGAGTCTCTTGTCAAACATTATCTTATCACATCAACCTATATATCTTTATGAAAAAATCAGGTTTACTTCCTCAATCAGATCTGCTCAGTTGATTCCTCTCCGGTGTTCTTGTTTAACCTCGGAACGGCAGTTTTTTATTAAATCTATTCGGTTGTGGAATTCTCTGCCACGCGATATAAGAAGGATCGATAGCGCAATAAGATTTAGAAGCAAGCTTAAGGCATATTTTGCTCATTATGCCTAGTAATATTTTTAATTTTTTTAAGATTTTGTTTGAATTCCATTAATTTACTTTTCAAATAATATTTAATTTGGTAAAATAATAATGTAAATGTATAATTTAAAATTTCATTACACTTATCACTTTCTTTTCACGTCATGTAGCTCTCACTTAACTTCCTTATTTTATGCTTAGCACTATTTTATAAGATATGTATCTTACTGTGTTTAAGCCATTCATTGAAATAAATAAATAAATAAGTGGTTAGTCCATGATTTTTTTCAAAAACCTAAAAAAATTTAAATTTTTCAATGCGATGAGTGGCACATCCACGGAAAGGTATATCAATTTGCTATTCAGAACTGAAAACTAAACCGTCTTACGAGTCCTGGTTGCGGAAATATCTCCATCCGAAGACTTTGTTTCGTTTGCATCGATATTCAGTTCAAAATTCACTTTGGATTGAAATATTTCCATAACCAGACCTCGCAGAATATTTTGGTTTTCGGCAGTAGAAAGCTCTTTGTTAGATTTAGTGAATTCTGAAAACTACAACCCTTTTCAAGGCTTCGTTGCGGAGATATCGCAATTCGAATCAGATTTTGCGTTGTGTTGAAAATAAGAAGAACCACTTTGGATCGCAATATTTCGAGAACCAGACCTCGCAGATGCTTCTGGTTTTCACCTGCGGATAGCTGTTAAAAAGATAAAGTCTGTATTTTTTTACGGCAAGCTCTTACTGAGCTCGGCTTCGGAGATATAGCTCCCCAAAGACAGTTTCAGGTAGTGGGAGGTCGAAAATCAGAAGAATCCCTTTGGATTGCAATATTTCGAGAACCAGACCACACAGAAGCTTTTGGTTTGCACGTGTATACAGGAATTGAACAGACCTTTCGTTTGATGTATGTCTCGATGGGCTGGGGAAACATTGAGAAAAATGGTGATTTTTGTAGACAAGTGGTTAGTCCATGATTTTTTCAAAAATCTAAAAAAATTTAAAATTTTTCAATGCGATGAGTGGCACATCCACGGAAATGTATATCAATTTGCTATTCAGAACTGAAAACTAAACCGTCTTACGAGTCCTGGTTGCGGAAATATTTCCATCCGAAGACTTTGGTACGTTTAATCGACATTAAATTCAATATTCACTTTGGATTGCAATATTTCCAAAACGAGACCTCACAGAATTTCCTGGTTTCCAGAAATAGAAAGATCTTTGTTAAATTTAGTGAATTCTGAAAACTACAACCCTTTTCAAGGCTTCGTTGCGGAGATATCGCCATCCGAATCAGATTTTGCGTTGTGTTGAAAATAAGAAGAACCAATTTGGATCGCAATATTTCGAGAACCAGACCTCGCAGATGCTTTTGGTTTTCACCTGCGGATAGCTGTTAAAAAGTTAAAGTCTGTATTTTTTTTACGGCAAGCTCTTACTGAACTCGGCTTCGGAGATATAGCTACCCAAAGACATTGTTAGGTAGTGGGGGGTCGAAAATCAGAAAAATCCCTTTGGATTGCAATATTTCGAGAACCAGACCACACAGAAGCTTTTGGTTTGCACGTGTATACAGGAATTGAACAGACCTTTCGTTTGATGTATGTCTCGATGGGCTGGGGAAACATTGAGAAAAATGGTGATTTTTGTAGACAAGTGGTTAGTCCATGATTTTTTCAAAAATCTAAAAAAATTTAAAATTTTTCAATGCGATGAGTGGCACATCCACGGAAAGGTATATCAATTTGCTATTCAGAACTGAAAACTAAACCGTCTTACGAGTCCTGGTTGCGGAAATATCTCCATCCAAAGACTTTGTTACGTTTAATCGACATTAAATTCAATATTCACTTTGGATTGCAATATTTCCAAAACGAGACCTCACAGAATTTCCTGGTTTCCAGAAATAGAAAGATCTTTGTTAAATTAAGTGAATTCTGATAACTACAACCCTTTTCAAGGCTTCGTTGCGGAGATATCGCAATTCGAATCAGATTTTGCGTTGTGTTGAAAATAAGAAGAACCACTTTGGATCGCAATATTTCGAGAACCAGACCTCGCAGATGCTTCTGGTTTTCACCTGCGGATAGCTGTTAAAAAGTTAGTCTGTATTTTTTTACGGCAAGCTCTTTCTGAGCTCGGCTTCAGAGATATAGCTACCCAAAGACATTGTTAGGTAGTGGGAGGTCGAAAATCAGAAAAATCGCTTTGGATTGCAATATTTCGAGAACCAGACCACACAGAAGCTTTTGGTTTGCACGTGTATACAGGAATTGAACAGACCTTTCGTTTGATGTATGTCTCGATGGGCTGGGGAAACATTGAGAAAAATGGTGATTTTTGTAGACAAGTGGTTAGTCCATGATTTTTTTCAAAAACCTAAATAAATTTAAATTTTTCAATGCGATGAGTGGCACATCCACGGAAAGGTATATCAATTTGCTATTCAGAACTGAAAACTAAACCGTCTTACGAGCCCTGGTTGTGGAAATATCTCCATCCGAAGACTTTGGTACGTTTAATCGACGTTAAGTTCAAAATTCACTTTGGATTGAAATATTTCCAAAACCAGACCTCACAGAATTTCCTGGTTTCCAGAAATAGAAATATCGTTGTTAGATTTAGTGAATTCTGAAAACTACAACCCTTTTCAAGGCTTCGCTGCGGAGATATCGCCATCCGAATCAGATTTTGCGTTGTGTTGAAAATAAGAAGAACCACTTTGGATCGCAATATTTCGAGAACCAGACCTCGCAGATGCTTCTGGTTTTCACCTGCGGATAGCTGTTAAAAAGTTAAAGTCTGTATTTTTTTACGGCAAGCTCTTACTGAGCTCGGCTTCGGAGATATAGCTACCCAAAGACATTGTTAGGTAGTGGGAGGTCGAAAATCAGAAAAATCCCTTTGGATTGCAATATTTCGAGAACCAGACCACACAGAAGCTTTTGGTTTGCACGTGTATACAGGAATTGAACAGACCTTTCGTTTGATGTATGTCTCGATGGGCTGGGGAAACATTGAGAAAAATGGTGATTTTTGTAGACAAGTGGTGCATGATGCGATGATTGCTTCAGTCTAGACGTGTGTTTTTCGCTTGGCAATTGTGTGTCTTTTTCTTCATATAAACAAGCCGCTAAACTATTCAATCCAGTTTTAAAGTTTAATTTTAATATACGTCTTTAATTCTATATATTAAAAGTCAAAGTTTCGTGTGCATAATTTCATAATTATAAATAAATTAATAATTATATCTCTGTCATTTCTGGTGTGCCAATTTCGCTTTTCCATTTCGTTCGAAGATGTCTCGCTCACCTAATGATGCTCTCAGTGCTCGATTGAGAAGAAATAAAACAGACTCCCCCACCCCCACTGTGTCGAAAATTCTCAAAAAACAATCAAAAATAAAACAACGTGCTCTGAAGGAGATAAAGGAATTAAAACACCTAATTCATCTTGTTCCGAAGAAGACAACATTACTTCAACTAAAATGGACGATATGCTACGAAAACAAAGTGAGTCTTTAATAAGTTATTTATCAAAAGAAATAGCAACACTTTCAACCAAACTGACTGAGACAGAGGAAAATATTTCTAAAAAACTCGATGCGCAAATCACTGAATTGAGTGGAACAATTGAACTAATAAACACCAAAGTGGTTAATCTTGAGTCTGCACTCCTCGATACTAATACGGAAATTACTCAATTCAAATCAGAACTATATATTGTAAAAAGCTCACTCACAGCTGTTACCACTAAATGTAGTGTATCCAAGACAATTATCAACGAAAACTCTTCTGATATTTCCGATCTCAAACAAAATCTTGAGCGTGTTACCGGCGAACTTTCTGCAGTCAAAAAAACACTTTTCACACAAGAAAACCGTATGGTAGCCACCGATGCCATACTTTTTGGTATCCCTCACTTGGCAGGCGAAAACCTCGAATCAATTTTTAACTCACTTTGCTCTTCGATTAAATGTGAGCCACCGACTCTCGCCAAAATTTTTCGCACCAAACCGAAAGGTAGCTCTTTAAATTCCGGGATTATTATTAAATTCAAGACACCGTATGAACGCAACAATGTTCTAAAATCGATAGGTGTTTTTTGCAAAGAAACTAAAAAAGAACTTTGTTTACATCACGTCGGTATTAATTCTTCTGGGACTATACAACTTCGCGAATGCTTAACTCATCACAGTCAACAAATCTTACATGCCGCATTGAAGCTGAAAAAAAGTAAACACCTAGCTTCTGTTTATACTTTGCATGGATCTGTATATGTCAAAAGTAAACTGGACGAAACTGCTGTTGTTATCAACAACATTGAAGACCTAGACAACATTGCCAGCCTAAATGATGATACTTAAATTTTATAATTTTGCCAACATTAACTTATCTTTATCTTTATTTTAATTTGAATTTTTTTTAAACAATTTATTATTTTTTGTAGTCTTAAGTTAAACAAAATTCTTGCTTCTACTCATTGTACAAATATTGTTGCGCTATTATCTTTCGAGTACGTTTATAATAAATATAATTTTTCTTAAATGGATGTATGTTTAAGTACTATGGTTAAAGTTCTCAGAGGACAATGTGTTGGACTGCATGTATGTCACATTAATGCACAAAGTCTTCTTCCTAAAATTGATGAGTTCCGCGATCTGTTTGAAAATTCTTTGGTTGATGTGATATGTGTGTCTGAAACTTGGTTCAGGGATGAATTTAATGATGCTATGTGCAGTCTTAGTGGGTATAGGATTTTTCGTTGTAACAGGGTTGGTCGCGTTGGTGGTGGAGTTGCAATGTATGTTAGGGATGGGATTGTCGTTAAGCTAATTGACGTATCCCCTTCGGGCTCTGATATTGAATTTTTGTTTCTCGAACTTGCCAATAATAATAATAAGATTCTTGTTGGTACTGCTTATCGACCTAACAAGAACGTTAACTTGTTGCCATTTATTACCGAACTTGAGCTTATATCTACATTTTACCCTGATATTATTTTGTGCGGTGATTTCAACAGTAATCTCCTGATTGAGAACAGTCTCATCGACGAAATGGGTTCACTCAACTTATTCTCTATCAACACAACTGTACCTACTCATTTCTCTGAGAATTCATCTTCGTTGCTGGATTTATTCCTCGTCAGCCCTAAAAGCAAAGTTCTTCTTTATGATCAGTTGTCGGCACCTGCCTTTTCGAGACATGATCTTTTATACCTTACCTTTGATTTTGATCTCACGTTCTCACCCCGCACTTTCTCATATAGAGATTTCAAAAATATTAATTACCCTCTTCTTGAAGAACAAGTCAGAAGCATCAATTGGAGTGCGTTGTACTATCTTCCTTGTCCCAAAGACCAAGTTCAATTTCTCAACTCTCACATTTTACATCTCTTCAACTCGCATGTTCAATTGAGAACTAAAACTATACTTCCCAAGGCTATCTAATGAAATGATATCTAATGAAATTCGTTGGCTTATGCAACAACGCGATCTTGCATATAATCGTTGGAAGCGCTACCGTTTGGCAGAACACCGTATAATTTACTGTTCGCTTCGCAACAAAGTCGTTTTTGAGATAAGAGCTGCTAAAAGGCGAATGTACTCTAGCCAGCTCAATGTTTCTCTTAGTGGTAAACTCTTGTGGCAGAACGTGCGTAATATTGGCATTGGAAAACCTAAATGCTTGAATCTTGAGTCAGTGAACCCTAATATTCTCAATCGTCAGTTCATATCTTCGCCGCCAACTAATAACATCCAACAATTAACACCTCCAGAAATTGGTAATCTCTCCTTGCCTGCTCATTGCCCTATCTTTCGTTTTACTGCGGTTAGCTGCATCGATGTGCTCGAAAGTATAATTGGCATTAAATCTAAGGCAGTTGGACTTGATGAAATACATCCTTCATTCCTGAAAATAATATTGCCTGTACTTCTCCCGTATATTACTCATGTGTTTAATACAATACTTACTACAGGTATATTCCCCTCGCAGTGGAAGTCAGCAAAAGTTATACCCGTTCCCAAAACTTCCAAAGGCAATGAATTTAGACCGATTTCCATCCTTCCCTTTTTATCAAAGGCTTTTGAAAAGGTTTTACAAAAGCAAATAAATCACCATCTTTCTAGACATAGCCTACTTTCCCCTAGACAATCAGGATTTCGAAAGAAACACAGTTGTACCACTGCTGTTATAGGTGTAGCCGAAGAAATACGATATGCTCTTGACGAGGGACAGGTATCTCTCTTGGTGAACCATCAATCCTTGTGTCGCAAGCTGTCTCTATTGTTCAATTTCTCACCATGCGCTGTTAAACTTGTAATGTCTTATTTAACAGATAGGACACAAGCAGTGTCAGTGAATGATCATCTCTCTGAATTTCTGTCTGTAACCAATGGTGTTCCACAGGGATCTATCCTGGGGACACTTCTCTTCTCTTTATATATTAATGAGCTCCCCACTCTTATCAAGCACTGCTCGATTAATATGTATGCTGACGATGTGCAACTGGTTTTGAGCTGTCCACTGGGCTTCATAGAGCATGGAGCTTCGTGTGTGAATGAAGATCTTGCAGAAATATCGCGCTGGTCAATTAATTGCAGTCTTATTTTGAACCCAAAAAAATCAAATTGTATAGTTATTTCTAGAAAGTCTTTAGATCTTTCTTACTTTCCCTCCATATTTCTTAATGGCGACAAAATTATGTTTGTGGAAACTGTAAAGAATCTTGGTGTGACGTTTAATAGGACCTTAACCTGGGATAATCATATTAATTTATCGGTTGGAAAGACGTATGGTGTACTTCGCACTTTATGGGCCACACAATCATTTACCCCCTTTAAAACCCGATGCCTTCTCGCAAAATCACTTGCTGTTCCCATCCTTACTTATGGATGTGAAATATTTTACAATTGTAGTTTTGCCTCCAAACGCAAACTCCAAATTGCTTTTAACAGCATAGTGCGTTATGTTTTTGGACTGCGACGTTTTTCTCATGTTTCTAACTATACCAATTATTTGTATAATATGACATTCGATAGCCTTTTACAATTTCGTGCTCTGAGTCTCTTGTCAAACATTATCTTATCACATCAACCTATATATCTTTATGAAAAAATCAGGTTTACTTCCTCAATCAGATCTGCTCAGTTGATTCCTCTCCGGTGTTCTTGTTTAACCTCGGAACGGCAGTTTTTTATTAAATCTATTCGGTTGTGGAATTCTCTGCCACGCGATATAAGAAGGATCGATAGCGCAATAAGATTTAGAAGCAAGCTTAAGGCATATTTTGCTCATTATGCCTAGTAATATTTTTAATTTTTTTAAGATTTTGTTTGAATTCCATTAATTTACTTTTCAAATAATATTTAATTTGGTAAAATAATAATGTAAATGTATAATTTAAAATTTCATTACACTTATCACTTTCTTTTCACGTCATGTAGCTCTCACTTAACTTCCTTATTTTATGCTTAGCACTATTTTATAAGATATGTATCTTACTGTGTTTAAGCCATTCATTGAAATAAATAAATAAATAAGTGGTTAGTCCATGATTTTTTTCAAAAACCTAAAAAAATTTAAATTTTTCAATGCGATGAGTGGCACATCCACGGAAAGGTATATCAATTTGCTATTCAGAACTGAAAACTAAACCGTCTTACGAGTCCTGGTTGCGGAAATATCTCCATCCGAAGACTTTGTTTCGTTTGCATCGATATTCAGTTCAAAATTCACTTTGGATTGAAATATTTCCATAACCAGACCTCGCAGAATATTTTGGTTTTCGGCAGTAGAAAGCTCTTTGTTAGATTTAGTGAATTCTGAAAACTACAACCCTTTTCAAGGCTTCGTTGCGGAGATATCGCAATTCGAATCAGATTTTGCGTTGTGTTGAAAATAAGAAGAACCACTTTGGATCGCAATATTTCGAGAACCAGACCTCGCAGATGCTTCTGGTTTTCACCTGCGGATAGCTGTTAAAAAGATAAAGTCTGTATTTTTTTACGGCAAGCTCTTACTGAGCTCGGCTTCGGAGATATAGCTCCCCAAAGACAGTTTCAGGTAGTGGGAGGTCGAAAATCAGAAGAATCCCTTTGGATTGCAATATTTCGAGAACCAGACCACACAGAAGCTTTTGGTTTGCACGTGTATACAGGAATTGAACAGACCTTTCGTTTGATGTATGTCTCGATGGGCTGGGGAAACATTGAGAAAAATGGTGATTTTTGTAGACAAGTGGTTAGTCCATGATTTTTTCAAAAATCTAAAAAAATTTAAAATTTTTCAATGCGATGAGTGGCACATCCACGGAAATGTATATCAATTTGCTATTCAGAACTGAAAACTAAACCGTCTTACGAGCCCTGGTTGCGGAAATATCTCCATCCGAAGGCTTTGTTACGTTTAATCGACATTAAGTTCAATATTCACTTTGGATTGCAATATTTCCAAAACGAGACCTCACAGAATTTCCTGGTTTCCAGAAATAGAAAGATCTTTGTTAAATTTAGTGAATTCTGAAAACTACAACCCTTTTCAAGGCTTCGTTAAGGAGATATCGCCATCCGAATCAAATTTTGCGTTGTGTTGAAAATAAGAAGAACCACTTTGGATCGCAATATTTCGAGAACTAGACCTCGCAGATGCTTCTGGTTTTCACCTGCGGATAGCTGTTAAAAAGTTAAAGTCTGTATTTTTTTTACGGCAAGCTCTTACTGAGCTCGGCTTCGGAGATATAGCTACCCAAAGACAGTTTCAGGTAGTGGGAGGTCGAAAATCAGAAGAATCCCTTTGGATTGCAATATTTCGAGAACCAGACCACACAGAAGCTTTTGGTTTGCACGTGTATACAGGAATTGAACAGACCTTTCGTTTGATGTATGTCTCGATGGGCTGGGGAAACATTGAGAAAAATGGTGATTTTTGTAGACAAGTGGTTAGTCCATGATTTTTTTCAAAAACCTAAAAAAATTTAAATTTTTCAATGCGATGAGTGGCACATCCACGGAAAGGTATATCAATTTGCTATTCAGAACTGAAAACTAAACCGTCTTACGAGTCCTGGTTGCGGAAATATCTCCATCCGAAGACTTTGTTTCGTTTGCATCGATATTCAGTTCAAAATTCACTTTGGATTGAAATATTTCCATAACCAGACCTCGCAGAATATTTTGGTTTTCGGCAGTAGAAAGCTCTTTGTTAAATTTAGTGAATTCTGAAAACTACAACCCTTTTCAAGGCTTCGTTGCGGAGATATCGCAATTCGAATCAGATTTTGCGTTGTGTTGAAAATAAGAAGAACCACTTTGGATCGCAATATTTCGAGAACCAGACCTCGCAGATGCTTCTGGTTTTCACCTGCGGATAGCTGTTAAAAAGTTAGTCTGTATTTTTTTACGGCAAGCTCTTTCTGAGCTCGACTTCGGAGATATAGCTACCCAAAGACATTGTTAGGTAGTGGGAGGTCGAAAATCAGAAAAATCGCTTTGGATTGCAATATTTCGAGAACCAGACCACACAGAAGCTTTTGGTTTGCACGTGTATACAGGAATTGAACAGACCTTTCGTTTGATGTATGTCTCGATGGGCTGGGGAAACATTGAGAAAAATGGTGATTTTTGTAGACAAGTGGTTAGTCCATGATTTTTTTCAAAAACCTAAAAAAATTTAAATTTTTCAATGCGATGAGTGGCACATCCACGGAAAGGTATATGAATTTGCTATTCAGAACTGAAAACTAAACCGTCTTACGAGTCCTGGTTGCGGAAATATCTCCATCCGAAGACTTTGTTACGTTTAATCGACATTAAATTCAATATTCACTTTGGATTGCAATATTTCCAAAACGAGACCTCACAGAATTTCCTGGTTTCCAGAAATAGAAAGATCTTTGTTAAATTTAGTGAATTCTGAAAACTACAACCCTTTTCAAGGCTTCGTTGCGGAGATATCGCAATTCGAATCAGATTTTGCGTTGTGTTGAAAATAAGAAGAACCACTTTGGATCGCAATATTTCGAGAACCAGACCTCGCAGATGCTTCTGGTTTTCACCTGCGGATAGCTGTTAAAAAGATAAAGTCTGTATTTTTTTACGGCAAGCTCTTACTGAGCTCGGCTTCGGAGATATAGCCAGGGTTACCCCTGGGATTTTTCAAAAAGTCGCAGAAAAAAGTCGCTTTTACAAAAAAAAGTCGCAAATTCGAATTCTTTGAAAAAGTCGCATTTTTGAACAAAAAGTCGCAATTTTTCTTGTAGCTTCCCGTTGGATGAGGAGCTAGCACCCCCGACTGCATCAGGAGTTTCTCCTTTTTTTTTTGTTGTATGAGAAATCTATTGGATTCGGGAGTGCAGGTTTTAGAAATTCAAAAGAAGTATATTAATCACCAATCATTACCTTCGCATTTTTCGTTTCCCAAGCTGAAGTTCCAATTTGCAATATGTATATTTATTTACGAGTATTTCTAAGAAAAAGTTCTACTAATATAAATCTCAAGAAAAAAAAACAAATAGTACCTACTTACTTTTTCGTCGCTTCGCTCAGCACAACTCACCCGTCCGACGCCGACACAAATACCGTTTTTGATGTCAAAAAACAAAACAACATTTACATTAAATAAAAATTTCAATGGACTAGAGACAAAGCACAAAGGTAAGGAGATATTCCAGGAAATGTCAGTGTCAGTCGTCAGTGCCAAACACGTAAGAGAAAAAAAAAAACAATCTGACAGCGCCCCCGTGGTGGGAATTGGAAAACAACCGAAAACGAGAATGCGAACAGAAAACATAGCAAAGACAATCATACTCACACATTCTCAGAAAAGTTTGATGGTAAATGTTTAAGCAAAGAAAAAGTCGCAATTTTAAACAATTTTAAAAAGGTCGTCGCATAGTCGCACAGCAAAAAAAAAGTCGCAAAAATGCGACTAAAGTCGCATAAGGGTAACGCTGGATATAGCTCCCCAAAGACAGTTTCAGGTAGTGGGAGGTCGAAAATCAGAAGAATCCCTTTGGATTGCAATATTTCGAGAACCAGACCACACAGAAGCTTTTGGTTTGCACGTGTATACAGGAATTGAACAGACCTTTCGTTTGATGTATGTCTCGATGGGCTGGGGAAACATTGAGAAAAATGGTGATTTTTGTAGACAAGTGGTTAGTCCATGATTTTTTTCAAAAACCTAAAAAAATTTAAATTTTTCAATGCGATGAGTGGCACATCCACGGAAAGGTATATCAATTTGCTATTCAGAACTGAAAACTAAACCGTCTTACGAGTCCTGGTTGCGGAAATATCTCCATCCGAAGACTTTGTTTCGTTTGCATCGATATTCAGTTCAAAATTCACTTTGGATTGAAATATTTCCATAACCAGACCTCGCAGAATATTTTGGTTTTCGGCAGTAGAAAGCTCTTTGTTAGATTTAGTGAATTCTAAAAACTACAACCCTTTTCAAGGCTTCGTTGCGGAGATATCGCCATCCGAATCAGATTTTGCGTTGTGTTGAAAATAAGAAGAACCACTTTGGATCGCAATATTTCGAGAACCAGACCTCGCAGATGCTTCTGGTTTTCACCAGCGGATAGCTGTTAAAAAGTTAAAGTCTGTATTTTTTTTACGGCAAGCTCTTACTGAGCTCTTCTTCGGAGATATAGCCACCCAAAGACATTGTTAGGTAGTGGGAGGTCGAAAATCAGAAAAATCCCTTTGGATTGCAATATTTCGAAAACCAGACCACACAGAAGCTTTTGGTTTGCACGTGTATACAGGAATTGAACAGACCTTTCGTTTGATGTATGTCTCGATGGGCTGGGGAAACATTGAGAAAAATGGTGATTTTTGTAGACAAGTGGTTAGTCCATGATTTTTTCAAAAATCTAAAAAAATTTAAAATTTTTCAATGCGATGAGTGGCACATCCACGGAAAGGTATATCAATTTGCTATTCAGAACTGGAAACTAAACCGTCTTACGAGCCCTGGTTGCGGAAATATCTCCATCCGAAGACTTTGTTACGTTTAATCGACATTAAGTTCAAAATTCACTTTGGATTGCAATATGTCCAAAACCAGACCTCACAGAATTTCCTGGTGTCCAGAAATAGAAAGATCTTTGTTAAATTTAGTGAATTCTGAAAACTACAACCCTTTTCAAGGCTTCGTTGCGGAGATATCGCCATCCGAATCAGATTTTGCGTTGTGTTGAAAATAAGAAGAACCACTTTGGATCGCAATATTTCGAGAACCAGACCTCGCAGATGCTTCTGGTTTTCACCTGCGGATAGCTGTTAAAAAGTTAAAGTCTGTATTTTTTTACGGCAAGCTCTTACTGAGCTCGGCTTCGGAGATATAGCTACCCAAAGACATTGTTAGGTAGTGGGGGGTCGAAAATCAGAAAAATCCCTTTGGATTGCAATATTTCGAAAACCAGACCACACAGAAGCTTTTGGTTTGCACGTGTATACAGGAATTGAACAGACCTTTCGTTTGATGTATGTCTCGATGGGCTGGGGAAACATTGAGAAAAATGGTGATTTTTGTAGACAAGTGGTTATCCATGATTTTTTCAAAAATCTAAAAAAATTTAAAATTTTTCAATGCGATGAGTGGCACATCCACGGAAAGGTATATCAATTTGCTGTTCAGAACTGAAAACTAAACCGCCTTACGAGTCCTGGTTGCGGAAATATCTCCATCCGAAGACTTTGTTTCGTTTGCATCGATATTCAGTTCAAAATTCACTTTGGATTGAAATATTTCCATAACCAGACCTCGCAGAATTTTTTGGTTTTCGGCAGTAGAAAGCTCTTTGTTAGATTTAGTGAATTCTAAAAACTACAACCCTTTTCAAGGCTTCGTTGCGGAGATATCGTCATCCGAATCAGATTTTGCGTTGTGTTGAAAATAAGAAGAACCACTTTGGATCGCAATATTTCGAGAACCAGACCTCGCAGATGCTTCTGGTTTTCACCTGCGGATAGCTGTTAAAAAGATAAAGTCTGTATTTTTTTACGGCAAGCTCTTACTGAGCTCGGCTTCGGAGATATAGCTACCCAAAGACATTGTTAGGTAGTGGGAGGTCGAAAATCAGAAAAATCCCTTTGGATTGCAATATTTCGAGAACCAGACCACACAGAAGCTTTTGGTTTGCACGTGTATACAGGAATTGAACAGACCTTTCGTTTGATGTATGTCTCGATGGGCTGGGGAAACATTGAGAAAAATTGTGATTTTTGTAGACAAGTGGTTAGTCCATGATTTTTTTCAAAAACCTAAAAAAATTTAAATTTTTCAATGCGATGAGTGGCACATCCACGGAAAGGTATATGAATTTGCTATTCAGAACTGAAAACTAAACCGTCTTACGAATCCTGGTTGCGGAAATATCTCCATCCGAAGACTTTGTTACGTTTAATCGACATTAAGTTCAATATTCACTTTGGATTGCAATATTTCCAAAACGAGACCTCACAGAATTTCCTGGTTTCCAGAAATAGAAAGATCTTCGTTAGATTTAGTGAATTCTGAAAACTACAACCCTTTTCAAGGCTTCGTTGCGGAGATATCGTCATCCGAATCAGATTTTGCGTTGTGTTGAAAATAAGAAGAACCACTTTGGATCGCAATATTTCGAGAACCAGACCTCGCAGATGCTTCTGGTTTTCACCTGCGGATAGCTGTTAAAAAGATAAAGTCTGTATTTTTTTACGGCAAGCTCTTACTGAGCTCGGCTTCGGAGATATAGCTCCCCAAAGACAGTTTCAGGTAGTGGGAGGTCGAAAATCAGAAGAATCCCTTTGGATTGCAATATTTCGAGAACCAGACCACACAGAAGCTTTTGGTTTGCACGTGTATACAGGAATTGAACAGACCTTTCGTTTGATGTATGTCTCGATGGGCTGGGGAAACATTGAGAAAAATGGTGATTTTTGTAGACAAGTGGTTAGTTAGTCCATGATTTTTTCAAAAATCTAAAAAAATTTAAAATTTTTCAATGCGATGAGTGGCACATCCACGGAAAGGTATATGAATTTGCTATTCAGAACTGAAAACTAAACCGTCTTACGAGTCCTGGTTGCGGAAATATCTCCATCCGAAGACTTTGTTACGTTTAATCGACATTAAGTTCAATATTCACTTTGGATTGCAATATTTCCAAAACGAGACCTCACAGAATTTCCTGGTTTCCAGAAATAGAAAGATCTTCGTTAGATTTAGTGAATTCTGAAAACTACAACCCTTTTCAAGGCTTCGTTGCGGAGATATCGCCATCCGAATCAGATTTTGCGTTGTGTTGAAAATAAGAAGAACCACTTTGGATCGCAATATTTCGAGAACCAGACCTCGCAGATGCTTCTGGTTTTCACCTGCGGATAGCTGTTAAAAAGTTGAAGTCTGTATTTTTTTACGGCAAGCTCTTACTGAGCTCGGCTTCGGAGATATAGCTACCCAAAGACATTGTTAGGTAGTGGGAGGTCGAAAATCAGAAAAATCCCTTTGGATTGCAATATTTCGAGAACCAGACCACATAGAAGCTTTTGGTTTGCACGTGTATACAGGAATTGAACAGACCTTTCGTTTTATGTATGTCTCGATGGGTTGGGGAAACATTGAGAAAAATTGTGATTTTTGTAGACAAGTGGTTAGTCCATGATTTTTTCAAAAATCTAAAAAAATTTAAAATTTTTCAATGCGATGAGTGGCACATCCACGGAAAGGTATATCAATTTGCTATTCAGAACTGAAAACTAAACCGTCTTACGAGTCCTGGTTGCGGAAATATCTCCATCCGAAGACTTTGTTACGTTTAATCGACATTAAGTTCAATATTCACTTTGGATTGCAATATTTCCAAAACGAGACCTCACAGAATTTCCTGGTTTCCAGAAATAGAAAGATCTTTGTTAAATTTAGTGAATTCTGAAAACTACAACCCTTTTCAAGGCTTCGTTGCGGAGATATCGCCATCCGAATCAGATTTTGCGTTGTGTTGAAAATAAGAAGAACCACTTTGGATCGCAATATTTCGAGAACCAGACCTCGCAGATGCTTCTGGTTTTCACCTGCGGATAGCTGTTAAAAAGTTGAAGTCTGTATTTTTTTACGGCAAGCTCTTACTGAGCTCGGCTTCGGAGATATAGCTACCCAAAGACATTGTTAGGTAGTGGGAGGTCGAAAATCAGAAAAATCCCTTTGGATTGCAATATTTCGAGAACCAGACCACACAGAAGCTTTTGGTTTGCACGTGTATACAGGAATTGAACAGACCTTTCGTTTGATGTATGTCTCGATGGGCTGGGGAAACATTGAGAAAAATGGTGATTTTTGTAGACAAGTGGTTAGTCCATGATTTTTTTCAAAAACCTAAAAAAATTTAAATTTTTCAATGCGATGAGTGGCACATCCATGGAAAGGTATATCAATTTGCTATTCAGAACTGAAAACTAAACCGTCTTACGAGTCCTGGTTGCGGAAATATCTCCATCCGAAGACTTTGTTTCGTTTGCATCGATATTCAGTTCAAAATTCACTTTGGATTGAAATATTTCCATAACCAGACCTCGCAGAATATTTTGGTTTTCGGCAGTAGAAAGCTCTTTGTTAGATTTAGTGAATTCTGAAAACTACAACCCTTTTCAAGGCTTCGTTGCGGAGATATCGCAATTCGAATCAGATTTTGCGTTGTGTTGAAAATAAGAAGAACCACTTTGGATCGCAATATTTCGAGAACCAGACCTCGCAGATGCTTCTGGTTTTCACCTGCGGATAGCTGTTAAAAAGTTGAAGTCTGTATTTTTTTACGGCAAGCTCTTACTGAGCTCGGCTTCGGAGATATAGCTACCCAAAGACATTGTTAGGTAGTGGGAGGTCGAAAATCAGAAAAATCCCTTTGGATTGCAATATTTCGAGAACCAGACCACATAGAAGCTTTTGGTTTGCACGTGTATACAGGAATTGAACAGACCTTTCGTTTGATGAATGTCTCGATGGGCTGGGGAAACATTGAGAAAAATTGTGATTTTTGTAGATAAGTGGTTAGTCCATGATTTTTTTCAAAAACCTAAAAAAATATTTTTCAATGCGATGAGTGGCACATCCACGGAAAGGTATATCAATTTGCTATTCAGAACTGAAAACTAAACCGTCTTACGAGTCCTGGTTGCGGAAATATCTCCATCCGAAGACTTTGTTTCGTTTGCATCGATATTCAGTTCAAAATTCACTTTGGATTGAAATATTTCCATAACCAGACCTCGCAGAATATTTTGGTTTTCGGCAGTAGAAAGCTCTTTGTTAGATTTAGTGAATTCTGTAAACTACAACCCTTTTCAAGGCTTCGTTGCGGAGATATCGCAATTCGAATCAGATTTTGCGTTGTGTTGAAAATAAGAAGAACCACTTTGGATCGCAATATTTCGAGAACCAGACCTCGCAGATGCTTCTGGTTTTCACCTGCGGATAGCTGTTAAAAAGTAAAAGTCTGTATTTTTTTACGGCAAGCTCTTACTGAGCTCGGCTTCGGAGATATAGCTACCCAAAGACATTGTTAGGTAGTGGGGGGTCGAAAATCAGAAAAATCCCTTTGGATTGCAATATTTCGAGAACCAGACCACACAGAAGCTTTTGGTTTGCACGTGTATACATTAATTGAACAGACCTTTCGTTTGATGTATGTCTCGATGGGCTGGGGAAACATTGAGAAAAATGGTGATTTTTGTAGACAAGTGGTTAGTCCATGATTTTTTCAAAAATCTAAAAAAATTTAAAATTTTTCAATGCGATGAGTGGCACATCCACGGAAAGGTATATCAATTTGCTATTCAGAACTGAAAACTAAACCGTCTTACGAGCCCTGGTTGCGGAAATATCTCCATCCGAAGACTTTGTTACGTTTAATCGACATTAAGTTCAAAATTCACTTTGGATTGCAATATGTCCAAAACCAGACCTCACAGAATTTCCTGGTTTCCAGAAATAGAAAGATCTTTGTTAGATTTAGTGAATTCTGAAAACTACAACCCTTTTCAAGGCTTCGTTGCGGAGATATCGCCATCCGAATCAGATTTTGCGTTGTGTTGAAAATAAGAAGAACCACTTTGGATCGCAATATTTCGAGAACCAGACCTCGCAGATGCTTCTGGTTTTCACCTGCGGATAGCTGTTAAAAAGTTAAAGTCTGTATTTTTTTACGGCAAGCTCTTACTGAGCTCGGCTTCGGAGATATAGCTACCCAAAGACATTGTTAGGTAGTGGGGGGTCGAAAATCAGAAAAATCCCTTTGGATTGCAATATTTCGAGAACCAGACCACACAGAAGCTTTTGGTTTGCACGTGTATACAGGAATTGAACAGACCTTTCGTTTGATGTATGTATCGATGGGCTGGGGAAACATTGAGAAAAATGGTGATTTTTGTAGACAAGTGGTTAGTCCATGATTTTTTCAAAAATCTAAAAAAATTTAAAATTTTTCAATGCGATGAGTGGCACATCCACGGAAAGGTATATCAATTTGCTATTCAGAACTGAAAACTAAACCGTCTTACGAGCCCTGGTTGCGGAAATATCTCCATCCGAAGACTTTGTTACGTTTAATCGACATTAAGTTCAAAATTCACTTTGGATTGCAATATTTCCAAAACCAGACCTCACAGAATTTCCTGGTTTCCAGAAATAGAAAGATCTTTGTTAGATTTAGTGAATTCTGAAAACTACAACCCTTTTCAAGGCTTCGTTGCGGAGATATCGCAATTCGAATCAGATTTTGCGTTGTGTTGAAAATAAGAAGAACCACGCAATATTTCGAGAACCAGACCTCGCAGATGCTTCTGGTTTTCACCTGCGGATAGCTGTTAAAAAGTTGAAGTCTGTATTTTTTTACGGCAAGCTCTTACTGAGCTCGGCTTCGGAGATATAGCTACCCAAAGACATTGTTAGGTAGTGGGAGGTCGAAAATCAGAAAAATCCCTTTGGATTGCAATATTTCGAGAACCAGACCACATAGAAGCTTTTGGTTTGCACGTGTATACAGGAATTGAACAGACCTTTCGTTTGATGTATGTCTCGATGGGCTGGGGAAACATTGAGAAAAATTGTGATTTTTGTAGACAAGTGGTTAGTCCATGATTTTTTTCAAAAACCTAAAAAAATTTAAATTTTTCAATGCGATGAGTGGCACATCCATGGAAAGGTATATCAATTTGCTATTCAGAACTGAAAACTAAACCGTCTTACGAGTCCTGGTTGCGGAAATATCTCCATCCGAAGACTTTGTTTCGTTTGCATCGATATTCAGTTCAAAATTCACTTTGGATTGAAATATTTCCATAACCAGACCTCGCAGAATATTTTGGTTTTCGGCAGTAGAAAGCTCTTTGTTAGATTTAGTGAATTCTGAAAACTACAACCCTTTTCAAGGCTTCGTTGCGGAGATATCGCAATTCGAATCAGATTTTGCGTTGTGTTGAAAATAAGAAGAACCACTTTGGATCGCAATATTTCGAGAACCAGACCTCGCAGATGCTTCTGGTTTTCACCTGCGGATAGCTGTTAAAAAGTTGAAGTCTGTATTTTTTTACGGCAAGCTCTTACTGAGCTCGGCTTCGGAGATATAGCTCCCCAAAGACAGTTTCAGGTAGTGAGAGGTCGAAAATCAGAAGAATCCCTTTGGATTGCAATATTTCGAGAACCAGACCACACAGAAGCTTTTTGTTTGCACGTGTATACAGGAATTGAACAGACCTTTCGTTTGATGTATGTCTCGATGGGCTGGGGAAACATTGAGAAAAATGGTGATTTTTGTAGACAAGTGGTTAGTCCATGATTTTTTTCAAAAACCTAAAAAAATTTAAATTTTTCAATGCGATGAGTGGCACATCCACTGAAAGGTATATCAATTTGCTATTCAGAACTGAAAACTAAACCGTCTTACGAGTCCTGGTTGCGGAAATATCTCCATCCGAAGACTTTGTTTCGTTTGCATCGATATTCAGTTCAAAATTCACTTTGGATTGAAATATTTCCATAACCAGACCTCGCAGAATATTTTGGTTTTCGGCAGTAGAAAGCTCTTTGTTAGATTTAGTGAATTCTGAAAACTACAACCCTTTTCACGGCTTCGTTGCGGAGATATCGCAATTCGAATCAGATTTTGCGTTGTGTTGAAAATAAGAAGAACCACTTTGAATCGCAATATTTCGAGAACCAGACCTCGCAGATGCTTCTGGTTTTCATCTGCGGATAGCTGTTAAAAAGTTGAAGTCTGTATTTTTTTACGGCATGCTCTTACTGAGCTCGGCTTCGGAGATATAGCTACCCAAAGACATTGTTAGGTAGTGGGAGGTCGAAAATCAGAAAAATCCCTTTGGATTGCAATATTTCGAGAACCAGACCACACAGAAGCTTTTGGTTTGCACGTGTATACAGGAATTGAACAGACCTTTCGTTTGATGTATGTCTCGATGGGCTGGGGAAACATTGAGAAAAATGGTGATTTTTGTAGACAAGTGGTTAGTCCATGATTTTTTCAAAAATCTAAAAAAATTTAAAATTTTTCAATGCGATGAGTGGCACATCCACGGAAAGGTATATCAATTTGCTATTCAGAACTGAAAACTAAACCGTCTTACGAGCCCTGGTTGCGGAAATATCTCCATCCGAAGACTTTGTTACGTTTAATCGACATTAAGTTCAAAATTCACTTTGGATTGCAATATGTCCAAAACCAGACCTCACAGAATTTCCTGGTTTCCAGAAATAGAAAGATCTTTGTTAGATTTAGTGAATTCTGAAAACTACAACCCTTTTCAAGGCTTCGTTGCGGAGATATCGCCATCCGAATCAGATTTTGCGTTGTGTTGAAAATAAGAAGAACCACTTTGGATCGCAATATTTCGAGAACCAGACCTCGCAGATGCTTCTGGTTTTCACCTGCGGATAGCTGTTAAAAAGTTGAAGTCTGTATTTTTTTACGGCAAGCTCTTACTGAGCTCGGCTTCGGAGATATAGCTCCCCAAAGACAGTTTCAGGTAGTGAGAGGTCGAAAATCAGAAGAATCCCTTTGGATTGCAATATTTCGAGAACCAGACCACACAGAAGCTTTTTGTTTGCACGTGTATACAGGAATTGAACAGACCTTTCGTTTGATGTATGTCTCGATGGGCTGGGGAAACATTGAGAAAAATGGTGATTTTTGTAGACAAGTGGTTAGTCCATGATTTTTTTCAAAAACCTAAAAAAATTTAAATTTTTCAATGCGATGAGTGGCACATCCACTGAAAGGTATATCAATTTGCTATTCAGAACTGAAAACTAAACCGTCTTACGAGTCCTGGTTGCGGAAATATCTCCATCCGAAGACTTTGTTTCGTTTGCATCGATATTCAGTTCAAAATTCACTTTGGATTGAAATATTTCCATAACCAGACCTCGCAGAATATTTTGGTTTTCGGCAGTAGAAAGCTCTTTGTTAGATTTAGTGAATTCTGAAAACTACAACCCTTTTCAAGGCTTCGTTGCGGAGATATCGCAATTCGAATCAGATTTTGCGTTGTGTTGAAAATAAGAAGAACCACTTTGAATCGCAATATTTCGAGAACCAGACCTCGCAGATGCTTCTGGTTTTCATCTGCGGATAGCTGTTAAAAAGTTGAAGTCTGTATTTTTTTACGGCATGCTCTTACTGAGCTCGGCTTCGGAGATATAGCTACCCAAAGACATTGTTAGGTAGTGGGAGGTCGAAAATCAGAAAAATCCCTTTGGATTGCAATATTTCGAGAACCAGACCACACAGAAGCTTTTGGTTTGCACGTGTATACAGGAATTGAACAGACCTTTCGTTTGATGTATGTCTCGATGGGCTGGGGAAACATTGAGAAAAATGGTGATTTTTGTAGACAAGTGGTTAGTCCATGATTTTTTCAAAAATCTAAAAAAATTTAAAATTTTTCAATGCGATGAGTGGCACATCCACGGAAAGGTATATCAATTTGCTATTCAGAACTGAAAACTAAACCGTCTTACGAGCCCTGGTTGCGGAAATATCTCCATCCGAAGACTTTGTTACGTTTAATCGACATTAAGTTCAAAATTCACTTTGGATTGCAATATGTCCAAAACCAGACCTCACAGAATTTCCTGGTTTCCAGAAATAGAAAGATCTTTGTTAGATTTAGTGAATTCTGAAAACTACAACCCTTTTCAAGGCTTCGTTGCGGAGATATCGCCATCCGAATCAGATTTTGCGTTGTGTTGAAAATAAGAAGAACCACTTTGGATCGCAATATTTCGAGAACCAGACCTCGCAGATGCTTCTGGTTTTCACCTGCGGATAGCTGTTAAAAAGTTAAAGTCTGTATTTTTTTACGGCAAGCTCTTACTGAGCTCGGCTTCGGAGATATAGCTACCCAAAGACATTGTTAGGTAGTGGGGGGTCGAAAATCAGAAAAATCCCTTTGGATTGCAATATTTCGAGAACCAGACCACACAGAAGCTTTTGGTTTGCACGTGTATACAGGAATTGAACAGACCTTTCGTTTGATGTATGTCTCGATGGGCTGGGGAAACATTGAGAAAAATGGTGATTTTTGTAGACAAGTGGTTAGTCCATGATTTTTTCAAAAATCTAAAAAAATTTAAAATTTTTCAATGCGATGAGTGGCACATCCACGGAAAGGTATATCAATTTGCTATTCAGAACTGAAAACTAAACCGTCTTACGAGCCCTGGTTGCGGAAATATCTCCATCCGAAGACTTTGTTACGTTTAATCGACATTAAGTTCAAAATTCACTTTGGATTGCAATATTTCCAAAACCAGACCTCACAGAATTTCCTGGTTTCCAGAAATAGAAAGATCTTTGTTAGATTTAGTGAATTCTGAAAACTACAACCCTTTTCAAGGCTTCGTTGCGGAGATATCGCAATTCGAATCAGATTTTGCGTTGTGTTGAAAATAAGAAGAACCACTTTGGATCGCAATATTTCGAGAACCAGACCTCGCAGATGCTTCTGGTTTTCACCTGCGGATAGCTGTTAAAAAGTTGAAGTCTGTATTTTTTTACGGCAAGCTCTTACTGAGCTCGGCTTCGGAGATATAGCTACCCAAAGACATTGTTAGGTAGTGGGAGGTCGAAAATCAGAAAAATCCCTTTGGATTGCAATATTTCGAGAACCAGACCACATAGAAGCTTTTGGTTTGCACGTGTATACAGGAATTGAACAGACCTTTCGTTTTATGTATGTCTCGATGGGTTGGGGAAACATTGAGAAAAATTGTGATTTTTGTAGACAAGTGGTTAGTCCATGATTTTTTCAAAAATCTAAAAAAATTTAAAATTTTTCAATGCGATGAGTGGCACATCCACGGAAAGGTATATCAATTTGCTATTCAGAACTGAAAACTAAACCGTCTTACGAGTCCTGGTTGCGGAAATATCTCCATCCGAAGACTTTGTTACGTTTAATCGACATTAAGTTCAATATTCACTTTGGATTGCAATATTTCCAAAACGAGACCTCACAGAATTTCCTGGTTTCCAGAAATAGAAAGATCTTTGTTAAATTTAGTGAATTCTGAAAACTACAACCCTTTTCAAGGCTTCGTTACGGAGATATCGCCATCCGAATCAGATTTTGCGTTGTGTTGAAAATAAGAAGAACCACTTTGGATCGCAATATTTCGAGAACCAGACCTCGCAGATGCTTCTGGTTTTCACCTGCGGATAGCTGTTAAAAAGTTGAAGTCTGTATTTTTTTACGGCAAGCTCTTACTGAGCTCGGCTTCGGAGATATAGCTACCCAAAGACATTGTTAGGTAGTGGGAGGTCGAAAATCAGAAAAATCCCTTTGGATTGCAATATTTCGAGAACCAGACCACACAGAAGCTTTTGGTTTGCACGTGTATACAGGAATTGAACAGACCTTTCGTTTGATGTATGTCTCGATGGGCTGGGGAAACATTGAGAAAAATGGTGATTTTTGTAGACAAGTGGTTAGTCCATGATTTTTTTCAAAAACCTAAAAAAATTTAAATTTTTCAATGCGATGAGTGGCACATCCATGGAAAGGTATATCAATTTGCTATTCAGAACTGAAAACTAAACCGTCTTACGAGTCCTGGTTGCGGAAATATCTCCATCCGAAGACTTTGTTTCGTTTGCATCGATATTCAGTTCAAAATTCACTTTGGATTGAAATATTTCCATAACCAGACCTCGCAGAATATTTTGGTTTTCGGCAGTAGAAAGCTCTTTGTTAGATTTAGTGAATTCTGAAAACTACAACCCTTTTCAAGGCTTCGTTGCGGAGATATCGCAATTCGAATCAGATTTTGCGTTGTGTTGAAAATAAGAAGAACCACTTTGGATCGCAATATTTCGAGAACCAGACCTCGCAGATGCTTCTGGTTTTCACCTGCGGATAGCTGTTAAAAAGTTGAAGTCTGTATTTTTTTACGGCAAGCTCTTACTGAGCTCGGCTTCGGAGATATAGCTCCCCAAAGACAGTTTCAGGTAGTGAGAGGTCGAAAATCAGAAGAATCCCTTTGGATTGCAATATTTCGAGAACCAGACCACACAGAAGCTTTTTGTTTGCACGTGTATACAGGAATTGAACAGACCTTTCGTTTGATGTATGTCTCGATGGGCTGGGGAAACATTGAGAAAAATGGTGATTTTTGTAGACAAGTGGTTAGTCCATGATTTTTTTCAAAAACCTAAAAAAATTTAAATTTTTCAATGCGATGAGTGGCACATCCACTGAAAGGTATATCAATTTGCTATTCAGAACTGAAAACTAAACCGTCTTACGAGTCCTGGTTGCGGAAATATCTCCATCCGAAGACTTTGTTTCGTTTGCATCGATATTCAGTTCAAAATTCACTTTGGATTGAAATATTTCCATAACCAGACCTCGCAGAATATTTTGGTTTTCGGCAGTAGAAAGCTCTTTGTTAGATTTAGTGAATTCTGAAAACTACAACCCTTTTCAAGGCTTCGTTGCGGAGATATCGCAATTCGAATCAGATTTTGCGTTGTGTTGAAAATAAGAAGAACCACTTTGAATCGCAATATTTCGAGAACCAGACCTCGCAGATGCTTCTGGTTTTCATCTGCGGATAGCTGTTAAAAAGTTGAAGTCTGTATTTTTTTACGGCATGCTCTTACTGAGCTCGGCTTCGGAGATATAGCTACCCAAAGACATTGTTAGGTAGTGGGAGGTCGAAAATCAGAAAAATCCCTTTGGATTGCAATATTTCGAGAACCAGACCACACAGAAGCTTTTGGTTTGCACGTGTATACAGGAATTGAACAGACCTTTCGTTTGATGTATGTCTCGATGGGCTGGGGAAACATTGAGAAAAATGGTGATTTTTGTAGACAAGTGGTTAGTCCATGATTTTTTCAAAAATCTAAAAAAATTTAAAATTTTTCAATGCGATGAGTGGCACATCCACGGAAAGGTATATCAATTTGCTATTCAGAACTGAAAACTAAACCGTCTTACGAGCCCTGGTTGCGGAAATATCTCCATCCGAAGACTTTGTTACGTTTAATCGACATTAAGTTCAAAATTCACTTTGGATTGCAATATGTCCAAAACCAGACCTCACAGAATTTCCTGGTTTCCAGAAATAGAAAGATCTTTGTTAGATTTAGTGAATTCTGAAAACTACAACCCTTTTCAAGGCTTCGTTGCGGAGATATCGCCATCCGAATCAGATTTTGCGTTGTGTTGAAAATAAGAAGAACCACTTTGGATCGCAATATTTCGAGAACCAGACCTCGCAGATGCTTCTGGTTTTCACCTGCGGATAGCTGTTAAAAAGTTGAAGTCTGTATTTTTTTACGGCAAGCTCTTACTGAGCTCGGCTTCGGAGATATAGCTCCCCAAAGACAGTTTCAGGTAGTGAGAGGTCGAAAATCAGAAGAATCCCTTTGGATTGCAATATTTCGAGAACCAGACCACACAGAAGCTTTTTGTTTGCACGTGTATACAGGAATTGAACAGACCTTTCGTTTGATGTATGTCTCGATGGGCTGGGGAAACATTGAGAAAAATGGTGATTTTTGTAGACAAGTGGTTAGTCCATGATTTTTTTCAAAAACCTAAAAAAATTTAAATTTTTCAATGCGATGAGTGGCACATCCACTGAAAGGTATATCAATTTGCTATTCAGAACTGAAAACTAAACCGTCTTACGAGTCCTGGTTGCGGAAATATCTCCATCCGAAGACTTTGTTTCGTTTGCATCGATATTCAGTTCAAAATTCACTTTGGATTGAAATATTTCCATAACCAGACCTCGCAGAATATTTTGGTTTTCGGCAGTAGAAAGCTCTTTGTTAGATTTAGTGAATTCTGAAAACTACAACCCTTTTCAAGGCTTCGTTGCGGAGATATCGCAATTCGAATCAGATTTTGCGTTGTGTTGAAAATAAGAAGAACCACTTTGAATCGCAATATTTCGAGAACCAGACCTCGCAGATGCTTCTGGTTTTCATCTGCGGATAGCTGTTAAAAAGTTGAAGTCTGTATTTTTTTACGGCATGCTCTTACTGAGCTCGGCTTCGGAGATATAGCTACCCAAAGACATTGTTAGGTAGTGGGAGGTCGAAAATCAGAAAAATCCCTTTGGATTGCAATATTTCGAGAACCAGACCACACAGAAGCTTTTGGTTTGCACGTGTATACAGGAATTGAACAGACCTTTCGTTTGATGTATGTCTCGATGGGCTGGGGAAACATTGAGAAAAATGGTGATTTTTGTAGACAAGTGGTTAGTCCATGATTTTTTCAAAAATCTAAAAAAATTTAAAATTTTTCAATGCGATGAGTGGCACATCCACGGAAAGGTATATCAATTTGCTATTCAGAACTGAAAACTAAACCGTCTTACGAGCCCTGGTTGCGGAAATATCTCCATCCGAAGACTTTGTTACGTTTAATCGACATTAAGTTCAAAATTCACTTTGGATTGCAATATGTCCAAAACCAGACCTCACAGAATTTCCTGGTTTCCAGAAATAGAAAGATCTTTGTTAGATTTAGTGAATTCTGAAAACTACAACCCTTTTCAAGGCTTCGTTGCGGAGATATCGCCATCCGAATCAGATTTTGCGTTGTGTTGAAAATAAGAAGAACCACTTTGGATCGCAATATTTCGAGAACCAGACCTCGCAGATGCTTCTGGTTTTCACCTGCGGATAGCTGTTAAAAAGTTAAAGTCTGTATTTTTTTACGGCAAGCTCTTACTGAGCTCGGCTTCGGAGATATAGCTACCCAAAGACATTGTTAGGTAGTGGGGGGTCGAAAATCAGAAAAATCCCTTTGGATTGCAATATTTCGAGAACCAGACCACACAGAAGCTTTTGGTTTGCACGTGTATACAGGAATTGAACAGACCTTTCGTTTGATGTATGTCTCGATGGGCTGGGGAAACATTGAGAAAAATGGTGATTTTTGTAGACAAGTGGTTAGTCCATGATTTTTTCAAAAATCTAAAAAAATTTAAAATTTTTCAATGCGATGAGTGGCACATCCACGGAAAGGTATATCAATTTGCTATTCAGAACTGAAAACTAAACCGTCTTACGAGCCCTGGTTGCGGAAATATCTCCATCCGAAGACTTTGTTACGTTTAATCGACATTAAGTTCAAAATTCACTTTGGATTGCAATATTTCCAAAACCAGACCTCACAGAATTTCCTGGTTTCCAGAAATAGAAAGATCTTTGTTAGATTTAGTGAATTCTGAAAACTACAACCCTTTTCAAGGCTTCGTTGCGGAGATATCGCAATTCGAATCAGATTTTGCGTTGTGTTGAAAATAAGAAGAACCACTTTGGATCGCAATATTTCGAGAACCAGACCTCGCAGATGCTTCTGGTTTTCACCTGCGGATAGCTGTTAAAAAGTTGAAGTCTGTATTTTTTTACGGCAAGCTCTTACTGAGCTCGGCTTCGGAGATATAGCTACCCAAAGACATTGTTAGGTAGTGGGAGGTCGAAAATCAGAAAAATCCCTTTGGATTGCAATATTTCGAGAACCAGACCACATAGAAGCTTTTGGTTTGCACGTGTATACAGGAATTGAACAGACCTTTCGTTTTATGTATGTCTCGATGGGTTGGGGAAACATTGAGAAAAATTGTGATTTTTGTAGACAAGTGGTTAGTCCATGATTTTTTCAAAAATCTAAAAAAATTTAAAATTTTTCAATGCGATGAGTGGCACATCCACGGAAAGGTATATCAATTTGCTATTCAGAACTGAAAACTAAACCGTCTTACGAGTCCTGGTTGCGGAAATATCTCCATCCGAAGACTTTGTTACGTTTAATCGACATTAAGTTCAATATTCACTTTGGATTGCAATATTTCCAAAACGAGACCTCACAGAATTTCCTGGTTTCCAGAAATAGAAAGATCTTTGTTAAATTTAGTGAATTCTGAAAACTACAACCCTTTTCAAGGCTTCGTTGCGGAGATATCGCCATCCGAATCAGATTTTGCGTTGTGTTGAAAATAAGAAGAACCACTTTGGATCGCAATATTTCGAGAACCAGACCTCGCAGATGCTTCTGGTTTTCACCTGCGGATAGCTGTTAAAAAGTTGAAGTCTGTATTTTTTTACGGCAAGCTCTTACTGAGCTCGGCTTCGGAGATATAGCTACCCAAAGACATTGTTAGGTAGTGGGAGGTCGAAAATCAGAAAAATCCCTTTGGATTGCAATATTTCGAGAACCAGACCACACAGAAGCTTTTGGTTTGCACGTGTATACAGGAATTGAACAGACCTTTCGTTTGATGTATGTCTCGATGGGCTGGGGAAACATTGAGAAAAATGGTGATTTTTGTAGACAAGTGGTTAGTCCATGATTTTTTTCAAAAACCTAAAAAAATTTAAATTTTTCAATGCGATGAGTGGCACATCCATGGAAAGGTATATCAATTTGCTATTCAGAACTGAAAACTAAACCGTCTTACGAGTCCTGGTTGCGGAAATATCTCCATCCGAAGACTTTGTTTCGTTTGCATCGATATTCAGTTCAAAATTCACTTTGGATTGAAATATTTCCATAACCAGACCTCGCAGAATATTTTGGTTTTCGGCAGTAGAAAGCTCTTTGTTAGATTTAGTGAATTCTGAAAACTACAACCCTTTTCAAGGCTTCGTTGCGGAGATATCGCAATTCGAATCAGATTTTGCGTTGTGTTGAAAATAAGAAGAACCACTTTGGATCGCAATATTTCGAGAACCAGACCTCGCAGATGCTTCTGGTTTTCACCTGCGGATAGCTGTTAAAAAGTTGAAGTCTGTATTTTTTTACGGCAAGCTCTTACTGAGCTCGGCTTCGGAGATATAGCTCCCCAAAGACAGTTTCAGGTAGTGAGAGGTCGAAAATCAGAAGAATCCCTTTGGATTGCAATATTTCGAGAACCAGACCACACAGAAGCTTTTTGTTTGCACGTGTATACAGGAATTGAACAGACCTTTCGTTTGATGTATGTCTCGATGGGCTGGGGAAACATTGAGAAAAATGGTGATTTTTGTAGACAAGTGGTTAGTCCATGATTTTTTTCAAAAACCTAAAAAAATTTAAATTTTTCAATGCGATGAGTGGCACATCCACTGAAAGGTATATCAATTTGCTATTCAGAACTGAAAACTAAACCGTCTTACGAGTCCTGGTTGCGGAAATATCTCCATCCGAAGACTTTGTTTCGTTTGCATCGATATTCAGTTCAAAATTCACTTTGGATTGAAATATTTCCATAACCAGACCTCGCAGAATATTTTGGTTTTCGGCAGTAGAAAGCTCTTTGTTAGATTTAGTGAATTCTGAAAACTACAACCCTTTTCAAGGCTTCGTTGCGGAGATATCGCCATCCGAATCAGATTTTGCGTTGTGTTGAAAATAAGAAGAACCACTTTGGATCGCAATATTTCGAGAACCAGACCTCGCAGATGCTTCTGGTTTTCACCTGCGGATAGCTGTTAAAAAGTTGAAGTCTGTATTTTTTTACGGCAAGCTCTTACTGAGCTCGGCTTCGGAGATATAGCTACCCAAAGACATTGTTAGGTAGTGGGAGGTCGAAAATCAGAAAAATCCCTTTGGATTGCAATATTTCGAGAACCAGACCACACAGAAGCTTTTGGTTTGCACGTGTATACAGGAATTGAACAGACCTTTCGTTTGATGTATGTCTCGATGGGCTGGGGAAACATTGAGAAAAATGGTGATTTTTGTAGACAAGTGGTTAGTCCATGATTTTTTCAAAAATCTAAAAAAATTTAAAATTTTTCAATGCGATGAGTGGCACATCCACGGAAAGGTATATCAATTTGCTATTCAGAACTGAAAACTAAACCGTCTTACGAGCCCTGGTTGCGGAAATATCTCCATCCGAAGACTTTGTTACGTTTAATCGACATTAAGTTCAAAATTCACTTTGGATTGCAATATGTCCAAAACCAGACCTCACAGAATTTCCTGGTTTCCAGAAATAGAAAGATCTTTGTTAGATTTAGTGAATTCTGAAAACTACAACCCTTTTCAAGGCTTCGTTGCGGAGATATCGCCATCCGAATCAGATTTTGCGTTGTGTTGAAAATAAGAAGAACCACTTTGGATCGCAATATTTCGAGAACCAGACCTCGCAGATGCTTCTGGTTTTCACCTGCGGATAGCTGTTAAAAAGTTAAAGTCTGTATTTTTTTACGGCAAGCTCTTACTGAGCTCGGCTTCGGAGATATAGCTACCCAAAGACATTGTTAGGTAGTGGGGGGTCGAAAATCAGAAAAATCCCTTTGGATTGCAATATTTCGAGAACCAGACCACACAGAAGCTTTTGGTTTGCACGTGTATACAGGAATTGAACAGACCTTTCGTTTGATGTATGTCTCGATGGGCTGGGGAAACATTGAGAAAAATGGTGATTTTTGTAGACAAGTGGTTAGTCCATGATTTTTTCAAAAATCTAAAAAAATTTAAAATTTTTCAATGCGATGAGTGGCACATCCACGGAAAGGTATATCAATTTGCTATTCAGAACTGAAAACTAAACCGTCTTACGAGCCCTGGTTGCGGAAATATCTCCATCCGAAGACTTTGTTACGTTTAATCGACATTAAGTTCAAAATTCACTTTGGATTGCAATATGTCCAAAACCAGACCTCACAGAATTTCCTGGTTTCCAGAAATAGAAAGATCTTTGTTAGATTTAGTGAATTCTGAAAACTACAACCCTTTTCAAGGCTTCGTTGCGGAGATATCGCCATCCGAATCAGATTTTGCGTTGTGTTGAAAATAAGAAGAACCACTTTGGATCGCAATATTTCGAGAACCAGACCTCGCAGATGCTTCTGGTTTTCACCTGCGGATAGCTGTTAAAAAGTTGAAGTCTGTATTTTTTTACGGCAAGCTCTTACTGAGCTCGGCTTCGGAGATATAGCTACCCAAAGACATTGTTAGGTAGTGGGAGGTCGAAAATCAGAAAAATCCTTTTGGATTGCAATATTTCGAGAACCAGACCACACAGAAGCTTTTGGTTTGCACGTGTATACAGGAATTGAACAGACCTTTCGTTTGATGTATGTCTCGATGGGCTGGGGAAACATTGAGAAAAATTGTGATTTTTGTAGACAAGTGGTTAGTCCATGATTTTTTTCAAAAACCTAAAAAAATTTAAATTTTTCAATGCGATGAGTGGCACATCCACGGAAAGGTATATCAATTTGCTATTCAGAACTGAAAACTAAACCGTCTTACGAGTCCTGGTTGCGGAAATATCTCCATCCGAAGACTTTGTTTCGTTTGCATCGATATTCAGTTCAAAATTCACTTTGGATTGAAATATTTCCATAACCAGACCTCGCAGAATATTTTGGTTTTCGGCAGTAGAAAGCTCTTTGTTAGATTTAGTGAATTCTGTAAACTACAACCCTTTTCAAGGCTTCGTTGCGGAGATATCGCAATTCGAATCAGATTTTGCGTTGTGTTGAAAATAAGAAGAACCACTTTGGATCGCAATATTTCGAGAACCAGACCTCGCAGATGCTTCTGGTTTTCACCTGCGGATAGCTGTTAAAAAGTAAAAGTCTGTATTTTTTTACGGCAAGCTCTTACTGAGCTCGGCTTCGGAGATATAGCTACCCAAAGACATTGTTAGGTAGTGGGGGGTCGAAAATCAGAAAAATCCCTTTGGATTGCAATATTTCGAGAACCAGACCACACAGAAGCTTTTGGTTTGCACGTGTATACATTAATTGAACAGACCTTTCGTTTGATGTATGTCTCGATGGGCTGGGGAAACATTGAGAAAAATGGTGATTTTTGTAGACAAGTGGTTAGTCCATGATTTTTTCAAAAATCTAAAAAAATTTAAAATTTTTCAATGCGATGAGTGGCACATCCACGGAAAGGTATATCAATTTGCTATTCAGAACTGAAAACTAAACCGTCTTACGAGCCCTGGTTGTGGAAATATCTCCATCCGAAGACTTTGGTACGTTTAATCGACATTAAGTTCAAAATTCACTTTGGATTGCAATATGTCCAAAACCAGACCTCACAGAATTTCCTGGTTTCCAGAAATAGAAAGATCTTTGTTAGATTTAGTGAATTCTGAAAACTACAACCCTTTTCAAGGCTTCGTTGCGGAGATATCGCCATCCGAATCAGATTTTGCGTTGTGTTGAAAATAAGAAGAACCACTTTGGATCGCAATATTTCGAGAACCAGACCTCGCAGATGCTTCTGGTTTTCACCTGCGGATAGCTGTTAAAAAGTTAAAGTCTGTATTTTTTTACGGCAAGCTCTTACTGAGCTCGGCTTCGGAGATATAGCTACCCAAAGACATTGTTAGGTAGTGGGGGGTCGAAAATCAGAAAAATCCCTTTGGATTGCAATATTTCGAGAACCAGACCACACAGAAGCTTTTGGTTTGCACGTGTATACAGGAATTGAACAGACCTTTCGTTTGATGTATGTCTCGATGGGCTGGGGAAACATTGAGAAAAATGGTGATTTTTGTAGACAAGTGGTTAGTCCATGATTTTTTCAAAAATCTAAAAAAATTTAAAATTTTTCAATGCGATGAGTGGCACATCCACGGAAAGGTATATCAATTTGCTATTCAGAACTGAAAACTAAACCGTCTTACGAGCCCTGGTTGCGGAAATATCTCCATCCGAAGACTTTGTTACGTTTAATCGACATTAAGTTCAAAATTCACTTTGGATTGCAATATTTCCAAAACCAGACCTCACAGAATTTCCTGGTTTCCAGAAATAGAAAGATCTTTGTTAGATTTAGTGAATTCTGAAAACTACAACCCTTTTCAAGGCTTCGTTGCGGAGATATCGCAATTCGAATCAGATTTTGCGTTGTGTTGAAAATAAGAAGAACCACTTTGGATCGCAATATTTCGAGAACCAGACCTCGCAGATGCTTCTGGTTTTCACCTGCGGATAGCTGTTAAAAAGTTGAAGTCTGTATTTTTTTACGGCAAGCTCTTACTGAGCTCGGCTTCGGAGATATAGCTACCCAAAGACATTGTTAGGTAGTGGGAGGTCGAAAATCAGAAAAATCCCTTTGGATTGCAATATTTCGAGAACCAGACCACATAGAAGCTTTTGGTTTGCACGTGTATACAGGAATTGAACAGACCTTTCGTTTTATGTATGTCTCGATGGGTTGGGGAAACATTGAGAAAAATTGTGATTTTTGTAGACAAGTGGTTAGTCCATGATTTTTTCAAAAATCTAAAAAAATTTAAAATTTTTCAATGCGATGAGTGGCACATCCACGGAAAGGTATATCAATTTGCTATTCAGAACTGAAAACTAAACCGTCTTACGAGTCCTGGTTGCGGAAATATCTCCATCCGAAGACTTTGTTACGTTTAATCGACATTAAGTTCAATATTCACTTTGGATTGCAATATTTCCAAAACGAGACCTCACAGAATTTCCTGGTTTCCAGAAATAGAAAGATCTTTGTTAAATTTAGTGAATTCTGAAAACTACAACCCTTTTCAAGGCTTCGTTGCGGAGATATCGCCATCCGAATCAGATTTTGCGTTGTGTTGAAAATAAGAAGAACCACTTTGGATCGCAATATTTCGAGAACCAGACCTCGCAGATGCTTCTGGTTTTCACCTGCGGATAGCTGTTAAAAAGTTGAAGTCTGTATTTTTTTACGGCAAGCTCTTACTGAGCTCGGCTTCGGAGATATAGCTACCCAAAGACATTGTTAGGTAGTGGGAGGTCGAAAATCAGAAAAATCCCTTTGGATTGCAATATTTCGAGAACCAGACCACACAGAAGCTTTTGGTTTGCACGTGTATACAGGAATTGAACAGACCTTTCGTTTGATGTATGTCTCGATGGGCTGGGGAAACATTGAGAAAAATGGTGATTTTTGTAGACAAGTGGTTAGTCCATGATTTTTTTCAAAAACCTAAAAAAATTTAAATTTTTCAATGCGATGAGTGGCACATCCATGGAAAGGTATATCAATTTGCTATTCAGAACTGAAAACTAAACCGTCTTACGAGTCCTGGTTGCGGAAATATCTCCATCCGAAGACTTTGTTTCGTTTGCATCGATATTCAGTTCAAAATTCACTTTGGATTGAAATATTTCCATAACCAGACCTCGCAGAATATTTTGGTTTTCGGCAGTAGAAAGCTCTTTGTTAGATTTAGTGAATTCTGAAAACTACAACCCTTTTCAAGGCTTCGTTGCGGAGATATCGCAATTCGAATCAGATTTTGCGTTGTGTTGAAAATAAGAAGAACCACTTTGGATCGCAATATTTCGAGAACCAGACCTCGCAGATGCTTCTGGTTTTCACCTGCGGATAGCTGTTAAAAAGTTGAAGTCTGTATTTTTTTACGGCAAGCTCTTACTGAGCTCGGCTTCGGAGATATAGCTACCCAAAGACATTGTTAGGTAGTGGGAGGTCGAAAATCAGAAAAATCCCTTTGGATTGCAATATTTCGAGAACCAGACCACATAGAAGCTTTTGGTTTGCACGTGTATACAGGAATTGAACAGACCTTTCGTTTTATGTATGTCTCGATGGGTTGGGGAAACATTGAGAAAAATTGTGATTTTTGTAGACAAGTGGTTAGTCCATGATTTTTTCAAAAATCTAAAAAAATTTAAAATTTTTCAATGCGATGAGTGGCACATCCACGGAAAGGTATATCAATTTGCTATTCAGAACTGAAAACTAAACCGTCTTACGGGTCCTGGTTGCGGAAATATCTCCATCCGAAGACTTTGTTACGTTTAATCGACATTAAGTTCAATATTCACTTTGGATTGCAATATTTCCAAAACGAGACCTCACAGAATTTCCTGGTTTCCAGAAATAGAAAGATCTTTGTTAAATTTAGTGAATTCTGAAAACTACAACCCTTTTCAAGGCTTCGTTGCGGAGATATCGCCATCCGAATCAGATTTTGCGTTGTGTTGAAAATAAGAAGAACCACTTTGGATCGCAATATTTCGAGAACCAGACCTCGCAGATGCTTCTGGTTTTCACCTGCGGATAGCTGTTAAAAAGTTAAAGTCTGTATTTTTTTACGGCAAGCTCTTACTGAGCTCGGCTTCGGAGATATAGCTACCCAAAGACATTGTTAGGTAGTGGGGGGTCGAAAATCAGAAAAATCCCTTTGGATTGCAATATTTCGAAAACCAGACCACACAGAAGCTTTTGGTTTGCACGTGTATACAGGAATTGAACAGACCTTTCGTTTGATGTATGTCTCGATGGGCTGGGGAAACATTGAGAAAAATGGTGATTTTTGTAGACAAGTGGTTAGTCTATGATTTTTTCAAAAATCTAAAAAAATTTAAAATTTTTCAATGCGATGAGTGGCACATCCACGGAAAGGTATATCAATTTGCTATTCAGAACTGAAAACTAAACCGTCTTACGAGCCCTGGTTGCGGAAATATCTCCAACCGAAGACTTTGTTACGTTTAATCGACATTAAGTTCAAAATTCACTTTGGATTGCAATATGTCCAAAACCAGACCTCACAGAATTTCCTGGTTTCCAGAAATAGAAAGATCTTTGTTAGATTTAGTGAATTCTGAAAACTACAACCCTTTTCAAGGCTTCGTTGCGGAGATATCGCCATCCGAATCAGATTTTGCGTTGTGTTGAAAATAAGAAGAACCACTTTGGATCGCAATATTTCGAGAACCAGACCTCGCAGATGCTTCTGGTTTTCACCTGCGGATAGCTGTTAAAAAGTTGAAGTCTGTATTTTTTTACGGCAAGCTCTTACTGAGCTCGGCTTCGGAGATATAGCTACCCAAAGACATTGTTAGGTAGTGGGAGGTCGAAAATCAGAAAAATCCCTTTGGATTGCAATATTTCGAGAACCAGACCACACAGAAGCTTTTGGTTTGCACGTGTATACAGGAATTGAACAGACCTTTCGTTTGATGTATGTCTCGATGGGCTGGGGAAACATTGAGAAAAATTGTGATTTTTGTAGACAAGTGGTTAGTCCATGATTTTTTTCAAAAACCTAAAAAAATTTAAATTTTTCAATGCGATGAGTGGCACATCCACGGAAAGGTATATCAATTTGCTATTCAGAACTGAAAACTAAACCGTCTTACGAGTCCTGGTTGCGGAAATATCTCCATCCGAAGACTTTGTTTCGTTTGCATCGATATTCAGTTCAAAATTCACTTTGGATTGAAATATTTCCATAACCAGACCTCACAGAATTTCCTGGTTTCCAGAAATAGAAAGATCTTTGTTAAATTTAGTGAATTCTGAAAACTACAACCCTTTTCAAGGCTTCGTTGCGGAGATATCGCCATCCGAATCAGATTTTGCGTTGTGTTGAAAATAAGAAGAACCACTTTGGATCGCAATATTTCGAGAACCAGACCTCGCAGATGCTTCTGGTTTTCACCTGCGGATAGCTGTTAAAAAGTTGAAGTCTGTATTTTTTTACGGCAAGCTCTTACTGAGCTCGGCTTCGGAGATATAGCTACCCAAAGACATTGTTAGGTAGTGGGAGGTCGAAAATCAGAAAAATCCTTTTGGATTGCAATATTTCGAGAACCAGACCACACAGAAGCTTTTGGTTTGCACGTGTATACAGGAATTGAACAGACCTTTCGTTTGATGCATGTCTCGATGGGTTGGGAAACATTGAGAAAAATGGTGATTTTTGTAGACAAGTGGTTAGTCCATGATTTTTTCAAAAATCTAAAAAAATTTAAAATTTTTCAATGCGATGAGTGGCACATCCACGGAAAGGTATATCAATTTGCTATTCAGAACTGAAAACTAAACCGTCTTACGAGTCCTGGTTGCGGAAATATCTCCATCCGAAGACTTTGTTACGTTTAATCGACATTAAGTTCAATATTCACTTTGGATTGCAATATTTCCAAAACGAGACCTCACAGAATTTCCTGGTTTCCAGAAATAGAAAGATCTTTGTTAAATTTAGTGAATTCTGAAAACTACAACCCTTTTCACGGCTTCGTTGCGGAGATATCGCCATCCGAATCAGATTTTGCGTTGTGTTGAAAATAAGAAGAACCACTTTGGATCGCAATATTTCGAGAACCAGACCTCGCAGATGCTTCTGGTTTTCACCTGCGGATAGCTGTTAAAAAGTTAAAGTCTGTATTTTTTTACGGCAAGCTCTTACTGAGCTCGGCTTCGGAGATATAGCTACCCAAAGACATTGTTAGGTAGTGGGGGGTCGAAAATCAGAAAAATCCCTTTGGATTGCAATATTTCGAAAACCAGACCACACAGAAGCTTTTGGTTTGCACGTGTATACAGGAATTGAACAGACCTTTCGTTTGATGTATGTCTCGATGGGCTGGTCAAACATTGAGAAAAATGGTGATTTTTGTAGACAAGTGGTTAGTCCATGATTTTTTCAAAAATCTAAAAAAATTTTAAATTTTTCAATGCGATGAGTGGCACATCCACGGAAAGGTATATCAATTTGCTATTCAGAACTGAAAACTAAACCGTCTTACGAGCCCTGGTTGCGGAAATATCTCCATCCGAAGACTTTGTTACGTTTAATCGACATTAAGTTCAAAATTCACTTTGGATTGCAATATGTCCAAAACCAGACCTCACAGAATTTCCTGGTTTCCAGAAATAGAAAGATCTTTGTTAGATTTAGTGAATTCTGAAAACTACAACCCTTTTCAAGGCTTCGTTGCGGAGATATCGCCATCCGAATCAGATTTTGCGTTGTGTTGAAAATAAGAAGAACCACTTTGGATCGCAATATTTCGGGAACCAGACCTCGCAGATGCTTCTGGTTTTCACCTGCGGATAGCTGTTAATAAGATAAAGTCTGTATTTTTTTACGGCAAGCTCTTACTGAGTTCGGCTTCGGAGATATAGCTACCCAAAGACATTGTTAGGTAGTGGGGGGTCGAAAATCAGACAAATCCCTTTGGATTGCAATATTTCGAGAACCAGACCACACAGAAGCTTTTGGTTTGCACGTGTATACAGGAATTGAACAGACCTTTCGTTTGATGTATGTCTCGATGGGCTGGGGAAACATTGAGAAAAATGGTGATTTTTGTAGACAAGTGGTTAGTTAGTCCATGATTTTTTCAAAAATCTAAAAAAATTTGAAATTTTTCAATGCGATGAGTGGCACATCCACGGAAAGGTATATCAATTTGCTATTCAGAACTGAAAACTAAACCGTCTTACGAGCACTGGTTGCGGAAATATCTCCATCCGAAGACTTTGTTACGTTTAATCGACATTAAGTTCAAAATTCACTTTGGATTGCAATATGTCCAAAACCAGACCTCACAGAATTTCCTGGTTTCCAGAAATAGAAAGATCTTTGTTTGATTTAGTGAATTCTGAAAACTACAACCCTTTTCAAGGCTTCGTTGCGGAGATATCGCCATCCGAATCAGATTTTGCGTTGTGTTGAAAATAAGAAGAACCACTTTGGATCGCAATATTTCGAGAACCAGACCTCGCAGATGCTTCTGGTTTTCACCTGCGGATAGCTGTTAAAAAGTTGAAGTCTGTATTTTTTTACGGCAAGCTCTTACTGAGCTCGGCTTCGGAGATATAGCTACCCAAAGACATTGTTAGGTAGTGGGAGGTCGAAAATCAGAAAAATCCCTTTGGATTGCAATATTTCGAGAACCAGACCACACAGAAGCTTTTGGTTTGCACGTGTATACAGGAATTGAACAGACCTTTCGTTTGATGTATGTCTCGATGGGCTGGGGAAACATTGAGAAAAATTGTGATTTTTGTAGACAAGTGGTTAGTCCATGATTTTTTTCAAAAACCTAAAAAAATTTAAATTTTTCAATGCGATGAGTGGCACATCCACGGAAAGGTATATCAATTTGCTATTCAGAACTGAAAACTAAACCGTCTTACGAGCCCTGGTTGTGGAAATATCTCCATCCGAAGACTTTGGTACGTTTAATCGACATTAAGTTCAATATTCACTTTGGATTGCAATATTTCCAAAACGAGACCTCACAGAATTTCCTGGTTTCCAGAAATAGAAAGATCTTTGTTAAATTTAGTGAATTCTGAAAACTACAACCCTTTTCAAGGCTTCGTTGCGGAGATATCGCCATCCGAATCAGATTTTGCGTTGTGTTGAAAATAAGAAGAACCACTTTGGATCGCAATATTTCAAGAACCAGACCTCGCAGATGCTTCTGGTTTTCACCTGTGGATAGCTGTTAAAAAGTTAGTCTGTATTTTTTTACGGCAAGCTCTTTCTGAGCTCGGCTTCGGAGATATAGCTACCCAAAGACATTGTTAGGTAGTGGGAGGTCGAAAATCAGAAAAATCCCTTTGGATTGCAATATTTCGAGAACCAGACCACACATAAGCTTTTGGTTTGCACGTGTATACAGGAATTGAACAGACCTTTCGTTTGATGTATGTCTCGATGGGCTGCGGAAACATTGAGAAAAATGGTGATTTTTGTAGACAAGTGGTTAGTCCATGATTTTTTTCAAAAACCTAAATAAATTTTAATTTTTCAATGCGATGAGTGGCACATCCACGGAAAAGTATATCAATTTGCTATTCAGAACTGAAAACTAAACCGTCTTACGAGTCCTGGTTGCGGAAATATCTCCATCCGAAGACTTTGTTACGTTTAATCGACATTAAATTCAATATTCACTTTGGATTGCAATATTTCCAAAACGAGACCTCACAGAATTTCCTGGTTTCCAGAAATAGAAAGATCTTTGTTAAATTTAGTGAATTCTGAAAACTACAACCCTTTTCAAGGCTTCGTTGCGGAGATATCGCAATTCGAATCAGATTTTGCGTTGTGTTGAAAATAAGAAGAACCACTTTGGATCGCAATATTTCGAGAACCAGACCTCGCAGATGCTTCTGGTTTTCACCTGTGGATAGCTGTTAAAAAGTTAGTCTGTATTTTTTTACGGCAAGCTCTTTCTGAGCTCGGCTTCGGAGATATAGCTACCCAAAGACATTGTTAGGTAGTGGGAGGTCGAAAATCAGAAAAATCCCTTTGGATTGCAATATTTCGAGAACCAGACCACACAGAAGCTTTTGGTTTGCACGTGTATACAGGAATTGAACAGACCTTTCGTTTGATGTATGTCTCGATGGGCTGGGGAAACATTGAGAAAAATGGTGATTTTTGTAGACAAGTGGTTAGTCCATGATTTTTTTCAAAAACCTAAATAAATTTAAATTTTTCAATGCGATGAGTGGCACATCCACGGAAAAGTATATCAATTTGCTATTCAGAACTGAAAACTAAACCGTCTTACGAGTCCTGGTTGCGGAAATATCTCCATCCAAAGACTTTGTTACGTTTAATCGACATTAAATTCAATATTCACTTTGGATTGCAATATTTCCAAAACGAGACCTCACAGAATTTCCTGGTTTCCAGAAATAGAAAGATCTTTGTTAAATTTAGTGAATTCTGAAAACTACAACCCTTTTCAAGGCTTCGTTGCGGAGATATCGCAATTCGAATCAGATTTTGCGTTGTGTTGAAAATAAGAAGAACCACTTTGGATCGCAATATTTCGAGAACCAGACCTCGCAGATGCTTCTGGTTTTCACCTGCGGATAGCTGTTAAAAAGTTAGTCTGTATTTTTTTACGGCAAGCTCTTTCTGAGCTCGGCTTCGGAGATATAGCTACCCAAAGACATTGTTAGGTAGTGGGAGGTCGAAAATCAGAAAAATCCCTTTGGATTGCAATATTTCGAGAACCAGACCACACAGAAGCTTTTGGTTTGCACGTGTATACAGGAATTGAACAGACCTTTCGTTTGATGTATGTCTCGATGGGCTGGGGAAACATTGAGAAAAATGGTGATTTTTGTAGACAAGTGGTTAGTCCATGATTTTTTTCAAAAACCTAAATAAATTTAAATTTTTCAATGCGATGAGTGGCACATCCACGGAAAAGTATATCAATTTGCTATTCAGAACTGAAAACTAAACCGTCTTACGAGTCCTGGTTGCGGAAATATCTCCATCCGAAGACTTTGTTACGTTTAATCGACATTAAATTCAATATTCACTTTGGATTGCAATATTTCCAAAACGAGACCTCACAGAATTTCCTGATTTCCAGAAATAGAAAGATCTTTGTTTAATTTAGTGAATTCTGAAAATTACAACCCTTTTCAAGGCTTCGCTGCGGAGATATCGCCATCCGAATCAGATTTTGCGTTGTGTTGAAAATAAGAAGAACCACTTTGGATCGCAATATTTCGAGAACCAGACCTCGCAGATGCTTCTGGTTTTCACCTGCGGATAGCTGTTAAAAAGATAAAGTCTGTATTTTTTTACGGCAAGCTCTTACTGAGCTCGGCTTCGGAGATATAGCTACCCAAAGACATTGTTAGGTAGTGGGAGGTCGAAAATCAGAAAAATCCCTTTGGATTGCAATATTTCGAGAACCAGACCACACAGAAGCTTTTGGTTTGCACGTGTATACAGGAATTGAACAGACCTTTCGTTTGATGTATGTCTCGATGGGCTGGGGAAACATTGAGAAAAATGGTGATTTTTGTAGACAAGTGGTTAGTCCATGATTTTTTTCAAAAACCTAAATAAATTTTAATTTTTCAATGCGATGAGTGGCACATCCACGGAAAAGTATATCAATTTGCTATTCAGAACTGAAAACTAAACCGTCTTACGAGCCCTGGTTGTGGAAATATCTCCATCCGAAGACTTTGGTACGTTTAATCGACGTTAAGTTCAAAATTCACTTTGGATTGAAATATTTCCAAAACCAGACCTCACAGAATTTCCTGGTTTCCAGAAATAGAAATATCGTTGTTAGATTTAGTGAATTCTGAAAACTACAACCCTTTTCAAGGCTTCGCTGCGGAGATATCGCCATCCGAATCAGATTTTGCGTTGTGTTGAAAATTAGAAGAACCACTTTGGATCGCAATATTTCGAGAACCAGACCTCGCAGATGCTTCTGGTTTTCACCTGCGGATAGCTGTTAAAAAGTTGAAGTCTGTATTTTTTTACGGCAAGCTCTTACTGAGCTCGGCTTCGGAGATATAGCTACCCAAAGACATTGTTAGGTAGTGGGAGGTCGAAAATCAGAAAAATCCCTTTGGATTGCAATATTTCGAGAACCAGACCACACAGAAGCTTTTGGTTTGCACGTGTATGCAGGAATTGAACAGACCTTTCGTTTGATGTATGTCTCGATGGGCTGGGGAATCATTGAGAAAAATGGTGATTTTTGTAGATAAGTTGTTAGTCCATGATTTTTTCAAAAATCTAAAAAAAATTAAAATTTTTCAATTTGATGAGTGGCACATCCACGGAAAGGTATATCAATTTGCTATTCAGAACTGAAAACTAAACCGTCTTACGAGTCCTGGTTGCGGAAATATCTCCATCCGAAGACTTTGTTACGTTTAATCGACATTAAGTTCAATATTCACTTTGGATTGCAATATTTCCAAAACGAGACCTCACAGAATTTCCTGGTTTCCAGAAATAGAAAGATCTTTGTTAAATTTAGTGAATTCTGAAAACTACAACCCTTTTCAAGGCTTCGCTGCGGAGATATCGCCATCCGAATCAGATTTTGCGTTGTGTTGAAAATAAGAAGAACCACTTTGGATCGCAATATTTCGAGAACCAGACCTCGCAGATGCCTCTGGTTTTCACCTGCGGATAGCTGTTAATAAGATAAAGTCTGTATTTTTTTACGGCAAGCTCTTACTGAGCTCGGCTTCGGAGATATAGTGTTGCGTATCAGGGTACCACAGGGGTGTTTCTTCATGAGTTGGAAAAAGGCGATGGCATGCTTGCTCTGGCTCGGCTAAGCTCGAAGGATTGGGGGTGGTTCTTGCCATTTTCCAAACTCATCCCATTTCGCAAACAAAAAAAAAAGTCATGCCTTGATCAAAGGATGAGGATAGGAAGAGGGTATGGGATTATAGGATAGGTGCTTGGGACTAAAAAAAAAGGAAGAGCACAAACCTAGTTACCTATGCTACTGCATTGGTGAAAGGGTGAGGTACTAATCAGATTTCTCAGCAAAAACAAAAAAAAAGAAAAGAAAAATGAAAGAAAATGAAACTTAATCTAATCTACAACTAAACCCTTAATTATAATTTCATACCTGAAGGATACGATCATAAATCTAAACCTAACTAACCTAATCTAAAAAAAAGTTTTCCTTTTTTTTTCTTCTCCTTCCCCCGCTGAATGAAAATCCGCATCGTCCCCACTGTCTCATCAACACAGCAGTTCGCCGAGTCTCAAAGGCCTTGCCTGGTGTTGATGGCAAAAGCTTGGCCTACCCACCCTTGTATCATAGATACAACCAATACTATCTCCTGGCCATGAGTCTATTGGAGATAGCCCCTAATTCGAAAAATTCTAGCTACAACCTGAAATCATCATGAACAATGATTTAAGAATGTCGGTACGTATGTATGTATGTATATTTGTACGTAAGTATAGAGGTAAGTATTAAAGTAATATGTTCAGTAAGTCTGTAGGTAAGTATTTAAGTAGATATGTAAGTAAGTTCGTAGGTAGGTATTTAAGTAGGGATGTCAGTAAGTTTGTAGGTAAGTATGTAGTTAAATGTATATAGATAAGTTAGTTAGTAAGTATATAGTAAGTATGAATGTAAGTATGCTGTCATGTATGTAATAAATTTTCTTCAAAAATAGATTTTAAAGTAAGGTCACTGTTCGTAAGTTATCGTATCATTCCTTGTCTGTATTGTTAGTTACGTTCTCGTCATCGTTTCCCCTTTTATCGCCGGCCCAGCCGATCCTCCACACACCTAACTTTATGTTTAGCACATCATGAAGTTATCTACTTCACTCTCTCAAAGAAAATTCCCAAATTGTCTCTAGTTTTATAAAATACATATGTTTATTTTATCCAAAAAAAAAATCCAGTTTACTTTAAAAAAAATTATTAAAAATTATAAAAAAAATTAAGAAAAGGAAAAAGAAATTAATAGGAACAAAAAAAAAAAAAAAATGCTTATTAAAAAAAATTCAGGTTTTCTCTGACTCGTACTTCAATGTATATATCTCAGAATATATTCACTTTTCTCAGAAAAAAAATAAAATTAAAAAAAAAATAAAAAAAATGAGAAGTGGCTTAGGTCTATACCCCCAGAGTGTGAATACTTCTTGATATTGTTAGTTCACACATGTGTGGATATTTATATATATACAGGGTGTCCCACAGTCACCGCCCCAAATGAAAACCATGGGTTCCTGAGGTCATTCTAAGTCGAAAAACTTAAGAGGTCATTTTCTCGTTTTCGTCCCGTTTTCGAGTTATAACGGTTTTTATTATTTTTCCCTTAACTGGCTTTATCTTTGCCAAACTGCGTCCGATTCGTAAGATTTTTTTTATAACCAATCAAGAATTTATTACAGTTTTAGTTTGTCCGAAGACTTTTTTTTCTGCGGACAACCGTTTCTCCGCAATTTTGCATCAAACCCAATTTTTTTCGTTTTTTAAGTAGTTTTTTCACTTCGATATCAATTTATTCAAAAAAACACGTTAATGAGTATTAATTTTTTTCACTTATTATTAAAGCCCAGTTCATTTTCTAAAATCAAATATTTTTTTTTCCTTAAAAAGAATACTAAATGTAATTAACAAAAAATAAACAAACTGAGTTAATTAAAAAAAAAAATAATTTTTAAATACAAAATTAACTTTTTCTGAGCTATTGTGGTTAAGAAAAGGACAAATAGATAAAGTTAATTAGTAAGACCGTTAACTAATGTAAACAGTAAAAATTTGCAATATGATTTGAAGGTTGTAAATGTCTTTCTCGCGTGAACTAGTGTCCGCGTCGTGTTCTTTCACTTGATACTCCATTTTGGATTTGTTATTCAAGTTGTAGTTTTTTTCAATTATTTGCGAACAATGGATTACACTAATCAAGAATATCTGGAAATGTTATTAATATACGCTGAAATGGGACAACTTTATCTATTTGTCCTTTTCTTAACCACAATAGCTCAGAAAAAGTTAATTTTGTATTTAAAATTTATTTTTTTTTTTAATTCACTCCGTTTGTTTATTTGTTGTTAATTACATTTAGTATTCTTTTAAAAAGAAAAAAAAAGTATATTTTTTTAAGAAAATGAACTGGGCTTTAATAATTAACGAACAAAATTAATACTCATTAACGTGTTTTTTTGAAAAAAATGATATCGAAATGAAAAAAACAACTTAAAAAACGAAAAAAATTGGGTTTGATGCAAAATTGCGGAGAAACGGTTGCCCACAGAAAAAAAAGTTCTGAGACTAACTAAAACTGTAATAAATTCTTGATTGGTTATAAAAAAAATCTTACGAATCGGATGTAGTTTGGCAAAGATAAAGCTAGTTAAGGAAAAAGAGAGCAAAAATCATAAAAACCGTTATAACTCGAAAACGGGACGAAAACGAGAAAATTACCTCATAAGTTTTTCGACTTAAAATGACCTCAGGAATCCATGGTTTTCATTTGGGGCGGTGACTGTGGGACACCCTGTATATTAAAAATGTTTATTTAGTTTATTTTCTTTAAAAAAAACTTACTTCTTTTTTTTTATAAAGGTTTTACTTTCCTGTTGTCCTTTGATGTTCTGCCGGCAGTAATTCTCAGGTACAATCGGGGCAAGTTCACGTCTTTCAATATATATATATCTACGTATATACACACATATATTTGAGCTGAGAGTCCAGAGAGACACACTTCACGTTTCACTTTTTCTTTTTCTATTTTAAATTCACTTAATTATATCTTTACTTTTATCTTATTAATTCCTCTTTTTTTCTGATTATGTTAAAAAAAATTTAAACCAATAAAGATCTTAAATCAAAAAAAACTATTTAAAATTAAGGTAAAAAAAAATGAAAATTCGAAAACTTAAATTGACAATAAAAGATAATTAACCCAAAAAAATTGTTTATCAAAACAAAATCAAACAAAATTCGCGATTAGTCCGAAAGAAAAATGAATGAAATTTCAGCCAGGCGTTACGACTGGTGTGAGTGCCTAAAGTGCACTCTTCTTTAAGACAAAAGCACAGACTTTGCACCCTGCAGATCACCAGCCAACCAATCTCAAGTATCTCCGTTTTGGGCTCTACGATCTTCAGTTAATAAATCCTTCTTGGAATATATATATTTTTTCTCTTCTGTCTATGAATTTCAAATGTCCTCAAAACAATAAAAAACTTTAGCAGAGGCTCAAATCGTGAACGTAGACAGGCTCCTTTGTTCTCCGACTATATATATCTATATACTTTTATATATGTATAAGTATATCTATATATCCGTATCGGATGCCTTTGAGGCGAAATTTCCTCTATTTCGACTTAAACCTATAAATTTATATATTTTTAAATTAATTTTTCCACACTTTAATACACTAAATAAATTCCTACCTCTGCTTTATTGGAATGGATTCTTAAATTTTCCCAGATTTTCCTATGGCAATATCTCGGCTACACCACTTTTGCTTCTTTGGCTGGTATCTGAATATTCGTTTTAAAAAGAATGATTTTTATATAAAAAAACTTCTTTTCCTTTTATCACTCACAAATTCCTCACCTTCCTGTTTTTATATAGATTTCTTAATCCACAGGATATAAATATACTTTCGTTTTTTTCTTATCAAAGAACTATATAAAAATCACCTTGGATTTTCCTTTCTTGCTTCACAAAAAAACTTCAATTTAAATTTGATTTGCTTTTGCGGTAAAAGCACAACAACTTTTCTTTTTGCTTTCGAAATATCAAATGAAGCTTTTTATTGCATCATCATCGGTCGTTGCCCTGTGGCCTATATATTTATTCTTACATAACTTCTACAGATGTTCCCCACTTACAATCATCTGTCTAATCTAAATCTGCACTGTTTACCTTTGTTGTACCTGGTAACGCAGGTGTATGGGTGTGGAGCCTAAGCTTACAAAATTTGGTTGCAGCAACAAACTTAAAAAGAATAATGAATAATAATAATAAATAATAATAATTAATAGTAATAAATAACTCTATAAACTAGACAAATATTCTACGATAAAATCTACTTATAATATCTTAAAAATACTAATATTGCACTTCCCTTAATTTAAAAATCTTAACACTTTTGAATTCAAACGATCACATCAAAAGCTCAAGTAGAGAAATTTTTAATTTCCTGTATGTGCCAGTCTTTAAAGCTCTTATCACTTACAGCTTTTGTTTACATGGCCATGCCCTATTCGGAACATTGAACCTTTTACATTAATAGTCAATGGAATATTATCTATAGACTTATCAATTTTTTTTTTTTTTTTTCTTTCAGGCTGTTTGCACATTCATCATTGGACCCGTAATCGTGGTTTTCAAGACTTTCCAGCATAAGGTGGAAAACCTACCCCAATCAGGATTCAACACAACGCCAAACATCGTTATCAACTATCATTGACGATTGGAAATAAGGAATTAAGTGTGTTATGAAATGTGTTTATGAAATGTAAAAATAGAATTTTGTTTCCTACATTAAAATGAGTTATCTACTACAGTATCGCTGTTTGTCTTTTTTTTTTTTTTCTTTTCTCTTGTTTATGGTTTGTTGTAAGGGGGTTGGGATGGTTATCAACCCATTGTACATGGTGGGCCGATACGATTATCTATGAGATACGTACATATATCATTATTATGTAAAAGTGACTTTTTTGGGGTTGTTGCATTTCTTTTGGGATGTGGATAACGATCGCCTACGTAACAAGCTCGACGATAGTTTCCGAGTGGTCGTGAGGAAACTAGCCTCGTAATACAAGAAGTCGATCGGTACAAGTAGTTCGTTGTCGTTCATGGGTTGTGAGCCGTTCGGTAATCGAAACGTGTGGCACGTCCCACTCCCTGACTTATCTTTGTCCATAGTCCGGGCATCACTTTAAATAGCGGTGTCGATGTTATATATTAAAGGATGTTAATGAGATTGATTTTATCCGTTTAGGATTGTGTTTAAGTAGACGGTTTTACTGTCGAATAGGTATAATACTAATGTAGATTGAAAACAAAAGGTAAAATTTTCATTAAATATACTTGACTCTAGTCAGTCTTTACTTCTTTTCGTTTATTATTTGATGAACCAGGGCCCGTATTACGAATTACGATTATCGTTCAAAATCCATCGTTATCGTTACGTTGCGATTACGTTTTACGATACTCGTTTTTTTTTAACGATAATCGTTTTCTCTTACGACTGCTTTTGGCACTCGTATTTCATTGCTTTGACACATGACTTTTGTAGCAGCTGCAACATATTTATTACGTTTGGTGTTTGAGTTTGGTTTTTCTGGTTGATAAATAAAAATGTAAGTAAAATAAAATAATAAATAAATAAAAGTGTTGAATAAAAGTTTAATGATAGGCCATCAACACAAACGACACAAATAAATGCACTTGTTGCTTTTATGGAAAAGTATCCAGACATTGCTAAAAACTACATGCCAAACAGCCAAGCAAAAGCCAAGTCCAAAATTTTGTGGAACAATTTGTTAACAAAACTCAATTCACTTGGCCCTCCAGAAAAGACCGTCGATGGATGGCTGATGTACTTGTTATGTTGAATGAAAAGCTTTCATCTCTGGAAAGTACGCAGAAGGATATTCTCAAAGAGGGACAATGAACAAGTGGAACAAGGAAGCCGACAGATGGAAAAGAAAAGTGTTCCAGCTAAAAAAAGAAAAACTCCAGGAGCAAAAGTCACATAACAAAAATAAAACAAAGGAACGTTTGGAACTTCTATCAATAAAATCTAAGAAACTTGAACTGCAGGAAATGAAAAATGGGATTTCAACTCCAAAATATAGTTGCGCTCTAAATGAAAGTTTCAGCAGTTGCAGTTACAAGCCTTAAGTTAGTGAACTTTTTTTCAATTAATATTTATTTATTTATAAACATACAAAAGAAACCAGAAGTGATGTTAAGTTTTTTTTTATACATGAATCCATATTTAATTTAATAGTTTTAAGTACAACATTGTGATGCGAATTCAAATAATTTACTTTTATTTATAAGTTGTGTTTTATTTGATCTCTTATGGTGGCCGCTATATTAGAGTATTGATTTTGAATACTTGCAGTCGTATCTCCTTCTTGTATCACCTCGGGATTTTCCGTAATTAAATCTTCAGGGACATTGAATTTTAAACAAATGTTATGAAGAGCAGCACAAATATTTCTTATTTGGATTGCGCGTTCTGGTGAGTAATGTAGCTGCCTTGCTCCAAGGATGCATCTAAATCTTGATTTTAAAACACCAATAGTTCTTTCAACGATGTTTCTACATTGAGAATGAACTGTATTAAACTTTTCCTTACAGCTTCCTTCCTCAGCAGATCGGTAAGGTGTCATTATCCACGGCTCAAGTGTGTACCCTGAATCGCCATATCTGAATATAATATTTCTTCCCAATGTTAACTTACAATGCATCAGGAATACCCATTGGATCTGATGCATCCCTCAGTAATCTCCTTGAAATTGAATTGTTCCGGTTTTCCGAATCTTCGGAATCATCGTCACTACTCAAAAAAAAATCACAATGGAAAAACATTTTACTTAAATTTAGAAATCAATTGCACTTTCTTCACTTTTTTAATTTAGTTGTACTATTTTTGACAGAAATATTGAAAGAATGAAGTTGGATGCGCTTAAAAATAATAGATTTTTTGATTTTATCTGGCAATATTTTGATGCATCCATTATCGTAAACCATAATCGGTCTGTGTCATGACTATCGTTTTCTAGGGTATCGTTTTTTTGCCTTTCGTTTCGTAATTTGTAATACGGGCCCAGTTTACGATCAATTAATCTGAACAAATGTGATTTGAAGGTAATTTCCAGTTTCGTCAAAAGTAACTTGTTGAGGTTCAAGGCTCATGTTCTGCTACTAGTTTGTACTATGAATTAACTTTATTCAAACTTTATTCAGTCTTTATCTCTCTATTATCTTGTCGGTACTTGATTTTCAAAAGAAAATTATGTTAACTATACTACTAATAAATAAATAAGTAAATAAATAAATATATAAATAAATAAATAAATAAATAATTTGTTAAATGACTAGATCTCTACAAAGACGGACGAACATGCAAATAAATAAATAAAACTCTATATGGATAAAATAAATCTCTATAAATAAATAAATAAATATATGTGTATATGTAACTCTAATAAACTATGAAATAACTAAATACAAAAATAAGTCTATGTTGGACATCTGTACAAATACATAAAATGACTAGATATAATAAATAAATAAATTAATAAATATATAAAAATAAATAAACTATCAACCTACATGTATATCACAGATCAAGTGCAAGGCAACAGCAACTGAGTGCGTCGTTAGGCGTGAATATCTTTAGCGTGATACACTCCCACTTTCATGCCCTGTAAATTACCCAACTCATAGAGTGAATTACCAACTGTTTTTAGCACTATTGATTTTAGAAACTTTGGTCCTAGTTTCGCATTATATCTATCTAATAGATTACTTTGTTTAAAGTTTCTTCGATACACAATCTGTCCTACCTTATAAGAAATGTCTTTGCTTCTCGTATTATATATTTTTTTAGCTTTTTGTTGCGCTAGATTTAAATTTTCAAATATTTTTTTTCTTAATAAAGCTTGTTTGTCTGCTTTATTGGTGATTTCGAAATCAGACTCTTTGATTACATCAAGTCTTCGTAGAAGCTCATATGTTTGACCGTTTTGGACCATTTGAGATCCAAAAACTGCATAATATGGCTCGAATTTTGTTGCATCATGCAAAACACTGCGAAGAGAGAATGCCGTGTTGCTTACGTGCAGGTCCCAATTTCGTTGGTCCCCATCAATGTATGACCTTATTTTTGCTAAGACAGAACGATTTACACGTTCTGAAGCATTCGCTTGCGGCGAGTAAAATGCAGTCCTTATGTGGTTTACCCCATACTTTTTTAGAAAGCTGGAAAACAACTCGGAGATGAATTGCTTTCCATTGTCAGAATGTATATGTTCGGGTACTCCAAACATATGGAACACACTTTCTTCGAGGTACCTCACTACCTCAGCTGCTGTTGCCTTACGAATGGGTTTAAGGAAAACAAATTTGCTAAAATGGTCTAAAACTATAAATATATGGGTATGTCCGTTCTTCGTTCGTGTGTAGGGTCCTAAGAAGTCAATGTAAAGTCTTTGAAATGGTCGTTCTGTTATCACTTGCTGTCCCATGGGCGGTCTTGATATTGAGTTCATGGGCTTATTGCACTTGCATATATCACAGTTAGTTACATAGTCGTTTACTTCGGTAGTCATGTTTGGCCAAAAATATCTCTGACGAAGTTTTGCAAGAGTCTTATGAATTCCTCCATGGCCTGCAGTGAAGGAATCATGCGCTGTTTTCAGAAGGCTCCTACGCAACTCCCTCGGTACCCAGAGTTTCCAGGCTCTGTCTTCTTGAATCGGGTCTCCTGTCCGTCTGTCGGTCCGTTTGTAAACGAAGCCGTCCGAAGTACAAATGTCGGGTAGTCTGTCTTGGTTTTCGTTTATTGTCTTCTTCAACTCAACATACTCTTCTGATGAAAAGTATGGTGAGCTGAAGTCAACCTCTGGCGTTTCAGTCGCAATCTCATCCATATGTACTCTTGATAGAGTATCCGGGACCACATTGAGAATTCCCTTTCGATGTTCTATGGTGAAGTCAAAGCCTTGCAGCTTAAAACTCCACCTAGCAAGCCGACCACTCAAGTCCTTTTGTGTCATCAGCCACTTAAGGCTCGCGTGATCGGTTATAATCGTGAAAGGTAATCCTTCAATATAGGCCCGGAACTTCTTAACAGACAGAACGGCCGCATAGCATTCAAGTTCCGTTACGCTATAATTCCGTTGAGCGGGATTAAGTTTTTGGGACATGAATGCTATGGGTCGCTCGTTGTTTTCTTCGTCCATCTGGAAGAGAACACTCCCTACACCGGAAGTTGAAGCGTCGCATTGTATGTAGAAGTGTTTTGTAAAGTCTGGATTCGTTAATATTGGTGCCGTGACCAAGGTCGTCTTCAAGTTCTCAAACGCTGTCAGAGCTTCGTTTGTCATTTCAAAGTTTTTCCCTTTTCTCAGACAGTCTGTCATTGGGGCTGATATAGACGCAAAATTTGGGATAAAGCGCCTATACCAACCCGTCATCCCTAGGAAACGACGGAGTTGCTTAGGAGTTTTCGGTATAGGGAAATCCTTCACTGCAGATACTTTTTCGGGATCAGTCCTCAGACACCCATCGCCAACGAAATAGCCTAAGTACTTAATCTCTTTATAACAAAACTTGCTCTTTTCCACGTTTATAGTAAGGCCTGCTGCCCGCAAACATCCCGCCACCTCTTTTAGGACGCCCATATGGGTTTCAAAGTCTGGAGAGCAAATCAAGAGATCATCCAGATATACAAAGACATTTTCCCTTAATCGAGCGGGAATAACTTTATCCATTAGCTTACACATTCTCTGGGCGGCGTTGCACAATCTGAACGGCATTACCGTGAACTGATACAACGGTCGCCCAGGGACTGTGAAAGCTGTCTTCTCTCTTGATTTCCTCTCCAGAGGAATCTGCCAAAAGGCGTCTTTCAAATCGATTGACGAGATGAAGTGCGTATCGTGAAGCCTACTCAAGATACCTTCTATATGTGGAAGAGGGTATGCAAATTTCTTCGTGGCTGCATTAATCTTCCGTGAGTCTAAGCAAAGCCTGTTTTTGCCTGGCTTTCGGACCAACACAACTGGAGAACTGTATGCGCTATTGCTTTCTTCGATGACTCCCAACTCGAGCATCCGATCCAGCTCAGCATACATCAACTTCTGCACTACAGGTGAGATTGGGTAGTGTCTTTGTTTGATGGGAATTGTTTCGTCTTCCATCTCAATGACATGTTCTTCTAGACTTGTTTTCCCCAATCCCAAAAGAGAAAATGAAGGAAATGTATGCTTGACCCGCTCCAGCTCTTCAGATTGTGTTGGAGAAAGCTGACGCATAGGATTAGACTCGTTCTGTTCCGTTGAGGATGGAGTGTCAAGAGAACTGATTATGTTTGGAGCAACTCTAAAGTTCTTCCAGAAATCTACACCCAAATACAGCTGCTGCTGGAGGCTTGGAACAACATACAGCTCCATGTCTTGGGTATTATTACCCCATGAGACTTTTGTTGTAATTCGTCCGTTAATTTGTTGTTGTTGTCCGTCTGCCGTACGTATGTCCTCTTTCATAGATTTCATTTTCAAGCCATGCTTATTAACAAATTCTATTGCTCCACGACCCATACAACTGACTGAAGCTCCACTATCTAACAACCCCAAAAACTCTTCTCCTTCTATTTTGACTTTTGCGTAGGGTCTATTATCATCATTGACCGCTAACACTGACGCTTCAATTTTATGTTTCCTGTTCTTTTTAATTGCAATTTTCTCCCTAAGCCTATAAATTTTCTTAAAATTCCTACTCTTAATACCTATATCACAGCTAATTTCTTCGTTAAAAATCCTTTTCCTTGCTATATAATAGTCTTGTATACGTTGATGAAGAGATTTATATTGCACTTGTGTCCCTACCGTTTTATCATTTGGCTTGTGTTCTCTTTTCAAAATTTTTACTTTTCCAAGTTCTGGTTCCCCGGGATTACTGTCGTCGCCGGTTGAGTGGACCCAGGAACACTGCCGACCTTCAGGTTTCCCTGACAGGAAGCACACTTAAGAGATAGGTTACATTGACCACAACTAAAACATGTGAGGGCATGAAATGTCGAGGGACATGTTGCTGACGTCGAGTTTCTGTCTTTCGTTAGTTCGTTCTTTTTGTCATTTTCGTAGTCTCTATGTTTATGTTGTCTTTTGTCTGTTTTATTGTTAGTTTGTACTTTGTCTGTCCGGTTATATTGGACGGCAGCAATGTGCTCCTCCCATTCATCCTCAGAATCTTTTGGCGGAACTCTACTGCGATACACATCACGATCTTCTATTTCATTTACTTGTTTCTTGGATTTCCAATCCCTTGTCTCTAAATGTTTCTCAGCTCGCCTGCACTCCTCTCTGAGATCTCTTACATCTTTAATATTGCAACCAAAAATGAGAGTAGCTACCTTATCCTTTATATTTTGCCTAATCATGGACACTAAATCTCTTTCGCTTGGCTTGTTCTTCATTTGGAGCATCAGACTTCTAATTTCTTCATAAAAATCGTCAAACGACTCATGTGGCTGTTGACGTCTGTCCATCATAGCCCTGAGGATCTCATGGTCGGTTTTTCTATTTCTGAATTGTCTTAACAATTCAGCTTTCAAATCATAAAAGTTAAGATACTCGTCTCCCTGGTTTTCTTCGAGATATTGCCAGTACCAACGTTCGGCTGCACCTGTTACAAGGTGATGAAAATTTGCAAAAATTTGTTCATTGGAGACTCTATTCTTTTTCTGCAATGTCTCTATCCTAAATATGAAACTCTCCACAGTCATGCTTTTTGGAGTACCGTCGAATTTGATTGCCCATTTATAAATATCTACTCGCTTCCCCTGTTCGTGACAAGCACTATTCGAGTGACAACTGGGCTGAGGGCAAGTTCGAGAAGGAATCCTTGGAGGACTTATCTCCGGATCAGATAAGAGGATTTCTTCTTGTTGCTCTTTTCGAGCATAGGCAGAGCTAATTGATTTTTCCACTATACCTATTCGTTCACTCAAGGTAGTCACGCTCCCAGCCATCACTTGCACCATCTTTTGCATCACCTTCATATTTTTAGTCTGTTCTGCAAGAAGTGAAATGGTTTTGTTTTGGGCCTCGTTTATTGAACGTGAGACCGCACAATCTATAGCCTTTTTCAAACTTTCTCCCCCCAAATTGATCTCTTGTTCTTCTTTTCTCTGCATTTCTTTATCTGACCGTTCTAATCTTAACCTCTCTCTTTCTAATTCCTGTGTTAACCTATTAATTGTATCCCTAGATTCATCTTCATCTCCTCCTATAGGAATCAAAACATTAGGTATCTTAACCTGACTTGAATCGATCGGAATTGAAATTGGTAATGGAACTGCCGCTGCTCCATCACCATCTAACCCACTTTCAAAGTCGTTACTGTTTTCCCTGAGCAGATCGTCAAAAGGATTCGGTAACAAACTTTGATTAAGTTCTTCTTCTGAAGGAGTTGGGCTATGGTTAGATCTGGTGGTCTGTCGGGTGTTTCGACCTTTGCTTCTACCCCGTTTAGACATAGTGCTCCTTTTTACAGCACCCGTTTGCCTTTTTTCCATTTATAGTTTTTTTATTTAAAAAAATAAGGAAACCTACTATTTATTTCGAAAAAAAAACTTCAGGTTTCGAAAAAAAAATAAAAAAAAATCCAAACAAATTTTGAAGAAAAGTGATTTTTACACCCATGTTCTGTATTCCGAGTGAAAGTGAATTGAAAACGAATTTCAATTTCACTTAAAATGAAAAGGCATGTTCTACATTCCGAGTGAATTCAATTCACTCCGAATTTATTTGTGAAATGTCAAAATCAGCTGAAAGACAATTTGCATCATTTATTAAAACATTGTTTATAGTGCATAACGAAAATAGATTCACCATTATTATTAATAAGTGGTAGAAGGGACGAAAATCAATGATAGAGAGTTTGTGGAAAAGTTTTACGTAGTAAAGCCATAATTTTAGATCTTCCAGAAGCAGCGTAAGTAAAAAATGGGGAATGAATTAACATGGAATAACCTAAGAGTAATAACATGTATTCTAACAGGACACTGCAAACTTAGAAGACACCTTAACCTACTGGGTGTGGTAAGCAGTGCCACTTGCAGATTCTGCAACATGCATGAGGAAACGCCGGAACACATACTGGGAAAGTGTTATCCAATCATGCACCAGAGGAAAACACATCTGGGACAGTACCAGGTGGAAGAGAGCAACCTATCCTCTCTCAAAGTGCTCCAAATACTAAAATTCTTAAAAGCAATAGGTTTGGAGGAGGAACTGTAGGATGAGCCAGCTCATCATTTTTATAAGAGGGGGCACAATAGATCTACAGGTCGCAGTGCAATAACCCCCAATACAATTCATTCAACATGGTCATATTTGAATTGTTTGTAGTTTCAAGAGAAGCTTCAGACTAAGCGAAGAGACATTTGTTTATATTTTTGAAATAAATCCCTTAATAAAATTGACTTCAATTCCCTTAACACAAAATTTCTTCCTTCTTATTTCATAAATTGCAACACAACTTTTTCTTGTCGGGAGCTCTTTTGTATTTTCTTGTAAACAACAATTTATCAATCAATCAAATCAAAATCAATCAATCAAAATTTCAAATCTTTATTTACACGTTTATCAATTTCACCAAATAAAACTAAGTGAATTGAATTCACCGTAAAACGCTATGTATTCGAAATGTAGAACACGAATTTTCATCTCCGAAAACTCAATTCACAAACTTCATTTCGGGTGGAATTCAGAACACCAACATTTCACATTCGGAATGAACAAATCACAAAAATCATTTTATGCGGAATGCAGAACATCAAAATTCACTTTTGTTGCTCGAATTCACAATAAGTGAAATGCAGAACATGGGTGTTAAATTTAAATTTCAAATCAGAAATGTATCTTTCAAAAAAAAAAAAAAAAAACAAAATAATCCTTAATTAAAAAACTTCAACAAAAAAAATCAATGAAAGTAAATTTGTTTTTAATTTCAAAATTCAGAAAAAAAGGAATAGCAAAAATTAAAAAAAATGACTTCCTCTTTTTTTTTTTTGTTCAAAAACAAAAAAAATAAAAATTCAAAAATTATCTACCAAAACTTCAAAAAAAAAATCCAAAAGAAGTTAGGTAAAAAAAGATAAACTAAAATTCGAAAATAATAAAGTGATTCAAAAATATTTGAGTTTTTGAAACCTAAAATAAATCTGAAATAAATATTCCTTTTAAGAGATTTATATAATTCATGTAAGGTGTGTGAAGGTAAAACTGAGTATCCGAAACGATAAAAAGGGAAAAGTATTGTCGATAGTTAAATGTCTCATAGTAAGTTTCTGTCGTAATATGTTGTCTTAGTAGATGTCACAAGTCAGTCAAAGTTGTAACTGATGCCTCTGTGACTCGACGAGTGTTTTGGATTATCTCAAATTATCCATCCACATCGTTTTTCTGGTGATCAACCTGAAAAGACGGTTGGCTAGGAAATTGAGACAACCCTCAACACGAATAGAATTGCGAGACCGACCACCCACCACCACTCTAATAGTCTGGATTACCCTGACCATTATGGCTGGTAGCAAGTGTCCCGTCACTCAACACTATTCCGCTCCTTACTTGGTAAAAGAATCCATTTTACCTCACTGAATCCACTGGTTCAAAACCTGTCGGATTGGACAGCCAAACTTCTTCCTTTATCTTGTAAAGAGCCTCTACGGTCTCTAAGCTTATGCAAATAGGGCAAGGGATTAAAAAAATGATAAAATTGGTTGAGATTATTGTGAATCCAAGGGGATGATCTTAAAATAAAAATCATCACTTTGGAGTCCCAATGGATCTCGAAAGCCGTTCGTTAACGATGGGCGCCATTGTTGCGTATCAGGGTACCACAGGGGTGTTTCTTCATGAGTTGGAAAAAGGCGATGGCATGCTTGCTCTGGCTCGGCTAAGCTCGAAGGATTGGGGGTGGTTCTTGCCATTTTCCAAACTCATCCCATTTCGCAAACAAAAAAAAAAGTCATGCCTTGATCAAAGGATGAGGATAGGAAGAGGGTATGGGATTATAGGATAGGTGCTTGGGACTAAAAAAAAAGGAAGAGCACAAACCTAGTTACCTATGCTACTGCATTGGTGAAAGGGTGAGGTACTAATCAGATTTCTCAGCAAAAACAAAAAAAAAGAAAAGAAAAATGAAAGAAAATGAAACTTAATCTAATCTACAACTAAACCCTTAATTATAATTTCATACCTGAAGGATACGATCATAAATCTAAACCTAACTAACCTAATCTAAAAAAAAGTTTTCCTTTTTTTTTCTTCTCCTTCCCCCGCTGAATGAAAATCCGCATCGTCCCCACTGTCTCATCAACACAGCAGTTCGCCGAGTCTCAAAGGCCTTGCCTGGTGTTGATGGCAAAAGCTTGGCCTACCCACCCTTGTATCATAGATACAACCAATACTATCTCCTGGCCATGAGTCTATTGGAGATAGCCCCTAATTCGAAAAATTCTAGCTACAACCTGAAATCATCATGAACAATGATTTAAGAATGTCGGTACGTATGTATGTATGTATATTTGTACGTAAGTATAGAGGTAAGTATTAAAGTAATATGTTCAGTAAGTCTGTAGGTAAGTATTTAAGTAGATATGTAAGTAAGTTCGTAGGTAGGTATTTAAGTAGGGATGTCAGTAAGTTTGTAGGTAAGTATGTAGTTAAATGTATATAGATAAGTTAGTTAGTAAGTATATAGTAAGTATGAATGTAAGTATGCTGTCATGTATGTAATAAATTTTCTTCAAAAATAGATTTTAAAGTAAGGTCACTGTTCGTAAGTTATCGTATCATTCCTTGTCTGTATTGTTAGTTACGTTCTCGTCATCGTTTCCCCTTTTATCGCCGGCCCAGCCGATCCTCCACACACCTAACTTTATGTTTAGCACATCATGAAGTTATCTACTTCACTCTCTCAAAGAAAATTCCCAAATTGTCTCTAGTTTTATAAAATACATATGTTTATTTTATCCAAAAAAAAAATCCAGTTTACTTTAAAAAAAATTATTAAAAATTATAAAAAAAATTAAGAAAAGGAAAAAGAAATTAATAGGAACAAAAAAAAAAAAAAAATGCTTATTAAAAAAAATTCAGGTTTTCTCTGACTCGTACTTCAATGTATATATCTCAGAATATATTCACTTTTCTCAGAAAAAAAATAAAATTAAAAAAAAAATAAAAAAAATGAGAAGTGGCTTAGGTCTATACCCCCAGAGTGTGAATACTTCTTGATATTGTTAGTTCACACATGTGTGGATATTTATATATACAGTCGAACTTCGATAACTCGAATCATCACTTGCCAACACAATAATTCGAGTTATCAAGACTTCGAGTTATCAAGTTAATATAAAGTACGTGATATTTATTTGCGAATAAAAATGACTGACGAGTGGATTTGGTTTTTTGGTTTCCAAAGAAAACTTTAATGGAGTTTAATCCGTTATACAAAGAATCGGTTATTTTTTCATTGTTTTTGAGCATAATCGCAAAATACTTAACGAAGTTACAATCAATTCGTTTGAAGCTGGGCCTTCATCGCGTAAGACGACGATAGTTTGACGACGTCGTTTGAACGATTGAACTGCTTCGTGTAACACATACAAACTTGAATCGTCTGGACGATGTCGTTAAGACGATTCAACTTTAGCTTCATGTAACTTGTTGAACTGTCAAATATGGTCGACTGAACGATTGCGATTGAACGATTGCTATTTTACAATCGTCTCATACATTTTGTGGATTTTTTGAGTTTTTTTTTTAATTTAAATTAATTTAAAAAAATGTTACTACATTACAATTTGTTATTTTTCGATGATAATGAAAGCGAATTAAATGAAAGCGAAACTATGGAATAAATGCGAATGCGAAGGACACTAATTTCGATTTCCTTTATTTAACACTAGGGATTTCGATCCGGGATAATTTGTTTTCTTTTGGTGTGCGCATTTCGTATACATAAATCCATCTTCAAATAAGGATTCGAAGATTTTGATTTTTGTAAAAAAAAATCGATTTTTTTGGTGTGAAGGAACGTAAAATCTGTCGATTAACCGAAATCTTCATACAGAAATTGATTTCTCATATGTAAAGGAAATCAACATAAGGAATGCATCGCACCCTCTCTCACTTCCAACGAAAACTTTAGTTTGATTACAACCAGACATCCCAAATGACATTTTATTGCTTCTTGATGTTCTCAAACTGTGGACGATGGACGACACGACCGAACGATGCGATTGAAACTTTACACGAAGCAAACTTTTGACGACATCGTGTTCGACAATCGTTTGGACGACGATCGTCTTAAAAATTACGCGATGAGGGCCCTGGTTGAATCGAATTCTCCTCCTAAACATCGTCGATCCACTATCGCTGTCAGTGTCATTGCTAATATTTACTTCAGTTGTTTTACACTTTTCTTTGAATTTTTCAGAAGACGCTTAGGTACTATTGCTTTCTTTTTTACTCACACTTAACTGAATCACAATTTTCAATACAATCATATATGTACAAAGTCATGGAACATTCAAACACAGTGCCCACAAAGTCAATGCATTATGAAATGAATTTGTAAAAATCCACAGAATTCGGGAATTCCCCTTAAAAATTCGACTTATCGAAGTTGCCACCAAATAATATCTTCGAGTTATCGAGACATTCGAGTTATAGAAGTTCGACTTATCAAACAAAAATTACATGTACACTTCAGGCTTCGCGCTATTGCCAACCAATTTCATTCGAGTTATCAAATATTCGAGTTATCGAAGTTCGACTTATCGAAGTTCGACTGTATATATTAAAAATGTTTATTTAGTTTATTTTCTTTAAAAAAAACTTACTTCTTTTTTTTTTATAAAGGTTTTACTTTCCTGTTGTCCTTTGATGTTCTGCCGGCAGTAATTCTCAGGTACAATCGGGGCAAGTTCACGTCTTTCAATATATATACAGGGTGTCCCACAGTCACCGCCCCAAATGAAAACCATGGATTCCTGAGGTCATTTTAAGTCGAAAAACTTAAGAGGTCATTTTCTCGTTTTCGTCCCGTTTTCGAGTTATAACGGTTTTTATTATTTTTCCATTAACTGGCTTTATCTTTGCCAAACTGCGTCCGATTCGTGAGATTTTTTTTATAACCACTCAAGAATTTATTACAGTTTTAGTTTGTCCAAAGACTTTTTTTTCTGCGGACAACCGTTTCTCCGCAATTTTGCATCAAACCCAATTTTTTCGTTTTTTAAGTAGTTTTTTCACTTTGAATTCAATTTATTCAAAAAAACACGTTAATGAGTATTAATTTTTTTCACTTATTATTAAAGCCCAGTTCATTTTCTAAAATTAAATATTTTTTTTTCCTTAAAAAGAATACTAAATGTAATTAACAAAAAATAAACAAACTGAGTGAATTAAAAAAAAAATAATTTTTAAATACAAAATTAACTTTTTCTGAGCTATTGTGGTTAAGAAAAGGACAAATAGATAAAGTTTATTAGTAAGACCGTTAACTAATGTAAACAGTAAAGATTTGCATTATGATTTAAAGGTTGTACATGTCTTTCTCGCGTGAACTAGTGTCCGCTTCGTGTTCTTTCACTTGATACTCCATTTTGGATTTGTTATTCAAGTTGTAGTTTTTTCTCAATTATTTGCGAACAATGCATTACACTAATCAAGAATATCTGGAAATGTTATTAATATACGCTGAAATGGGACAACTTTATCTATTTGTCCTTTTCTTAACCACAATAGCTCAGAAAAAGTTAATTTTGTATTTAAAATTTATTTTTTTTTTTAATTCACTCCGTTTGTTTATTTGTTGTTAATTACATTTAGTATTCTTTTAAAAAGAAAAAAAAAGTATATTTTTTTAAGAAAATGAACTGGGCTTTAATAATTAACGAACAAAATTAATACTCATTAACGTGTTTTTTTGAAAAAAATGATATCAAAGTGAAAAAAACAACTTAAAAAACGAAAAAATTGGGTTTGATGCAAAATTGCGGAGAAACGGTTGCCCGCAGATAAAAAAGTTCTGAGACAAACTAAAACTGTAATAAATTCTTGATTGGTTATAAAAAAAATCTTACGAATCGGACCTAGTTTGGCAAAGATAAAGCCAGTTAAGGGAAAAGAGAGCAAAAATCATAAAAACCGTTATAACTCGAAAACGGGACGAAAAGGAGAAAATGACCTCTTAAGTTTTTCGACTTAAAATGACCTCAGGAATCTATGGTTTTCGTTTGGGGCGGTGACTGTGGGACACCCTGTATATCTACGTATATACACACATATATTTGAGCTGAGAGTCCAGAGAGACACACTTCACGTTTCACTTTTTCTTTTTCTATTTTAAATTCACTTAATTATATCTTTACTTTTATCTTATTAATTCCTCTTTTTTTCTGATTATGTTAAAAAAAATTTAAACCAATAAAGATCTTAAATCAAAAAAAACTATTTAAAATTAAGGTAAAAAAAAATGAAAATTCGAAAACTTAAATTGACAATAAAAGATAATTAACCCAAAAAAATTGTTTATCAAAACAAAATCAAACAAAATTCGCGATTAGTCCGAAAGAAAAATGAATGAAATTTCAGCCAGGCGTTACGACTGGTGTGAGTGCCTAAAGTGCACTCTTCTTTAAGACAAAAGCACAGACTTTGCACCCTGCAGATCACCAGCCAACCAATCTCAAGTATCTCCGTTTTGGGCTCTACGATCTTCAGTTAATAAATCCTTCTTGGAATATATATATTTTTTCTCTTCTGTCTATGAATTTCAAATGTCCTCAAAACAATAAAAAACTTTAGCAGAGGCTCAAATCGTGAACGTAGACAGGCTCCTTTGTTCTCCGACTATATATATCTATATACTTTTATATATGTATAAGTATATCTATATATCCGTATCGGATGCCTTTGAGGCGAAATTTCCTCTATTTCGACTTAAACCTATAAATTTATATATTTTTAAATTAATTTTTCCACACTTTAATACACTAAATAAATTCCTACCTCTGCTTTATTGGAATGGATTCTTAAATTTTCCCAGATTTTCCTATGGCAATATCTCGGCTACACCACTTTTGCTTCTTTGGCTGGTATCTGAATATTCGTTTTAAAAAGAATGATTTTTATATAAAAAAACTTCTTTTCCTTTTATCACTCACAAATTCCTCACCTTCCTGTTTTTATATAGATTTCTTAATCCACAGGATATAAATATACTTTCGTTTTTTTCTTATCAAAGAACTATATAAAAATCACCTTGGATTTTCCTTTCTTGCTTCACAAAAAAACTTCAATTTAAATTTGATTTGCTTTTGCGGTAAAAGCACAACAACTTTTCTTTTTGCTTTCGAAATATCAAATGAAGCTTTTTATTGCATCATCATCGGTCGTTGCCCTGTGGCCTATATATTTATTCTTACATAACTTCTACAGATGTTCCCCACTTACAATCATCTGTCTAATCTAAATCTGCACTGTTTACCTTTGTTGTACCTGGTAACGCAGGTGTATGGGTGTGGAGCCTAAGCTTACAAAATTTGGTTGCAGCAACAAACTTAAAAAGAATAATGAATAATAATAATAAATAATAATAATTAATAGTAATAAATAACTCTATAAACTAGACAAATATTCTACGATAAAATCTACTTATAATATCTTAAAAATACTAATATTGCACTTCCCTTAATTTAAAAATCTTAACACTTTTGAATTCAAACGATCACATCAAAAGCTCAAGTAGAGAAATTTTTAATTTCCTGTATGTGCCAGTCTTTAAAGCTCTTATCACTTACAGCTTTTGTTTACATGGCCATGCCCTATTCGGAACATTGAACCTTCACCTCAACAAGTGTCAGCTGTCACTTAGCAAAACTTTCATTCTCTTGTAAATGATTTGCTGGTGACAACTAAAAAATTAGAAACAAAATAAATAAAGATAAAAAAAAACAAATAAAAGTTGAAAATTGGTAAAAACTAAACAAAAAAGAATAAAGAGAGGGCACCATATGACCATAATCACCGAACAACTAACCTTCCAACATTCCGAACATATTGGTAAGTTCATCTTGGTGGTCTTAATGACATGTCATTTTGTTTTGTTTAATCCTTTCTTTTTAGATTAATTCATTACTCAATAGACAGTCAAACATCACACCTTACAATCAAGTAAGTATAATTAATGCTCCAACGGAGGATACTATTTTACATTAATAGTCAATGGAATATTATCTATAGACTTATCAATTTTTTTTTTTTTTTTTCTTTCAGGCTGTTTGCACATTCATCATTGGACCCGTAATCGTGGTTTTCAAGACTTTCCAGCATAAGGTGGAAAACCTACCCCAATCAGGATTCAACACAACGCCAAACATCGTTATCAACTATCATTGACGATTGGAAATAAGGAATTAAGTGTGTTATGAAATGTGTTTATGAAATGTAAAAATAGAATTTTGTTTCCTACATTAAAATGAGTTATCTACTACAGTATCGCTGTTTGTCTTTTTTTTTTTTTTCTTTTCTCTTGTTTATGGTTTGTTGTAAGGGGGTTGGGATGGTTATCAACCCATTGTACATGGTGGGCCGATACGATTATCTATGAGATACGTACATATATCATTATTATGTAAAAGTGACTTTTTTGGGGTTGTTGCATTTCTTTTGGGATGTGGATAACGATCGCCTACGTAACAATAGCTACCCAAAGACATTGTTAGGTAGTGGGAGGTCGAAAATCAGAAAAATCCCTTTGGATTGCAATATTTCGAGAACCAGACCACACAGAAGCTTTTGGTTTGCACGTGTATACAGGAATTGAACAGACCTTTCGTCTGATGTATGTCTCGATGGGCTGGGGAAACATTGAGAAAAATGGTGATTTTTGTAGACAAGTGGTTAGTCCATGATTTTTTTCAAAAACCTAAATAAATTTTAATTTTTCAATGCGATGAGTGGCACATCCACGGAAAAGTATATTAATTTGCTATTCAGAACTGAAAACTAAACCGACTTACGAGTCCTGGTTGCGGAAATATCTCCATCCGAAGACTTTGTTACGTTTGCATCGATATTCAGTTCAAAATTCACTTTGGATTGAAATATTTCCATAACCAGACCTCGCAGAATATTTTGGTTTTCGGCAGTAGAAAGCTCTTTGTTAGATTTAGTGAATTCTGAAAACTACAACCCTTTTCAAGGCTTCGTTGCGGAGATATCGCAATTCGAATCAGATTTTGCGTTGTGTTGAAAATAAGAAGAACCACTTTGGATCGCAATATTTCGAGAACCAGACCTCGCAGATGCTTCTGGTTTTCACCTGCGGATAGCTGTTAAAAAGTTGAAGTCTGTATTTTTTTACGGCAAGCTCTTACTGAGCTCGGCTTCGGAGATATAGCTACCCAAAGACATTGTTAGGTAGTGGGGGGTCGAAAATCAGAAAAATCCCTTTGGATTGCAATATTTCGAAAACCAGACCACACAGAAGCTTTTGGTTTGCACGTGTATACAGGAATTGAACAGACCTTTCGTTTGATGTATGTCTCGATGGGCTGGGGAAACATTGAGAAAAATGGTGATTTTTGTAGACAAGTGGTTAGTCTATGATTTTTTCAAAAATCTAAAAAAATTTTAAATTTTTCAATGCGATGAGTGGCACATCCACGGAAAGGTATATCAATTTGCTATTCAGAACTGAAAACTAAACCGTCTTACGAGCCCTGGTTGCGGAAATATCTCCATCCGAAGACTTTGTTACGTTTAATCGACATTAAGTTCAAAATTCACTTTGGATTGCAATATTTCCAAAACGAGACCTCACAGAATTTCCTGGTTTCCAGAAATAGAAAGATCTTTGTTAAATTTAGTGAATTCTGAAAACTACAACCCTTTTCAAGGCTTCGCTGCGGAGATATCGCCATCCGAATCAGATTTTGCGTTGTGTTGAAAATAAGAAGAACCAATTTGGATCGCAATATTTCGAGAACCAGACCTCGCAGATGCTTCTGGTTTTCACCTGCGGATAGCTGTTAAAAAGTTGAAGTCTGTATTTTTTTACGGCAAGCTCTTACTGAGCTCGGCTTCGGAGATATAGCTACCCAAAGACATTGTTAGGTAGTGGGAGGTCGAAAATCAGAAAAATCCCTTTGGATTGCAATATTTCGAGAACCAGACCACACAGAAGCTTTTGGTTTGCACGTGTATACAGGAATTGAACAGACCTTTCGTTTGATGTATGTCTCGATGGGCTGGGGAAACATTGAGAAAAATGGTGATTTTTGTAGACAAGTGGTTAGTCCATGATTTTTTTCAAAAACCTAAAAAAATTTAAATTTTTCAATGCGATGAGTGGCACATCCACGGAAAGGTATATCAATTTGCTATTCAGAACTGAAAACTAAACCGTCTTACGAGTCCTGGTTGCGGAAATATCTCCATCCGAAGACTTTGTTTCGTTTGCATCGATATTCAATTCAAAATTCACTTTGGATTGAAATATTTCCATAACCAGACCTCGCAGAATATTTTGGTTTTCGGCAGTAGAAAGCTCTTTGTTAGATTTAGTGAATTCTGAAAACTACAACCCTTTTCAAGGCTTCGTTGCGGAGATATCGCCATCCGAATCAGATTTTGCGTTGTGTTGAAAATAAGAAGAACCACTTTGGATCGCAATATTTCGAGAACCAGACCTCGCAGATGCTTCTGGTTTTCACCTGCGGATAGCTGTTAAAAAGTTGAAGTCTGTATTTTTTTACGGCAAGCTCTTACTGAGCTCGGCTTCGGAGATATAGCTACCCAAAGACATTGTTAGGTAGTGGGGGGTCGAAAATCAGAAAAATCCCTTTGGATTGCAATATTTCGAAAACCAGACCACACAGAAGCTTTTGGTTTGCACGTGTATACAGGAATTGAACAGACCTTTCGTTTGATGTATGTCTCGATGGGCTGGGGAAACATTGAGAAAAATGGTGATTTTTGTAGACAAGTGGTTAGTCTATGATTTTTTCAAAAATCTAAAAAAATTTTAAATTTTTCAATGCGATGAGTGGCACATCCACGGAAAAGTATATTAATTTGCTATTCAGAACTGAAAACTAAACCGACTTACGAGTCCTGGTTGCGGAAATATCTCCATCCGAAGACTTTGTTACGTTTGCATCGATATTCAGTTCAAAATTCACTTTGGATTGAAATATTTCCATAACCAGACCTCGCAGAATATTTTGGTTTTCGGCAGTAGAAAGCTCTTTGTTAGATTTAGTGAATTCTGAAAACTACAACCCTTTTCAAGGCTTCGTTGCGGAGATATCGCAATTCGAATCAGATTTTGCGTTGTGTTGAAAATAAGAAGAACCACTTTGGATCGCAATATTTCGAGAACCAGACCTCGCAGATGCTTCTGGTTTTCACCTGCGGATAGCTGTTAAAAAGTTGAAGTCTGTATTTTTTTACGGCAAGCTCTTACTGAGCTCGGCTTCGGAGATATAGCTACCCAAAGACATTGTTAGGTAGTGGGGGGTCGAAAATCAGAAAAATCCCTTTGGATTGCAATATTTCGAAAACCAGACCACACAGAAGCTTTTGGTTTGCACGTGTATACAGGAATTGAACAGACCTTTCGTTTGATGTATGTCTCGATGGGCTGGGGAAACATTGAGAAAAATGGTGATTTTTGTAGACAAGTGGTTAGTCTATGATTTTTTCAAAAATCTAAAAAAATTTTAAATTTTTCAATGCGATGAGTGGCACATCCACGGAAAGGTATATCAATTTGCTATTCAGAACTGAAAACTAAACCGTCTTACGAGCCCTGGTTGCGGAAATATCTCCATCCGAAGACTTTGTTACGTTTAATCGACATTAAGTTCAAAATTCACTTTGGATTGCAATATTTCCAAAACGAGACCTCACAGAATTTCCTGGTTTCCAGAAATAGAAAGATCTTTGTTAAATTTAGTGAATTCTGAAAACTACAACCCTTTTCAAGGCTTCGCTGCGGAGATATCGCCATCCGAATCAGATTTTGCGTTGTGTTGAAAATAAGAAGAACCAATTTGGATCGCAATATTTCGAGAACCAGACCTCGCAGATGCTTCTGGTTTTCACCTGCGGATAGCTGTTAAAAAGTTGAAGTCTGTATTTTTTTACGGCAAGCTCTTACTGAGCTCGGCTTCGGAGATATAGCTACCCAAAGACATTGTTAGGTAGTGGGAGGTCGAAAATCAGAAAAATCCCTTTGGATTGCAATATTTCGAGAACCAGACCACACAGAAGCTTTTGGTTTGCACGTGTATACAGGAATTGAACAGACCTTTCGTTTGATGTATGTCTCGATGGGCTGGGGAAACATTGAGAAAAATGGTGATTTTTGTAGACAAGTGGTTAGTCCATGATTTTTTTCAAAAACCTAAAAAAATTTAAATTTTTCAATGCGATGAGTGGCACATCCACGGAAAGGTATATCAATTTGCTATTCAGAACTGAAAACTAAACCGTCTTACGAGTCCTGGTTGCGGAAATATCTCCATCCGAAGACTTTGTTTCGTTTGCATCGATATTCAATTCAAAATTCACTTTGGATTGAAATATTTCCATAACCAGACCTCGCAGAATATTTTGGTTTTCGGCAGTAGAAAGCTCTTTGTTAGATTTAGTGAATTCTGAAAACTACAACCCTTTTCAAGGCTTCGTTGCGGAGATATCGCCATCCGAATCAGATTTTGCGTTGTGTTGAAAATAAGAAGAACCACTTTGGATCGCAATATTTCGAGAACCAGACCTCGCAGATGCTTCTGGTTTTCACCTGCGGATAGCTGTTAAAAAGTTAAAGTCTGCATTATCTTACCGCAAGCTCTTAATGAGCTCTGCTTCGGAGATACAGCTACACAAAAACATTGTTAGGTAGTGGGAGGTCGAAAATCAGAAAAATCCCTTTGGATTGCAATATTTCGAGAACCAGACCACACAGAAGCTTTTGGTTTGCACGTGTATACAGGAATTGAACAGACCTTTCGTTTGATGTATGTCTCGATGGGCTGGGGAAACATTGAGAAAAATGGTGATTTTTGTAGACAAGTGGTTAGTCCATGATTTTTTTCAAAAACCTAAAAAAATTTAAATTTTTCAATGCGATGAGTGGCACATCCACGGAAAAGTATATCAATTTGCTATTCAGAAATGAAAACTAAACCGTCTTACGAGTCCTGGTTGCGGAAATATCTCCATCCGAAGACTTTGTTACGTTGAATCGACATTAAATTCAATATTCACTTTGGATTGCAATATTTCCAAAACGAGACCTCACAGAATTTCCTGGTTTCCAGAAATAGAAAGATCTTTGTTAAATTTAGTGAATTCTGAAAACTACAACTCTTTTCAAGGCTTCGTTGCGGAGATATCGCAATTCGAATCAGATTTTGCGTTGTGTTGAAAATAAGAAGAACCACTTTGGATCGCAATATTTCGAGAACCAGACCTCGCAGATGCTTCTGGTTTTCACCTGCGGATAGCTGTTAAAAAGTTAGTCTGTACTTTTTTACGGCAAGCTCTTTCTGAGCTCGGCTTCGGAGATATAGCTACCCAAAGACATTGTTAGGTAGTGGGAGGTCGAAAATCAGAAAAATCCCTTTGGATTGCAATATTTCGAGAACCAGACCACACAGAAGCTTTTGGTTTGCACGTGTATACAGGAATTGAACAGACCTTTCGTTTGATGTATGTCTCGATGGGCTGGGGAAACATTGAGAAAAATGGTGATTTTTGTAGACAAGTGGTTAGTCCATGATTTTTTCAAAAATCTAAAAAAAATTAAAATTTTTCAATGCGATGAGTGGCACATCCACGGAAAGGTATATCAATTTGCTGTTCAGAACTGAAAACTAAACCGCCTTACGAGTCCTGGTTGCGGAAATATCTCCATCCGAAGACTTTGTTTCGTTTGCATCTATATTCAGTTCAAAATTCACTTTGGATTGAAATATTTCCATAACCAGACCTCGCAGAATTTTTTGGTTTTCGGCAGTAGAAAGCTCTTTGTTAGATTTAGTGAATTCTAAAAACTACAACTCTTTTCAAGGCTTCGTTGCGGAGATATCGCCATCCGAATCAGATTTTGCGTTGTGTTGAAAATTAGAAGAACCACTTTGGATCGCAATATTTCGAGAACCAGACCTCGCAGATGCTTCTGGTTTTCACCAGCGGATAGCTGTTAAAAAGTTAAAGTCTGTATTTTTTTTTACGGCAAGCTCTTACTGAGCTCGGCTTCGGAGATATAGCCACCCAAAGACATTGTTAGGTAGTGGGAGGTCGAAAATCAGAAAAATCGAGAACCAGACCACACAGAAGCTTTTGGTTTGCACGTGTATGCAGGAATTGAACAGACCTTTCGTTTGATGTATGTCTCGATGGGCTGGGGAATCATTGAGAAAAATGGTGATTTTTTTAGATAAGTTGTTAGTCCATGATTTTTTCAAAAATCTAAAAAAAAATTAAAATTTTTCAATGCGATGAGTGGCACATCCACGGAAAGGTATATCAATTTGCTATTCAGAACTGAAAACTAAACCGTCTTACGAGTCCTGGTTGCGGAAATATCTCCATCCGAAGACTTTGTTACGTTTAATCGACATTAAGTTCAATATTCACTTTGGATTGCAATATTTCCAAAACGAGACCTCACAGAATTTCCTGGTGTCCAGAAATAGAAAGATCTTTGTTAAATTTAGTGAATTCTGAAAACTACAACCCTTTTCAAGGCTTCGTTGCGGAGATATCGCCATCCGAATCAGATTTTGCGTTGTGTTGAAAATAAGAAGAACCACTTTGGATCGCAATATTTCGAGAACCAGACCTCGCAGATGCTTCTGGTTTTCACCTGCGGATAGCTGTTAAAAAGTTAAAGTCTGCATTATCTTACCGCAAGCTCTTAATGAGCTCGGCTTCGGAGATACAGCTACACAAAAACATTGTTAGGTAGTGGGAGGTCGAAAATCAGAAAAATCCCTTTGGATTGCAATATTTCGAGAACCAGACCACACAGAAGCTTTTGGTTTGCACGTGTATACAGGAATTGAACAGACCTTTCGTCTGATGTATGTCTCGATGGGCTGGGGAAACATTGAGAAAAATGGTGATTTTTGTAGACAAGTGGTTAGTCCATGATTTTTTTCAAAAACCTAAAAAAATTTAAATTTTTCAATGCGATTAGTGGCACATCCACGGAAAGGTATATCAATTTGCTATTCAGAACTGAAAACTAAACCGTCTTACGAGCCCTGGTTGTGGAAATATCTCCATCCGAAGACTTTGGTACGTTTAATCGACATTAAGTTCAATATTCACTTTGGATTGCAATATTTCCAAAACGAGACCTCACAGAATTTCCTGGTTTCCAGAAATAGAAAGATCTTTGTTAAATTTAGTGAATTCTGAAAACTACAACCCTTTTCAAGGCTTCGTTAAGGAGATATCACCATCCGAATCAGATTTTGCGTTGTGTTGAAAATAAGAAGAATCACTTTGGATCGCAATATTTCGAGAACCAGACCTCGCAGATGCTTCTGGTTTTCACCTGCGGATAGCTGTTAAAAAGATAAAGTCTGTATTTTTTTACGGCAAGCTCTTACTTGTTATATATGTATATTTAATTAAAGACAAAATGTGACTGTTATAATAAAGTATATCTTTATTCGACAATGTTCTAGTTCCGACTGACTGACTGATCAACTATATTTTACAATATACATTATTAGACTTCTTGTTACATATACATAGACATGTATGTACATTGTACATACAAGTACATAATAGAATATACAACACCTTCCTTTTTCAGATATGATAATTCAATTCATTATTTATAAAAATATATACCATTAGAGTTATCGCTTTTATAAACAAAACAAATAATTTTTTATTGCAAAAATCTTAACACCTAAATAGTAATAATATTAATACAATCAAATACTCGCATAAATAAAAATATTTTAATTTAAAATAAAACAAGTTAGCTTAGTTTCATATTTTTTTTTTTTTTTTTTTTTTTTTTTTGTAATTCAACAATGAAAAATTAATTTTCATACATTTAATATTGACTTATAGCAATAATAGTTCAAAACTTAAAAGTTTAAATAAGAATTCAAAAACGTAAAACTTTAAGTATTCCAACATTTGATTTTTTTTTTTTTTTTTTTTTTTTTTTTTTTAAACAAATTTGAAGAAGTGTATCATTGAAATTTAAGTACGGAAATCATAATATGTTAGTTTATTAGGAGGCACAATTTGTCTACCAGAACGCGTCCTAACAACATTATTATCTATATTTGTTTGGGTTTTATTTGGACTGTTAACATCTTCTCCTTTAATTGGATTGTCTTCGACATTGTCTCGCAGACCTGACGTAACTTCAGTTGACTCTTCTTTATTAATGTTATCTTTCGGAGATTCAAAAATATGTTCACGGCTACGTCGGCAATGAACACCATTATTATCACTAACAATATACGACCGAGGCTCACGGCATTTTGAAATTATCTTTCCAGGTAACCACTCTGAATTTGGAGTTTTCTTGAAGTATATATGCTTGCCTTCCTCTAATGGATGGAGTGCTTTTGTGCCTTGATTGTAATATGACTCTACCTTTTCTTGTTTTTCTGTAATATTTTTCTGATGCTTTTTTAAGTCTATTATTTTGGGTTCTAACATATTTTTCGTGGTCGGAAGCTTTACGCGAAGTTTACGTGACATTAAAAGTTCTGAAGGAGAATTTAATTTACCTTTTTGTGTTGTCCTGTAATGCAAGAGTGCTATATAAGGATCTGCACCAGTTTCTTCACATTTAAGCAATAATTTCTTTATAGTCTGTATTGACCTTTCAGCCAAGCCATTCGATCGCGGAAGGTACGGACTGGATGTAATGTGGTCAATATTCCATTCAGAGGCAAATTTTTTGAAATCCATGGAGTTAAATGGCGGTCCATTGTCACTAATTACAATTTGCGGTATCCCATGGCGGGCAAATATAGATTTTAATTGCATCACAACTTGATTACTTGAATACCCAGTAAAAAGTGGAGCTATCTCAATAAATTTTGAGTAGTAATCGACGACTAAGATATACATTTTCTTTTTCAGTTCGAATAAATCGATACCAACTTTAAACCATGGTATTGAGACGATATCGTGGGACTGTAACGGTTGCTTCCGATTATTATTTCTATGACGTATGCAAGCTTCACAGTTGCTTATCACGTTGTCAATATCATGATTAATATTGGGCCAGAAGACGTGGTCTTTGGCAAGATTTTTACAACGTTCTATACCTAAATGACCTTCATGAAGGAGCAAAAGCATTTGGTGACGAAGAGACTGCGGAATGACAAGACGGTTGCATTTGAAGACTAGGTCATCAATGACTTGTATGTCTTCACGTATACTGAAATAAGGCATTACAATTGGATCAATGGACTTTTTATTAATCGGCCAACCATTTTTATGGTATTTTATGACTTTTTTTAGTACTGTATCATTAAGTGTTGCAAGACGAATTTCATTTAATTTTGAATCAGAGGCCGACAAATTGGCTTTTAAGAGATTGCAATGTAGGTTTAACTCTATCAAATTCTGTTAATGTGTGTTCTAACAGTGGAGCACGGGATAAAGTGTCAGCGACAAATAGATATTTTCCAGGTTTATAAGTAACTGACAAGTTATACGATTGGAGTCTTAGCATAAACCTCTGTAGACGGACTGGAATTTTGTGTAATGGTCGACTGAATAAAGGAACTAAAGGTTTATGGTCAGTTTCGACTGTAACCGATCTACCGTATATGTACTGATGAAATTTGGTACACCCAAATAGTATTGCAAAAAGTTCCTTTTCTATTTGGGCGTAATTTTCTTGACTTGAAGTCAAAGTTGCGGAAGCAAAGGCAATAGGAGAAGACTCGTGAGATATAACAGCACCTACTGCACTTTTAGATGCATCGACAGACAATGTTAAATGTTTTTCGGGATCATAATACGTTAAAACTGGGGACTTTGTAATTAAATCTTTTAAATTTTTGAACTCTTCTTCTTGCTTAGACGACCAATGCCAAGGAACTTCTTTTTTCAAAAGGAGCCGTAAGTTAGAATTCTCTATGGACAGATTTTTAATAAATGATCCTAAATAATTGACCATTCCGAGAAAACGTTGAAGATCAGAGACACATTGGGGACGAGGCATTTTAGAAATAGCTTTTATTTTGTTCTCATCTGGACGAACTCCTTCATGACTAAATATGTGACCAATAAACTTGATTTCTTTTTGAAGAAAATTAGATTTGGAAAAATTAAATTTTAAACCGATGGATTTTGCTCTCTCTAAGACACATTTAAGTGTATTATCGTGTTCTTCTATTGAAGTTCCATAAATTAAAAAATCATCAATTCAAGATTCAAAGAGATTTTTTTTTTTTTCAAGATTCAAATATTTTATTTATAACAAATTAGTTCTTACAATATAAGTTTCAACGACATTAATAAAATAAAATAAAATAATAATAAGACAATGGCGTTGCCGTCTGTCTGGTAAGTAAGTTGATTGAAATGCAAAACATGTTTTTCGAATATAAAAATAAAAATAAAATAAAATAAAAAGGAAGCCTATTTTCATAAGAACTTGATTATCTTTGTTTGTTTCTATCTAAATTCTGTTGTTATATTGTTTCGGTATATAAGTGCAGATACAATAAATTTATAAAGAGCTTGCCAATTGCAACCATTTAGGAGTCTCTTTGTATGTTCCATTGTCAACGAGCGTTCCCCGAAGTAAATAAGTCTTAGATCTTTATAAATGGGACATATAGCTAAAAAATGGAAAGTATCTTCTTTCGCTTTCATATTACAAATTGTGCACTGATTGGTTATAGCGTTTCTATATGGAGATCCATTCAAATTCAGCATTTCACATCTTGCTCTACATATTAGTGATATTTCTTTCACACTGTAACGGTCATTAAAGTAATTCTTTTCGTTGAGATCATAGTTAAGACCTGAATAAATAATTCTATTAATTGATGATTTTGCTTTTTCAATGTTTTGGGTACGATCTTGTGAGTCGGATATTTCCAGAAGATTATAGCATTGTTGCTTCAGAAGTGCTAGATTTGTGTATTGTATATTTAGGTCTGTTTCACATTTTTCTGCCAATGAAATCCAATAATTAGTCCATTCTAATTTATGGTCAAAAGTATACTTAGCAAGAATATTTGGAAGTCTGTTTGATGGGTAACAGAGAACTTTATGTATATAATCAAAATGTAACTTTAGAGTAAAATGAAATATATTTGGAAGGCCTGTTTCAAGCATGAGTACATAATTAGGGGTATTCGAGGGAAGGTGGAATAACTTTTTCAGAAAGAAACGTAGA